>JAZKJV010000622.1:658209-1052030 GCA_037367405.1 Ottelia alismoides
TACGACGTGCCTACATCAAGCAATTCGTCGGGAGACGAATTTTTAAAAGCGGAGGAGAGTTGATGCAGCGTGATCGCAAATTATAGGGCCACATTTATTTAATTAATTAGTCGTCAATTTTAGTTACATTTTTAAGTTATCATAATTATCTAATTAAATAATTGAGATCGATGTGATCTCAACGTTTATTTCGTAGATTTTAACTTTAATTTTGGTCAATTAATTAGTTAGAGTCAGTATAGGCAAGTCGGTTGTCAATTTAAATTAGTTTACTATTTTTGTAAACCCATCTCTTCTATATAAAGAGATGGTAGTCCAGTATTTTTATACAGTCAAGTATTAATGAAATTTTGAGATTTATCTCTCTCCTTTCTCCTCTCCCTCTCTCTCCACGCGATCTCCGCGGTTCTCCTCCTTCAACCTCTCGTATTCCAGACGAGTTCTTCTTCTCTACCCCTCCCTTTTCTTCTACCAAATAATTTCTACCGTTCAAATTAATTTATCGACGCGCCGAAAAGCCGTTTGCATCAATTTATGTGCTCACCTTAAATAAGTGATAACCTTAAGCAAAATAATTGGGATTGTTAATTGCAAGTCAACCTAAAATGGAGTAAAATCTTATTTTGAGAGGACAAAACCCGTGTTTACGTAGATGATTTTATTTGACATTTTTCCGCATAAACTAGAATGTTTTTAATCACCAATAAAACGGACAAGATAATCAACCAACATTTGTTGGTTTCACGTGTGAGTTGGTGAACTTAAAGGGTTTTGAATTGCTTGTTTGAGCCTTGGTTGCTTCGACACCCTCCCCTAGACCTTAAGTACTCCATCCATCCGCTCATTTGTAGATCCATCCGTCTTCTTCGTTAACCTTAGGTCTCTTCCCAACATCAATTCTCCATCCTTATACTTAGGCTATTTTCAGCCTAAGTATAGGGGGACCTGAGTCCTCGTGATTTCTCTACTCATCTTTCCTTGCCTCGATCCTTAGGTTATTTCTAACCTAAGTATAGAGGGAGCCACCTTAGTTCCCGTATAGTTTTCTATATTTAAATGGACCTATGGCCTTGTATCATCTAGTGCTATGAGGACATAGCAAAGTTTAAGTGTAGGGCGGTATACAGTATATACACTATACGTACTTTAGCTATATTTTGAAAAATTTTGAAAAATTTTAAACTTTTTGGATAAAAGTGCAATCTCTTGAACTAAGCAAGACCAAACTATTTTCAAGATGTTTCTATATTATGTTACACTATTTTCAAGATTTTTTTAAATGATTTGAAAATGAGTTTTTTTCTTAAATCTTTCGAAAACATTTTGAAAATTGTATAACATGGTTTGAAAAATTAAATTCTTGATTTCAAAGAAAGTTGAGTCTAACCTATGGTCATAAAAAATAAAAAATTATCCAAAAACCCAAGAGTCAAATTGACTACTAAACCAAAATAAGTAGCCGCGTTCAGTGAGGGTTCGTCCTTAGTAAACTAGGTGGTTTAGAGGACATCGCGTAAGGCTCCCGTCCTCAAGCAACGGGCTCCGGCTTGTACTTACACCTATACTGGCTGAATGTAGATGCATCTACTCATTTGAGTTTAGGCAGTCAAAATGTCTCTCAAAGTTTCACAAAAAATTGTTGAAGGAGTTGGATTAAATCCCCTACCTTTTCACTTCCACCTAGGATCAGAAATGTTCAAGGAAACTTGGTTTATGAGGTCTTGAGATATTAGGTTAACCATCCTTAGCCATCAGGGTCTTAGACTTAATCATCCACATTTCCCTAGGTTTCTAGATTTGTGTGTTATATTGCATGCTTAGTCTCCTACCTTAAGAATATGATCAGCACAACATGCACGATTGTGGTCTCAATGAGATGAGTTGACTTTTCACTTGAGGAACTAGGATGAGGGATTCAAGTCTGGATTTGATCTAAGGATGCTCGAGGATGGGATAAAATCTTTGAAGGCTCCAAGAAACCTGAGTGTCAGCAATTTTAGCCAGTATAAGAACTTGGTTCTTATACTAATCTCTTGATATTGACCTAAGTGCCAGGGTGTGAAATAAATCATAATTTTGATCAGTGTGTGTCAATTCTTGATAAAAGCAGTGGAGCTAGCCAAAATATTACAAAGAGATGTCATTGTTGAAAATAAAGCTCTCATTCCATAAAGTCAAATATCAAAAGAGCTTCCACCAAAGGCGAGAGCTCCCAAGCATTTTCAAAGTGTCCACTTGGATCACCGCTATTAGGACCAGGAGTCGAGCTTGCACCAAAAAAGGGCTCTGCATCGTAAATGCTACAAGTATGGAAGTAGAAGGTACAATAGGTACTCAAAAAAGGCACACCCCGGTGTATTCCCAGTAAAACAAGTGCAGACGGCTCCAACCTCTCCTTACGGACGCATTGATCAACACAAAAAATTGGTGTTGCGTAACAAGGCACTAGAGAGAATCCTTGTTCCAATGAGAGGGAGAGAAGAAATAACACCATCCTACAACCCTCCATCAACTGGCATGCCACCTACATTTCTAAATCTGACAACTAAAGAGACGGTGGATTGGATGCAATATTTGGTTTATTCCCTAAGAACCTTAAGAGAGTCTCTTGGACTAGAACCTTGGGAGACACTTGGACACTACTCTCGTGAGCACAGCCAACACTTAATGTCATATCCTTAGTTTATATGTACACAAAAGAGAGTCTGGAAAAGTAGAGGAATTGGATGCCTCTTGATTAAGGTTGGATTGAACTCTGAAATTTTGGATCTCTAGAATTGAGAGGACTTGAATAGATCAGATCCTATACGCACATGCACAAAGGGGTTAATCCAGCTCATTCATTCTCTTAGATGCTCGGGGACAA
The DNA here is from genome assembly GCA_037367405.1 of Ottelia alismoides. Taxonomy (NCBI): domain Eukaryota; kingdom Viridiplantae; phylum Streptophyta; class Magnoliopsida; order Alismatales; family Hydrocharitaceae; genus Ottelia; species Ottelia alismoides. Next base: position 661,076 of record JAZKJV010000622.1, read on the forward strand.
GCGTAGGTTAAGTATAGGGGGTTGATGAAACCATGTTTCATACTCTTAATTCGCTGAAATTATCCCCCTAGCGTAGACTACTTTTAAAAAAAACAAACAAAATCATGTAATTGTCGGAGTTATTGAATAGTTAAAAAATACAAAAAAAAGACAAATTTAAAATACATAGTGTTTGTAGCCTTAAAAACGCTCTCAAAAATTTTTCTGCATTTATTTGATCTCATCTCCGTTTTTAGTCAAATGAAACTTGTAGATCTCATCAAGATCTACAACTTTCATGTTTTGAGTTTTTCCAAATTCGGTCATTTTCCCCATCTTTTTTTTAAATTCTTTGTCACAGTAATCTGATTGGGCCACGTGGCGCCGTCTGGTTGCGCCACACGGCCCATCTCTACGCACGTCGCGTGCCCCCCTTCTCTCTGCCCTCTGATCATTCTTCCTCTCTCCAGATCGCATCCGTTCAGTCCCGCTCATTTTCTGACCATCCGATCGAAGTCCAGATGCAATCACGATCGTCCTTTAATGCCCAAACCTTAGCCCGCCACGTGGCTCATCATACGCCGCTCGATCTCCTCCAAGATGTCTCCATCCCAGCCGTTCTTCCCCGCAACCGACTACCACCCTTCGATCAAGCTCCGATCTCCATCACAACTGTCCGTTGACGCCTCCACCACAGCTCGACACGTGGCATCACTCAACGCCCTTCGATCGCATCGTCCCGATCTAATCCTAACGACTCACTAGCGCCCACTACTCCACCGTTGGATCGCGAGATCCAACGGTGGAGACTTCGTCAACAACCTTCGTTCAGCCCTCGCCCGCGTCGCCCCATCTCGCAAAACAACCGCCCCCTTCCTATTTTTCCGATCACGGCACCTACCTTCCCCACTCAGTCACTGCTCCCGAACCTTCCCCACTCATCCATCCTTCTCGCGGGTCGTCGTTCACTCCACTTCTCCCCTCCACTCGTCCCATATCACCCACGAAATCCACGGTTTCCACCATCTCAATCTCGAGTTCCCTCTTCAAATACCCCCTCTCCTCCGCCTTTCACCGGTGTCCACCTTCAAGAGGGGCGAGGCCCAGCCCTCCTCCTCCTCCCTGTAACAGGGGAGGAGCTAGGATCGAGCGAAGATGACCATCGTCCCCGGTGAGACCCGCCGTCTTTCATGGCGGCGATGTGGCAGCTCAGCCCCCGCTCGAGCTCCGTGGAAAGGCCGTCCTTGACATGCGACGACCATGAGGTTCAATAGAACTTCAAGCCCAGGCCACCGCTCCGCCATTGCTCAGGTAAGCTCTCTGATCTCTCTTATGTATTTTCCTTCTTTTCTCGCAATTAATTAGGACGCTACTCGCATTATCTTCATTCATCGATCATCCCTTCATCTTCATCGCACTTTCGCCATCCACGTGCACCGCTTCGAGCCCCTTTCTCCTTACTCCATAACCTCAAATCACTTCAACCCCTCTCCTCCGGGTTCCCCGGAGAAGACCATCGGCCGCCACCTTCTTCAGCCCACTCACGGCCGACCATCTCACTCATGTCACTCCACGCACAAGGCCTCGGCTATTGCGCTAACTTTACAGGTACTCGAATGTACAATGACCGGAGTTTCAACGGAGAAGAACTTGCAAGCTCCTCCTCCGGCGCTCCGGTGTTGTCTATTGTCTCCAGACCGTGCCACAGCTCGCCCGGACCTCCGACTTCATTGGCAACCGCTCAGGATGCTTCGGGGAGATCCATCGTGGCCTAGCAAGGGTGGCGGAGCCCAGGAGGTGTTGCCGAAGATTTGATCGAGCCACCAGCCCCGCGGCGGAGAGAAAGGTCCAAAGTTTACAGGCACCGTTGGATGCTCCTCCCCAGAGCCCATCCAACGGCACAGACGCAGCCACATGTTCAGCAGCACAGGGTACAACTACCGTTGGATCCTCAAGATCCAACGGTCCATGGACGTCCACATGTCAAGTGCAGGGCAGACCAGAGCCTCAACCTCCGAGCGTTTAGGTCCAGGTCAGTCGAACCAGTGCCAAGCCTTCTCCGAGCCAGAGCCTCCATCGCGCCATCCTCCGAAGTGGAACCCAACTCCGAGCCTGCATCGAGCCTTTATCGCTAGCCGAGCCTAGCCGAAGCAGCCTCGAACCTCCAGCACACCTGAGCCTGGCCTCACGTGACACTCACGTGTGGTCTGGGAAAATTACAGGGAGGCCCTCGGACTTTTCCACATTTGCATTTAGGTCCAGAGCTCACGTGCAAACCACATGCACCGGGGGTATTTTGCACCTATACCCACGCGGGTTTTTAATAATTGCAAAAATACTCCTGCGTGTGTGGGTTATTTACAGGAAAGGTCCCGAAATTACTTTTATTTGCATTTCGAACCCTCAGGGACCTGTTTGCTATTTATCTTTCATGTTTTCTTGCATTTATACCCTTGTCTTCACTCTTTCATATCTTGAGCATCCTAGCTCCAATTGAGTCGATTTCAGTGGCGTTTTGAAGCATGTTTGATTCTCTTAACTCTTGCTTTGATTTGGATACTTTGGTCTATGATGATTAATTCAAATGAAATAGTGCCAATTGTTCATCGATTCCCATGCCTTTATTACTCATTGTTTCATAAATGGACTAAATTGATTATCTTGTATTGCTCATGTCTTTAATCTAAGTAGGGCATAACTGCATTGCATTCAATAGCATATATCTGCAAAAAAATCAGATAAAAAAATGTATTGCTCTCGTTTGCCTAATGCATATTGTCTTGTCTTCATGTGTGTCTTGACCTACGATTCATTAATCAACACTTAATCTAGATAATTAGGATCCAAATAATATAAAAGAGGCTCGTGTCCCTGAGTTCGACATTGGGCTTGCCCAAGTAAAATATAAATTGACGATTTCATTTAATTGATTATATTATCCGATTCGGACAACGGCAATGACATTAAAACGACTTATTAAGAGGCTGACAGGCTACATTCAACAACAGCTTCATCAATAAGGAGTTCCATCAGTGGATTTTGGAATAGAGGAAGGATATAAAAGGAATGGAAAAGAAAGAATGACTTTTGGGCTTTATATAGAGAAAAGAAGATTCAAAGTTGAGATGTGGGAGTTATTAGGGCAAGTGTTGTGAAATTATGGAGCCAAATGGACTAAGAAAGAAAGGCAAAACCAACGGCTGGAATTTGCTATAGCAGTTAGTAACAGTTATATTTATTTATTTATTTATTTAAACTGTACACTATTTGCTCTACAGTTTGATTTAAAAGAAAATATATTATCATTATAATTATTATCTAACCAAAACTCTTTTTATTTAACATTAAAGAAATCAATCGAAATCGCACTTCGAGCCTTCGATTTTGAAGCGTAGTATCTCGTTTTGATCGTCTCTGGACGATGATCAAAATGAGCATAATATTGATATAGTTTTGATCAAATTTGGATGCTCGATATTTTTGAGATACAATTTCGATTTGGGGTTGAATTTCGTGGTTTTAAAAAAAATATCAAACGATCTCCAATTGACGAACGATCAATTCCGTTGATCTTATTTCGTCGAATCGGATCTCATGGCGGTCTATGTTTGTTTTACGGTTACCAATTTCACATCACGGCTTTTTCGGACATGCATTATGATGCGATCGATTTCGCCCGATTGACTTTTGATTTGCGATCAGCTGATTGCATTAGGTTATTTAACGTTGATTAGTAACTTTAGAGAGTTATACAGACCCTAATCGGGTCAGGTTCGAGTCTGTGTGGATATGAATGTTACAAATATAAATCCTCAAAGGGAGACTCGTCCTCGAGACTCGAGTCAAGGTCATTACATGTCTTGGTTGGATTCCAATTGGCCATAAAAACCTCAAAGGCTTCTAAACCCATAAAAACATCAAAGAGAAATCAAACCATATTCCTTTAATATGAAAATGATTACAAGGGCTAGTTTTAATTATTACCTGAGAAGAGTTGTGGGTATAGTGCCCACAAGTCAGCTTTGGTCTTCCACATTGCCTCTTAAATGCCATGTCGGTGTCACAACACCTTAACCAATGGAATCTCCTTATTGCGAAATCTCTTTACAAAAAAATCTAGGATATGCATTGGCCTCTTCTCGTATGTCAAATCTGACTCTACGTCCAAATTCTCATAATTGATGACGTGTCGAGGGTCGTGTGCATACTTCCTCATGTTGGAAACGTGGAAGATATCATGAATACTAGAAAGATGTGGAGGAAGTGCTACCTGGTAAGCTACATTCTCTACTCTAGCAGGGATCCCGAATGGTCCAACATATCATGACACCATCTTCCCACGAACGCCAAATCTCTGTATTCCCTTCATGAGAGATACTCGGAGAAATACCCAATCTCCCACCTGCAATTGCTGGAATGGATTCATATTAAGTTTAAAACTTATAAGTCGTATTTGCCAAAAGAGTAAGAGAAGAGGATTGGATACATGAAACTTCAAATCTCTCCTTCGACGGTCTGCATAGTCTTTTCTGGTGGCTCTATGCCGTCAAAAGCTTCCGCCTCACTAGATCAACAACTCTCGCAGTCTCCTCCAGAAGATCTACGGAATAGAGAGCGTGATCACCTACCTCATGCCAAATGAAAGGTGAGAGGCATCTCCGCCCGTATAGAGCTACAAATGGTGCCATGCCAATACTGGAATGATAGTTGTTTTGTACGTGAATTCAACCAAAGGCGGATGGTCCTTCCGGGACCCTTTCTACTCCAAAGTGCATGCACGTAGTAAATCGTGAGTCCCTATCAGACACCACCTCGTGTGGTATTCAAAGAAGTCTGAAGATATTCTGCACATATAGCCTGGCCAATGTGGATGGTGTATAGATCATGTTGATATGTATGAAATGGGCTGATTTGGCCAACCTGTCAACAACAACCCAAATAGAATCATGGCCACCTAATGTCTTCGAAAATCATGTGACAAAATCCATAGAGATACTAGCCCATTTCCACTCGGGAATGGAGAGAGACTGCAGTAATCCTAGTTGTCTCCTATGCTCGACCTTGATCATCTGACAAGTCATGCATCTGTTAACATGTTACGCCACATCGCACTTCATTCCGTCCCATCAGAAATATCGACGCAGATCACGATATATCTTGATGCTACCTGGATGAATAGATAATCGTGAACTGTGAGCCTCATCGAGAATATCTCTACGCAACTGCTCGTTATTTGGCACAAAAACCCGTCCTGTCTTCCATAAAATAGATTGTCACGATAAAATCATCAACCTCATCCTTGAAGGCACGCATGTATCTGTCTCGAATCCAAAGATCTATCTTCTGGCCAAGGTTGCAGAAAGCGGTAGTCAGTACTCGGTCGGCAGGGTCACTGACTAAGGATTAATCGGCAGTCGGGCGACTAATCGGATTTAGTCGGGTATTAGTCGGTTTTGAATTTTTTAATTATTTTAAATATATAAATCAATTTTTATACACATATTCTTATGTATTTGTATTGATTTGTATATTTTCTATACTATCATAACGAAATAAAAGAAGTAATTGTCTTTAAATATAACATTAAGCATATTAGAATAAGTATGCTTTTAAAAATATCGAAAAACTAAAAAATTAAAAAATCTCTATGTAAAAGTCAGCCTTGTAGTCGGCTGACTAGGCGGACTAGTCGGCCCGATTAGTCGGGTTGACCGACTAAGGGCCGACTAGGCCTAGTCGAGTCGGCTACCCCACCTACTCGACTAGTCGGGCCGACTAATAGGCCTAGTCGGCCGACTTTTACAACAGTGCTTCTGGCCTTCAACGATGCGATCCCACAAACTGTTAAATCGTGGAGGTATAGTTGTGGATATGGATGCACTCTCCTGAGGATGTCAATCGATTAAAGCTGCGAGCATATCACATGTATATAGCCAGTTCACCGTACCCTCTTCATGAGCTCTCCTGCTAAGTGCATCAGCCACTATGTTTCCCTTATCGAGATGGTAAGAGATCGTGCATTCATAATCCTCCAGTGGCTCGAGCCACATGCGCTTTCTCATGTTCAACTTCTTCTGATCAAATATGTACTTCAGGCTCTTGTGATCAGTGAAAATCTCGAAATTCATCCCATATAGATAGTGGCGCCAGATCTTCAAGGCGAAGACAACTACGGCCGGCTCAAGTCATATGTGGGGAAGTTCCTCTCAAGTGGTCCCAACTGTCGAAATGCTTAAGCAACCACATGACCTCTCCGCATCAACATCGCTCCGAGACCTTATCCAGATACATCTGTATAGACCGCATAGTCCTGAGTGCCTGAAGGAAGAGCAAGAATAAGCGGTGTAGCCAATCTCTCCTTCAGTGTCCTGAAGGCCTGCTCGCATGCATCATCCCAAATGAATGGAACTCCCTTCTGTGTCAATCGTGTCAGAGGGTGAACAATACGAGGAAATCCACTGACGAAGCGTCTGTAATAGCCCGTTAGTCCAAGGAAGCTCTGAATCTGAGTAACTGTCTTATGTTGCTCCCAAGACATGATTGTCTTAATCTTCGCAGGATCAACTGTGATGCATGCTCCAGAAATGACAAACCCCAGAAATGAGACATGGGATAACTAGAACTCGCATTTGCTTAGCGTGGTATATAGCTTGTGCTCTCGCAATGTGTCCAAAACAATCCTTAGATCATTCGCACGATACCATTCATTCCGAGAATATATGAGCACATCACCAATGAACAACACCACAAACTTGTCCAAATATGGATGGAAGATCTGGTTCATCATATCCATTAATGTTGCAGGTGCATTGGTGAGCCGAAACGGTATCACTATCAACTCGCAATGTCCATAGCAAGTCCTGAAAGCGGTCTTCAAAACGTCTACCTCTCGAACCCTCGGTTGATGATAGCCCGATCGAAGGTCGATCTTCGAGAACATCGAAGATCCTTGAAGCTGGTCAAACAAATCATCAACGCGTGGCAAAGGATAACGGTTCTTCACCGTTCTCTTGTTCAACTGTCAATAATCAATGCATAATGGCATGGCTCCAGTTGAGTTGAGAGAGTTGAAGATGCAGTTGCAGGAGTTGCTTGCTTTGGATTTGTGAGGACGAGCACTTCACCTTGGGGTGCTCCCGTTCTATTTGTCAAGAAGAAGGCCCTAGCCCATCTCCATCAATTTCCCTATCATGTTGCAAAATAGATCCGAAATATCAAAAAAATATCTCTTCCGAATGTTATTGTCATCAATCTTCACCTCGATTCCTTCACTGTTGCTACCATCAAAGGTGTACTCAATATATTCCATCTTAGCCCTACTTATATGAAATCCTTTAGTCTCCAATGCATGTCTTCAGACCTCAAACTTCTCATTTACTACATCTCTAGTCTTGTCAATCAACACCATATCAATAGCAAATAACATTCACCAAGGTAACTCATCCTGAATATGACATGTCAACTCGTCCATAATCAAAGTAAAAAGAAATGGGCTCAAAGCAGAACCTTGATATAAACCAATGTTGATGTCAAAATAGTCAGTCTTCGCAGACGGGGTTCTAACACAAGATAAAGCCCTATCATACATGTACTTTATGAGGTTAATGTATAGAACAGGTACTTCCTCCACAATATCTCTCGTGGGACAGAATCATAAGCCTTCTCCAAATCAATAAAGAACATGTGGAGGTTCTTCCTTTTAGCTCTATGTAAAGAGAATCGCATACCAAAATAAAAAAAATTCATGTCAAGGCGTTGATAATATATGACACATCAGTAGCATGTGGTAGGGCAACGGGCTTCCCCCACCCTTCTTGGGGAGGGTACAAAATACAACTCTTCAACTGGGCTCAATAGAAATAGATGGTTCAAATACAAGGAATATCAATAGTTTATGCAATTTAGTTTCGTATTAATGCTAACGCTATTAGTTACTTTAAATATTTATAAGGTTGATACATTTTTATATGCTCTACATTCATTCACTGCTAAAAGACTAGGGCTCAGACCCCCCTTCAATGGTCGGGTGGCAGTGTCATGTGCTTACAACCTAAAAGACCGGGGTTCAAATCCCCCTTGTGGGAGTTGCATTAGGTAGAAGATAGCTAGCATAAAAATTAGTCAAATCTTTCAATATGTATTCGATCAAGAATCCATGTAGCCGACCATAATTAAAGTGTGAGAAGGCTCTGCCATTTTTACACATTCATAGCTAATGCTATTAGTTAGTATTTTTATGCTATTCATTTGTATGAATGTTAATTTATTAATAGGTTTCATAGCTAATGCTATTAGTTAGTATTTTTATGCTATTCATTTGTATGAATGTTAATTAATTAATAGGTGCAGTACTCTTGTTATATTTTTATGAATGTATTATAGTATTGAAATGTCTAAATCTATGCAAATATATAAAGAATAGATGTATAAAGATTGATTTATACCTATAAATTAATTAAAAATTTAAAACCAACTAAAGCTCGACTAAATCCGACTACCGTCGATTAGTCCTTAGTTTCCCGACGAACCGACTACTGACTTTGCAACCTTGTAAACCAATAACTTAAAAATAGATGCATAAAAGATGAGAAGAAATGACATCACAGTTAGTAATACAAACGATTGCATGCATCAAGGTCTCGGATGCCAACCCATCTAAACAACTCTCAAGTCTCAACCTTCCCGAATACCAGATGTCAATCAACCATCCCCATTGCTAATCCCAGTATCTCACTAGAAGCATATCAAATAGGTGACAAGAGAGCCATAGTAAGTAACAAAGATGTCCTCACAACAGATCGCCATGTCCAATCTAAAGATAACAAAATGCACTTCAACTTTTGATGGTCTACCGAGAGGCTAGATACCTCACCTAAATATTTAAAAGTGCCATGATCACCAATGTCTTCGACGAAGATCTTTGTGTTATTCAAACACCGGAAAAAGAGGGAACGAATTCCCCAGTCACTAAAAGATTTGCATCTCCAACCTTACAATCACACTAGGTACCAATTTTTAGGGCATCACTTGCCATAATGAAGAGCAAGTGGGAAAGTAAGCATCCTTGACACACAACCACTAGGAGTAAACATAACTTCCTCTTGGTCTCGCATTAAACATGAGCACAAAAGAAACAATAGTGAAGCACCACTTAATCCACTACCTTTCCATAGAACCCTAACGATGAAGAGAAGTTCAGATAAACCTTCCACACAAAAATGTAAACCGTCTCTCCGCGGCCACAACTACTACCTTAACTACAAAACTCTTTAGGATGGAATGTCCTTGGACAAGGCCGACTAAAAGGGAAATCCCTCCATGATCACTGCTCCTAGCTAGTAAGTCAATAGCTAAACTTTAGGATGTGGCTCACCCAGATCCCGCACCACATCTTCTCTTAAAAAAGGTCAATAGCTTGACCATAGTTAGACAGATACCAGTGGAGAGTACAAATGTCATATACTCGCATCTAAAGAACTTGACCTACAAATGGTATATACTCTCATCTAAAGCACTTGACCTTTTTAGAGGAGAAAAAGGTAAAAATATTGATCACATATAATTTCCTTCAAAGAACTCATGCACACCGCCAAAACCGTCCATGCAAGAAACTCCCAGGACTCTCGGTAAAAAAAACCAAGAAATCATCCTATCCCAATGACCCATAGGCCATGTTCGGTTGGGGGTTTAAACCCCCTCCCCCCCCCCCCCCCCCCGGAGTGGGTTACCCCCCAAAACCAACTATTTCTCACTTGTAGGGTCCACTCCCCCTCTCTTTTTTTATATTAAATAAATCATTTCTCATTCATATATTCCATCAAAAAATAATATATTATAGCATCGTATCATCTAAAAATTATAAACTACTCAACTTCTACTCACGTTTCCAAACTTCAATACAATCGCATCACAATAACAACTCACTTTTCCAAACATCAATACAATCACATCACAATAAACCCATTCAACCCCTAACCCTTTATCCAAACACCAAAACACAAAAGCGGTTTACACTTCCCCAATTTAACTCGGGCTAACCCGGCAACCAAATGCACCCATAATGCTTTAACCAGTTTAAGGATGTGAAAATCTCCTTCGCATCCTCAACCAAAAGGGCATCCTCTATCAGTTGGCAAATAAATACAAAAATTGTCTTACTATAAAGGATCTAACCCCTCTTTAAATAAGAGTAACGATAGTGGTCAAAGAAGTATGTACACAATGTAGGAACAATGAAGAAACAAGAGATAAGTAATAAGCATTCTCATACACCCCCTCAATTTGGGGCATAAATAGAAAGCATGCTCAACTTGGACATACATCGATGAAATAGATTCAGCCAATAGCTTCACGAAAACAAATGTAAGTTGCTAGATATGTGGTAATGCCATAAGGGAATCTTATTGCATTACAACTTAAATATACTGACATCAATCTCCACATGGTTGGTCCACCCATGGATAACACAATTCTTTGAAATATAGATGACATTCCAATTATCACACCGTGTTTCCATCAGTCTCTTAATCTCAATACTCAAGTCTAGTTTTAGAAATATAACCCACACCATCTCAACAACAGTCTAGGCTATAGCTTTGCACCTAGATATTGTACTCGAACGAGCAACTATGTTATCTTTCTTTTTATAAATGTAACAAGATTATCTTCAACAAATGCGCATAATCACATAGTAAATTTCCTCTCATATTTGTCACCAACACAATGTACAACAGAGTGCCCAACAATTGGTTAAAAGGAGCCCTTCTTTAATACGAACCCTTTCTAATGTGTGCCATTGACCGTTCTTGAATAAGACGTTTCTCATTTGAGCCCTTGAATATCTCAAGATGTGTATTACAGCAGCATCAAGATGCACCTTCCTAGGCAACTCATAAATTTCCTAACTCGGCAACTATGTCTACAAGTGTGAGTGTGTATATGGTCGGGTCACAGTGACATTAGATAAGCTAGCATGCCACAACCACATAATGTCTAGCATCAACCTCCTCTAGATTATTTCCATATTACTCGGTGTCTATGTACATAGAAGTAGAAGCACTCAAGGATCCAAGCATCCCAAACTCATCAAGTCAGATAAAATATTCTCTTCTTTCATCGGATGGTAAGCAATGATATTGAGCTTCCTTCATCCAGACATCAAGTATTACTCTATCACAATGGTCTTTTTTGTTTTTACTAATACTTTCATTGTTTTTTTAGAGAAAAAGGTGGACTCCCAAGTTGGGATCCACCACAATCTCTCTCTCTCTCTCTCTCTCTCTCTATATATATATATATATATATATATATAATATCAAAAAATTAATTATACATCATATTACAATTGCCATGAGGCCCTCAATGTCCTACAATGCTCAATAACATTTTCGATGTAAAACCTACCCTATCACAAAGGTCTTTTTTGTTTTTACTAATAGTTTCATTGTTTTTTAGAGAAAAATGTGGACTCCCACGTTGGGATCCACCACAATGTCTATATATATAAAGTATCAAAAAACTAGGTATAAATCATATTACAATCGCCATGAGGCCCTCAATGTCCTACAATGCTCAACAACATTTTCGACTTAAAACCTCGCCCATCTAAATATGAGCTCGTTCCTGGCGCACCAAATGGACCAGATCACCATGAAAGGAAAAGAGACGTCCTCATGTCTGACGCTGCAGACTGATTTAATTTCCCTCAAAATATTGACGCAATCTCGACTCGCAATCCACACGATGTTGGCCCTGGCCCACACCTCCTCAGATAACGGACAACCGAAAAACAAGTGTTCTACGTCCTCTACCATCGCTCCGCATCTATCATAAGCAAGAACCTCCGCACCCAGCAATTGGCCCCAACCAGCTTTTGAAAGGATCATCCCCAGCCACAACAACCATAGGAAGACCTTGACACGATTTGGAATATTACATCCCCGAATCATACCCATGCCTACCCCAACCTCATCTTGCATTCTCGTCTCGTCCTCCACAAAAAAATGATACACGTAACACTTTCTCCACCGTAAATCTCATGTCTCCCTATAAATATGATCCTTACCCAAGGACATCCCCTCGTTCTGTAACAGTTCCGCTTGGACCACAAGGAACTTCTCCACCCTCTGATCCGACAAGGCTGAGGTGAACACCGGAGACCACATCCCATGGACACATACATGTTGCACCCTCACCACATAGTCGCCCGCCAACCACACAATCGGGGGTATCGCTCCCCCAAAGCCCCATCTCCCGTCCAATCATCTAACCAGAAGTGGAACCCTGCACCAACCCCGAGCATCGGTCTCAGCTTGGTTGAGATCTCAGGAACAATCGCGGTAATCCCCTTCCACAACGATGAGGGCATCTACCTCGAACGAACCTCCAGCAAGAAGGCCAACTTGTATATCTTCCTCAGCAATCGACAAACCAAATCCTCTGACTTCCGCCCCAACCAAACCACCAACTTTGCCATAAACGCCTTATTTATCTCATCCATCCGCAACACCCCCAGGCCACCCTTCCTTTTTCATGATGTCAACACGGCTCAATCCACAAAGAGAAATCCCTTCTCGCACTGGCTTCCGTCAACCCAAAAGAATCTTCTTATCAAGCGTCGATCTTATTACGAACCCCCCGCAGGCAATGCCCTCATGGAATAGAAAAGATAGGAACCGTCAAGAGAACATGCTTCAACCACCAACTTCCCACCTCTAGAGAGCATAGACGCCTTCCAACCCGCCAGTCTCATCTCCAATCTCCCCATAAAAATCCTCCAATACTCGGCTTCAGCTTCCCTGACACAAGAGCAAGCCCCAAGTAAGTAATCGGCAAAGAAGATGTCAGGCACTCCAGCATCTCAATCACGTTCCACAGCTCCAGCTCTGTGAAACCAAAAGGGATCACCACCGACTTCTCCCTATTGACCCGAAGCCCGGACACATCCCCAAAGATGTCCATCACCTGCGAGGCACGTGTAATCTTCTTCGCTTCTGCCATCAGGAATAAAACTGCACTGTCAGCATACTGCATGAGCAGAATGGATAACTCCTCCCTCGAATAGCAAGAACACCAGTCACTAGCAACCGCCAACCTCATCAACACCGTAAAAGCGTCAGCCACTAACACAAACAAGAGAGGAGCCAGCGGTCAGCCCTGCCTGGTTCCCCTCTACGGTCAAAAGTAACCTTCCTACAACCTGCCATTGACCAACACAACATGAGATGCAATAGTGACACATCACTTGATCCAAGCAATCCACAGCTCTGGGAATCCCCTTTTCTCCAACGACGTCAACAGGAGTCTTCAATCTACACAGTCGTACGCCTTGAAAAAGTCCACCTTCCAAAGCACCCCTTTGGCCCGCATCTCTTCCAGTCCGACACCAACTCAGATGCCATAACTAGCCTGTTCGCCATGGCTCTCTCAAGAATGAAGGATGTCTGCTCAGGCGAGATGATCCCGTTCAACACCACCCTCAGCCAGTTTGCAAGAATCTTAGAAACCAAGATATATATCTAGCATTTGATAGTGCAATAGACACATAGTCTTCCACCCTGGTCGGACCGTCGTAGTACCCTTCTTGGGTAGCATAAAAATAAGTGTCGTGTTCAATCTTTCGAACCTCTTGTTCCCCCTGGAACTCCTCTAGCATCGCCATCACATCCCCTTTTACCGTCTCCCAAAACTCCCAATAGAAACAAACCGGGAATTCGTCTGGTCACGGTGCCTCATCCACATTAAGCAAGAAATGCGTCCAACTAGCATATGCCTCGGTAATCTCTTGCACCAAAGCCTCCGCCTCCAATTCAGAGATCTGCTAGACACCTCTCCCCTGTCATCCACATCCTGACCAGCTCATCGCCTGCTGAAAGCCTAAACGTATGACTGTAACGTCAACCCAACCTCCCAATCTCCTACCACCACCACGCCACTCACGACTACCGAATGGATCAAATTTATGTGCCTTCTTCGACTAGCCGTGGTATGAAAAAACCTCGTATTTGCATCTCCTTCCCTCAGCCATCTCTATCTCGATCTCTGCTTCCACAACACTTCCTCTATTTTGTTCTTTGATAGGATCTCGTCCAAGTGATTTCCTCTCACCAACAGGTCCTACGCCATCAAGGCTCTCTTGTCCTCCATTCTATCCACTCTACACACATCCTCTTGCAATCTTCTGCCCCGTCGCTGCTATCGGTTCACTCTATTGAATTCCATCAAGTGCATCCAGAGCAAGGCCAACTTGCAAGCCAACCTGTATGGCGATGAACCATTAGGCATGCAATCCTCCAGAACAACGCTACAAACTACTAAAAGCCCTCCTTTAAAAGCCAAATCGCTCGAAGCAGAAAAAAAGATCGAGGACGCATGTCCTCCCCAGAAGACCAGAGCAATGGCGTATGGTCTGAGTGCGTTCGCGACAAAGCCCGAGCCCCATCCAACAGGAAGGACACCGACGCCTCTCCTGACACCAAAAACCTATTGATGCAAGATCGAGATCTCGTGTTCCACTAGGCATATAGACATCCAGCTGCGATGACCACCTGAAGACCAAGCTCCACCACCAACACAGCAACTCCGTTGAGCCACAATCTCTATCCCCACATCCACCAGGGCGATCGTCAGATAGCAATATGACATTGAAGTCACCAGTAATGATCCAAGCTGCGTCTGGTGCTACCTCCCTAGCTAGGAACAACAAGGAGAGCCATGCATACCTCGTTACATGGGCCATACACATTTGTAATCAACACCTTGCACCCATCCAGCTTCCTCCACATCAATGTCGTGAGAGAGAATCAACCCCGCAGCTCTTCCACCTCCAAACAAAATTTTTCAACATCCCATCCCGTCCACTGTTGTAAAATTCGGCCGACTAGGCCGATTAGTCGGACCGACTAGTCAAGTAGGTAGGGTAGCCGACTCGACTAGGCCTAGTCGGCCCTTAGTCGGTCAACCCGACTAATCGGGCCGACTAGTCCGCCTAGTCGCATGACTACAAGGCCGACTTTTACAGAGAGATTTTTAAATTTTTTAGTTTTTTTTAAAAGCAAACTTATTCTAATATGCTTAATGTTATATTTAAAGACAATTACTTCTTTATTTCATTATGATAGTATAGAAAATATATAAATCAATACAAATGCACAAGAATATGTGCATAAAATTGATTTATATATTTAAAATAATTAAAAAATTCAAAACCGACTAATAGCCAACTAAATCTGATTAGTCACCCGACTACTGGTTAATCCTTAGTCAGTGACCCTGTCGACCTAGTACTGACCACCGCTTTCTGCAACCTTGATCCCATCACAAGACCACTAGACGCCCCCACATATTCAATCACCCTGAAGTCCCTCCATCAGTTACCCCCAACATCCCTCCACGCCCTAGCAATATCCGTTGAGATCATTGGCTTCAGCGAGATGACCAAATCCGTCCTATGCTCCCCCATCAACTGACACACCACCGCCCTCTTCTCCGACCGACCCAAACCCCAAACGTTCCATGTGATGATATTCATTTAGAGACAGCAAATAGCCTTTTTGGCGTCACCAAGTTGAGGCACTTCAACACTTACTCCTCCAAGTCCACCCTTTGACCCTCTTCTATCGCCATCACAAACCCCCTTGCAACCTCGGGCACTGTGTTATCTGTCATCCCCAACCTCATGTAAATATCCAACCTTTGTCGCATTCCTCGATTTTTCAGCCCATGACAGGAATATCGCCATACGAAGCGCTTCTTGGTCTACCGCAACACCCCATGTTGTCCCTCTAAAATGCCTAAACCATTAGACATGACATACATGGGCCAATGCTCCATCACTTCCTCAGAAAAGGAAATTTAAATCGACGCCTGCTCCGCCACTGACCCCTACGTCGGTGCCGCACACCCATCTCCAAATGCTCCCACCGACTTCCTTGGAGCAACCTCCGACGAGCTTCTCCATGAAGCCTCGTCGGACTCCACAATCGGGTCCAAGCCATTTGATATATGCCCTAAAGCTCCAACATCCGCAGCACTCGCATGCCAATCTCCATGGGACGAAGACTTGGGCCCAACCTCCAGGTCATGTGATCTGATCCTGGAGCACAATAGCACTGCCCATGGGAGGTCTACTCTTGCCACGATCGATACCGCAGTGGGACCCCATCCCGCTGAAGGGGAGGCCTCGACTACACCTACATGTCCGTTGAGGACCAAGCATCCACGCACATAGACAGTGCTAGATCCACCCCATCTAGTATAAGCTCCACAATCAGCTCCACAAGCCTCCCCCACACAGGGTCTACCTCCACGCTCGCATCCAGATCCACTAACAACCATCTTCGGGTACCTGCCACCCGAGTCGGGTCGTCCACCCTAATTGTAAAGCTGAAAGGATCTGCGATGACATCTGAGTCCGCCGCAAGAGAAGGATCCCTACATGAATCGCCTTCCATCTTATCCACAACTCCCACACCCACATCCGCAAAGACCATACCAGGTCCTTACCCGGATCCGAAAGCTCGCCCATGCACCACGTCAGCAAAGGAAACATTGCCCCCACTAACCTCCACTTGTGCCTTGAGCCCCCTAACATCCTTTCTTCTTGAACACATCAACTCCTTTATCGAAAAAAGGATTAGAGATTCAAACTCCCCAGTCGTTCCAACCCCTTCCAAAAACCTCTTCCCCGACAGCTCCATGCCTCCGACCGATCTCGTCGCCCCATCTACAACCAACCTGACCTCGCACACTAGCACACGAAAAGAGCCTCCAGCAAGCCTCGCATCAAATCAAAGTGACATAGAGCGAAGGACCTCCACCCCATGGCCACCACCTTCAAAGGTTGACTGCAATGTAATCCATCAGAGATGACACAGACGACTCAGATCACCGAACTCAATGATGCCAGCACTGGCTCCAAGCTTCTCCTATGCAGGGGCAGCCCCTTGATCCAGAGCTGCTTCTCCTCCCTTTGCCCTTCCACTATCTCATCCCTTTCCAGCGACTCCTTCCAATGGATCCTCCAGACAGTCCGACAAGGGAACAATAGCCTCCTTACCTCAGACTCAGCAAGTCATCATGCGCAAACCAAATCTCCGTCGAGCAAGAAGACATCCCCTTCGAATCCACTACGTATCACCACTATGATATCCTCCATGGCATCCGCCAAACCGAGACCCTTTCTTCTATAGACCCCAACCATGAAGACTGCCATCAATGGCCCCAACGGAGTTCCGCACATATCTGTGCTCCTCACTTGCTACTGAGGTCGCCCTTGTGGGCACAAGAAGCTACGATGTCCATTACTTCCATTAATAAAACACTTCATAGGATCTGGGCAATCCGTCGCCCTATGCCCCCAACAACCGCACCTCAAACATCTTCCCGAGAAGGATGCCTCCCCAACCCTCTCCAATCTCGAGCTTCGACCGATGAGACTCTGGGACACTGGTTGCCCCCCTCCACTCTCACCCATCCTCTCTCACTCAAACTCTTTCACTCATGCAATCCATGTTAATGAGTTTCAATGTTCTTTTAACAGGGTGGCTAAAGACATAGGAATGCAAAGTAAAGATTTTAATGCACCAAGGAACTTTACTTACATCATGTACCTCATCATATCAAATGCATCATTACTTTAGACAAAGAAGAGCTCCCTTACATAATTATACACAGACTCTTCCTTTTTTTACCAGACTAAGCTACAATTCATGGTTTTGCTTGTACTTGATAAGCTTTAACCTTTGGACTCCTACCTTTTTTGACGCTCCACGGTTGAGCGTTGAGTAATATTCTCCCACATTGTTATAAAAAGCCCAGAATATAGTAGCTTTGTGACAAAATTAGCTCTCTAGGCCTATGGGACACATTGATGCCGAGAAAACAATGTGAATTTCCAAGATTCTTGGCAATGACGTGCTGACCAGCACTTCTTTCAACATAAAAAATATTTTACACTTCCTAAATTTAAGGTCTTGCTTAAGTATAATTGCCTCTCTGTGGGCAATTACACAATGATCTATATAGATGAGTGTCATACAAATAGAGAACGTTATGAACTAAGAACCAACAAACTGTATATGTTCTATCACATGAGAAGGCTTGTGAAACCAAGCTTGAGGACTTTGCTTGAGGCATAATAATTGCATGTGAAGATGGCTATAGAGACCTCCAAAACAAAAAGATATTCTTAGCATCAAGAAGATTAAGAAGTCGACCCTTTGTAAAGCTGAGAGTAAAATCCCCATAATGGTCAAACGAGAAACATGGGAGAAAGTGGCAAATTACGTGTATGACTCTGTCCTTTGGCTACAAAACGAGCCTTATATTACTTTAGTAGTCCATCACCATGGTGTTTGATGGAGCAGATTCATTTACAACCAACAACATCAGTGGGGATAATGACTAGCAACCACGTACTATGAAAGATAACCCCATCAGACCGAGACATCTAGACATCTGAACCTCAGAACCATGTGGATGAAAATTACAAATAACATAGCTAAAGAAAATAAAACCAACTGACACGATGTATAGATGAAGATTAAAGCATCAATACTCAGAATCCTTGAGTAAACCACAAAAATACATTTGACATTCTTATGTATTCCCTTGTTTTGATCAAGGCCAAGGTTGTGGCAAAAACCAACATACTTAAAGACATGTAAGGGAAATAACAAACATGATCTCTAAAAGGAAAAATAATAGTGTGCATGGTATACTCTCAAATAACAGAGCAAGGCATGCAATTAATAAGGTAACATGCACTTATAACCACATCTCCACTGTAGACCATAAGAGTGTTTTTATGCAAAAGGAGTGTGTGAGCAAAATCAAGATTTTGTGTTTTTTCAACCACTCTATTGAAAGGAGTACAGACAAGGTAATTGGTGGAATCTAGTGTATCACAGGGTATTGGCCTTTTCTATTGATTCCTACGGATTGGATAAAAAAATTTCTCGAATGGGGTATTCAACTCCAGAGATGAATCGAAAAAGAAATCTTTATTGACTCTACCCCTTTTTTATGAAGAGAATGAAGATAACACTCGTATACAAGTTGCACTAAGAAATAATATAGTATTCACGAGAAAACATATTTAATGGAGGCAAAAAAATTGTTTGAAATTTCTTTCGCAAAAATCGGCAAAATATGTCTCACCTCATACTTGGCTTTAAGCATAAAAATAAAAAAATGAGAAAATCTGCAATAACTAAATAATAATGATGTCCCTTAAAAGGTTTGAAATATCATTGTATATCAATAACAACAAAGGGCTTTGATATTCATATGTAAGTCGTTTTCCAATATATTGTCAAGATATTGACATACCGATCTGTATATATCAAAATTGAGGATTTGCGTAAATCTTTTCCGAAAATATTGATCGATATCAACCAAAACCAACGAGGTCCCGTTTAAAACAGAGGGCTTCACCCCCTCTTGCCAACGAAGATTAAAGAATTCTAAAGCTGATCGAGGAAAGTGTGCATACATATATTGCACATGTTATTGTATTAATATCTAATAGTTGATACTTTGTAAGTATTAGTAATATAGTGATGCAGAATCACACATCCACGACATACTCCAATAGATATTCATTTTCTTTAGCCCAATTAGAAAGTTGAGTTTCTAATCTATTTTGATAAATATTCTTTCATTCAAAATTATGATTATTATATAGAAAACATATCATGATTTTGTTTATACACAATATGCTATGTGATATAAAGCTAATGTGCTAAATACACATCATTTATATCTTTAAGATGTTATTGAATGAACTTCGTCATTTTCTTTCAAATACCTCTCAGTTGTCAGCAACCAACAATCTGCATTGACATCAATGATATGTGCAAAATATATATGTGTATTGAAGTTATTGATGTGCTACATTCACCTCATTCTTTCATATAAGTGTGTATTAGCATGTCATTTATTGTTTTAAGGACTAGGATAATCTTAATTCGCTAAAAAAATCATGTTTTTGTGTCGTTTTTTAGATTTCCACCAATATCGTCGATATATTCCGATATATCTTCAATATATCCCCTTTGAGAATGTTGAAATCTAAGAAACGGAAGCAGAATCGATAAAAGAAAGATAAAAAGTGGAACCCTACTCCCTAAGGAACGGGATGAAACCATGGAAGAATCCCTCAAAGGGGTTGGATATTATATTAGAATTCTTAAAGAGTACAGGGAGTGCGAGACTCCTTAAATAGCCTCACAGACAGTCCGGAGTCCCACCGCTCATCCACGTGGGACTAACATGGGCCGGGTAATTGGATCATGGTGAGATCCAATTACACACCTAATACATTCTCTAACACTCCCCCTCAAGCTGCAGCTAGAAAGCTTCAGCTTGCAACAAAAAGAAAGTGTACAACATATCTTCACACGATACATCACAAGAAGAACACATATTTGTTGCTGGTAGAAGACTTCGCACGAGGACAGGTCCGCGGCTTTCAGATTATCAGGACGTACCTCGATCATGCTTGTAGAACCGTTGTGATATCAGGTCACTGAAACAAATCTATGTCGTGCCTGGAGAGGAATCGCTACAGAAGAAGACCAATGCAGAATATTGATCGAGTCGTAAATGAAGTATACGCCCTGACGAAGAAGTCGATGCTCGATGAAGACGGATGATCAAAGAAATCTGGAGTGTCAATATTTCAGTCGAGGTCAGGTAGCAGAAGTTGTGAAGAACACATTTTTTCCTTTTTTGTATAAATCTCGGCCCAATGGGACTTTACAATAGCATTTTTTTCTTAAAAGGGATCGAGGGCCCTTATCTAGGGTTCCCTTCATAGAAACCCCCTCACACAAGATACTGCCACCCGATTGGAGTTCCTAGAGTAGCGTTGCCTGGGTCGGGGAGGAAGGAGATGCATGCGGCAGCTAACGCTTGGAGCGCGAGAGCTTTGAGATCGTCGCCGAGGAGAAGTATGGAGGAGCGCGACTGGAAGGAGCGACATCGCCTAATAGTTGTGCCAGAGCTTATGATCGGAAGAGGCATCTCTCACGAAGCTTGTTGCCCCCGATAGGGCATCTCGATACCGTCAGCTCTTCCGTCGTCGACAGGAGAGGCATTCGCCTGCAGGGGAGCGCGCGAGGAGGAAGAGAGGCACCCTCGAGATCGACCGGGGGAGGTTGCAACTGCCCATGGGTGCAGGTTCGTGCGTGATCGAGGTAGGCAAACGAGCACAGCCGTTGCTGGTGGGTAGCGGCCGGTGCAACCAGCGCGAGGAGTCGAGGAGCTCCTCTTGGAGTTTACTACACCGAGAGCACCGCCGGGAGAACCGTGTGCACAAGGCAGAAATCGCCACCACGAAGGAGTAACTGCTTCTTCCTAGATCTGGAGCAATAACTTTAGAGATGACGGCGGTGTATCTGACTAATAATCATCAGATACGGCATAGCAATGTTGTGGTGTTGTCTATCGTCGTGTGCCATATGGAGTATCGCACTACCCAGAGTATCGCGTGATGGCTACAACAAAAAAGGAGAGGGTTGCACGACCTGGTGATGAACTTAGGGCAGGAGTAACCCTCAGACACGAATATCTTTTGTTCTTGCGGCTTAGAGAAACCCAAAAATTCTGTATCTCAGAGTAGGGTTTCGTGAAACCCTAAACTTAGCTCAGAACTTGAACACAAGCTTCCCAAAACTCTAGAATCGGTTATGACATGAATATAAAGAAATTCACAGAAATAAACTCATAATCGAACCCGCAAAATTGACTGCTCGAATACCATGTTGAAATTTGAGAAACCGAAGCGGAATCGATAAAACAGTAAAGATTAACATGAAACACAGATTTAATGTGGAACAATACTCTCTAAGGAGCGGGCTGAAACCACGGGAGAAGCACTCAAAAGAGTTGGACATTCTATTAGAATTCTCAAAGAGTACAGGGATGTGGGGCTCCTTATATAGCGTCACAGACAATCTAAAGCAAGGATTTAAATTTCGCGAAATTTCGATTTCGAGAGGTCATGGGTATTGAAACTCCTATATAAGTTGATTACCCGGATTTCGACCGAAATTTCGGTGATATTTTGACATATCGACCCATTTCGGTTGAAATTCATGGATTTCAGCACAAAATTTCCTGGATTTCGACCAAAATTTTGGTGATATTTCGACATATCAACCCATTTCGGTTGCAATTCAAGGATTTCAGTGAGACCCCCATCTGGTAGGGTATGGTGTGACAGGAAGGTACATACGTCGATTATTCAACTTGGGGAGCTTCTCCCCTTTGGGTTTAAGCAATTGAGATGAAAAAATTCTATACTTTTATATGTTTGATATAGCTTGTTCCTTTCATACGTTTGTCATTTATCTTCGTAAATAGATGCATCTTTATTGTAAGTATGTAATTAATTCTGTAATTCATTCGAACTTTATCTATGACGGTTGTTTCTACGAATAAAACATTGTTTACAGTATGTGCATTTTAGAATAAAAAATGATCACCTCTTTTTATGAACAAAAGCTGTTTTTTAAGTGTTGTTAACTTAGTTATTTTGATTTCCATTTCCAGTATCTATCGGTCAGCTTAACAACAAGTCTGATATGACCGATATGGCGTGATATAAGGCACAGGATGAGAGATATGTGTGATATAAGTATGCATTTGTAAGTTAGTGTTGTTTTAAGATCTTGGACTGGATGATATTAATTTCCAGTATGTATCAGTTAAGAATCAACATTAACATCGATTTGGTCGATATGATCGATATGACCGATATATGCGATATAAGGGGCATATATAAGCAATATGTGTGATATAAGTGTGTATTTGTAAGCTATTTACTGTTGTAATAACTTGGAAGATCTTAATTTGCAAAAAAATGATTGAAAAATAATTTTTTTGTCATTTTCGACATTTCCACCGAAAACGGTGAATTTTCGGGAAATCTCACTGAAATTTCAATTTTGAAGGGGACCCAAACAAAATCGAAATCGAGATTTCGAATCTTACTCGAGATTTCTCTATGAATTTTCTTTCTATTAGTCATATTACAAAGGATTTGCACTGCCGAGCTATTTTGGATTCATCGTCTCTTGTTTTTCAGGACATTCTTACGGGAAAAGTGATTTGGTGTGACCGTGAGCAGAGTGATCTCAATAGCTTGATTCGGACTCCATATACAGGTATATCTTCCCTTTCGCTCGATCAATCTCTCCGTTCACTTGGCACCTCTGGTTTGGACATCTCCCTCTTCAGAAGATGTGCCATATGCTACCGCAGATTTCACATAGTTCTTCCTTTCAATACGAAGCATGTCAGTTGAGAAAGCGTCATCGATTTGTGTGTCCCAGTTGTTAGAGTCGGAGCAGTAGCTCCCTTTTTGAGTATTTCATGTTGACATCTAGGTTCGAGTCGTGTGCCTGATCACTAGAGACAGATTTTATCATGTAGCTGTGAATGATTTTTCACGATTGTCATGGTTGTTTCTTTCGATAAATAAATCAGAAGTAGGGGATGTGAACAAAACCTTTATTACTGAAGTGCAAAATGTTTTCTCTGCCTTTGTGAATTTTGTGCGAATTGATAACGTGTTGGAATTTTGTACTCGTGACCTATCTCTTTTTCTTTCCTCTAGAGGGATTATTCATTAAAAATCTTTTCCTTACACCTCTCAGCAAAATGGTGTTGCTGAGAGAAAGCATCGTCATCTTCTTAATGTCACTTGGACTCATCTCATTTAGAGTTGTGCACCACATTCGTTTTTGGGTGATGTAGTTCTCACAGCATGCTATTTGGATAATCGCATGTCATCATCTGTCTTGGGTGAGAAAATTCCTTTCTCCATACCTTTTCTTGAGAAGGAGTTATTCTCACTCACTCCTCGTGTGTTCGGATCAATTGCTTTTGTTCATAGTTGACTCCTGATCTTGACAAGCTCACTCTTAAAGCTGTCAAATGTGTGTTTGTTGGATACTCCAGGACTCAGAAGGGATATCAATGTTATGATCCTTTGCGCAGAAAATATCATATCAGTGTTGATGTCATATTTTTTTAGTTTATGATGTACTTCTCTCCTACAGGTGATAAGGTCGCTTCATCAAACTCGGATGACGAAGTTTACATGCCACCTCCTCCCATGCATGTTGCACCACCTCCACCAACTCATCCACCTCCACCACCACCTCCACCCCCTCCTACTACCCAGTCGCATGTGCCACTCGTTCCATCTCTACCTAAGTTCTACACTCGTCGATCTGCTTCTACTCATGGTCATCGCCCATCATCCATGGAGCCCCAGGTTTGTTTTGATAACATAGCTTCTAACAATGGGTCTGGAGATGTATCTGTATAGGAATTATTGTAGGAAATTAATATACAGATGGAGGATGTTCCCTCTGACCTGGAGATTCCCATTGCAGTTTGAAAGCAGAAGCGATCTTATGCTTCCTATCCCCCGGCTTCTCACATCTCCTTTCATCGTCTAACAGGGGATTT
Organism: Ottelia alismoides; assembly: GCA_037367405.1. NCBI lineage: Eukaryota > Viridiplantae > Streptophyta > Magnoliopsida > Alismatales > Hydrocharitaceae > Ottelia > Ottelia alismoides. The sequence goes on from JAZKJV010000622.1 coordinate 685,535, forward strand.
TCAGAAATTTGCAGCGGCACTATCTGTCATGGAAATTCCACGGACTTATGAGGAGGCATTGAAGGATAGCCGCTGACGCTTGGCCATGGAGGAGGAGATGGCTACGCAATAGTCACGTGGTATGTGGAGTCTGGTCTCTACTCCAGTTGCATGTCCGTTGTTGGATGCAAATGGGTGTTCACTGCAAAGCAAATGACAGTGTGGATCGCTATAAGGTGAGACTTGGGGCACATGGATTCACCCAGACATATGGGGTGGACTATCAGGATACTTTCTATCCAGTGGTCAGGCATTTTACTCTACGTATTCTTTTCTCAATTGTTGTGACACGAGATTAGCTCTTGCATCATCTTGATGTGAAGAATGCCTTCCTTTATGGTGATCTACAGGAGGAGGTCGACATGCAACAGTCACCTGGGTTTGTTGCTGAGACGGGGTGCCAAAAGGTGTGCAGGCTACAAAAGGCTATTTATGGCCTTAAGAAAAGTCCAATAGCAAGGTTCCAGAAGCTCTCGGACTTGATAGAGCAATAAGGGTTGTGTGATTGAATGCCAATCACTCCTTGTTTGTGCAGGAGACCCAGAGAGGTACTATTATCATTATTGTGTACGTTGATGACATTATCGTTACAGGGATGAAAAGCAGGGCATTCAGGGTGCCAAGGAATTCATAGGTCAGTAGTTTCTGACCAAAGATCTTGGACATCTACGTTACTTCCTTGGGTAAGAGTTTGCACGGAACCAGCGGGGTCTTCTATGACCCAGAGGAAGTATGTTGCATATCTTCTTTCAAAGACAGGCATGACAGATTGCAAATCTGCCACTACTCCTATTGACCCGAGCATGAAGCTATACGATGATGACACTGAGGAGGTCAACAAGAGGAGATAAAGGGAGCTTGTTGGCAAGCAACTTCCAGTACGGCTGGATCACCTCCTTTTCAGGGAGAGCTAATGCTTGTTGGGTATTTTGGTTTGACACTGCTTCACACCCAAAAAGAACGAGTTACGTCTGAGCTAAGCTTGGAGACGAAAGTCTTCTTTCGTTTCTCGACGGTGAAGTAAGACCAAGCCCATGAGCTTATTATCCTAGGTCGGAACAAGTTGATAGGACCCCCTTTTTTACGCCCCTGTGTCCCCCCGTGTGGCAACATGGGGCGCAAACAAAAAGGAAAGAGGGGGTGGGGTTGTTTAATTAGGATAGGAAATCAAATAGTAAAATAATTACTCATCGAATGACTGTTCATCTATTGTATTTTCAAGTAAGGGACGGTGAGAATTTATGGAAAAATAGTTGTTCAATTCGATGTCCTCTAACAGGGAGTTAGAACACGGATGTGAGCTACATAAATCAATGTATAGTCTTGATCCCATTGGGCATACTAGTCAAAATGAAGACCCCATTATAAATGATAGAGATAAAAACATTTCTAGTTGGCATGATAGTGGGAGTTACAATTCTAGTAATGTTGACAAGCAGGGCATTCAAGATGCCAAGGAATTCCAAGGCCAGTAGTTTCTGACCAAAGATCTTGACATCTACGTTACTTCCTTGGGTTAGAGTTTGCACGGAACAAGCGACGTCTTCTATGACCCAGAGGAAGTATGTTGCATATCTTCTTTCAAAGACAGGCATGACAGATTGCAGATCTGCCACTACTCCTATTGACCCAAGCATGAAGCTATACGATGATGACACTGAGGAGGTCGACAAGAGGAGATACAGGGAGCTTGTTGGCAAGAAAGTATATGTGACCATCACCAGGCCCGACAAATCCTTTGTTGTGAGCAAAGTAAGTCAATTTATAGAACAGCCCAGACATGCACATATGGATGCAGTCCGTATGATTCTGAGATACCTGAAGACTTCACCTAGTATGGGACTTCTTTTCAGCAGTGGCACATCTCTTTCAGTTAGAACAGGTGCAGATATATTATGCTGGATGTTCAAAGGATAGAAACTCTATCTCGGATTTTGTTGTGTTTATAGGGAACTCCCTTCCTTCATGGAAGAGCAAGAAGCAGACTGTGATTGCCAGATCTAGTACTGAGTCAGAATATGGCACAAGCTACCACGGAGATGATGTGGGTCAGATCTGTTCTTACTGACCTAGCTAAAGAGGTGCCACTTCCTATGAACCTCTAATGTGACAATCATGCTGCTCTTTTTATTGTCGACAACCCTACATTCCATGAGAGAATGAAACATAATAAGGTAGACTGCAATTATACTAGAGATATGATTCAGAAGGGTCTGATTTCTACTTCTCATGTTAGTGCAGGAGAGCAAACAGCAGATATCTTTACCAAGGCATTACTCAAGGGGCTATTTCATAAGTGTTCGTCCAAGCTGAGCATGATTAACATCTATGCTCCATCTTGAGGGGGGGTATTGAGATATTTTTGCATTAGTGTATCTTTACGGTTATTTTATTTCTTTATGTCTACCTAATATAATTTACACATAAGTCTCTCCCCTATATAAGAGAGCCTAGGGTTACAAGAATAATACATCTCTTCTTTTTCTACCAAGTGGCAACAGGTACCATCATCAATTAACTAATCAAGCTCATCATTGAAGATGCGTGGAACTGTAACAAAAACGATCATATCCGTAACCCGATGTACACATGCAGAACAACTATACTTCTGCCTACAATTGTCCTCAGGGAGACATGACAATCCATGGCCCATAATACATGAATTATACGGTTGCCTACATCTATTTTTATACCCTTATCCTCATAGATTAAATCCACAACCAGTGAGGCGATATCTAGATTATGATGAGTAGATACATCTAAAAGTGATATTGACAAATTGAGCTACAACAGTGAGGTGATATCTAGATTCTGATGAGTAGACACATCTAAAAGTGATATTGCCAAATTGAGCTACAATGGCGAACTAGATCCATGACACTGTAAGTGCAATATTGTGCTTCCAGGAGAAATGTTTACCCCTCTCCTCGAGATCATCTTATTTCAGGATATGCTCTTTGTGGTGTGCATCTACAATATCAAGAATGCTCTGCACTCACAAGTCATAGTTTGCCCCATCAAACTTGAGGAATATGTAAAACATCAGGTTTTGATTCCGGGTAGGCGGTTTGCAGGCTTGTAGCTAATCATCGCAACTAGGCATATACAATATTCCTAAAAACACGAGCCTACTTTAAGAACATCATATGAGCGGTGATGCTTAAATCCATGTTGAAAAGATCCGAACTATTTTGAGATAAATTCTTAAATAGATGGTAGAATCTTCAATCAAAGCAATCAAGCTTCAGGGAGAAGGTTTTAGAAGACTTATCTTGGGATCGTAACATAATTACAAATGAGATGTGGGAGGCGGTGGCATCTTGTAACCAAAGGGTAACCAAAGAGATGGTAGGCGATTCAAAAGGAGGTGTTACATGCCAAAAGGAGGCCTGATGGTGTGGTGGAGTGGAGGGGTGCAAGAGAAGCACAAAAATAAAAGAGCATGCTTTAAAATTGTGTTTAAGGATAGAACATAGGAAACTGTCACAAACTACAAAATAGCGAAAAAGGAAGCAAAGAAGGTTGCAAACGAAGTTAATTCAAAAGTTTATGAAATTTTGTACAAAAATCTCGACTATAAACAGGGCCAGAAGAATATATTCAGGTTGGCCAAAGAAAGAAAAAGAAAGACCAAAGACCTTTCTCAAGTGAGACGCATTAATGATGAGGAAGGTCACGTGTTCGTTACTCAGAAGAATAAAGAGACTAAATGGAAGCAGTATTTCCATAAGCTTTTCATTGAGGAAGGAAATTGAGAGGTCACCTTGGGAGATCTAACTAATAGCAAAAGTTACTTGAATCGTGCAAGCTATAGATGAATACAAAGGAAGGGAATAGAGGAGGCTTTGAAGGTTATGAGGCATGGGCAAGGCGTAGGACCTGATGATATTCCGATAGAAGTATGGACAGTTTTAGGTGAACGAGGTTTGACTTGGCTAACAAATTTATTGAATGTTATTTGGAGAAGCAAGAAAATGTCTGAAGATTGCAGAAGAAGCATCGTCGTCCCTCTTTGTAAGAACAAAGGAGACATAAGAACAAAGGAGACAGTCAAAATAATTCAAATGACAGAGATATCAAGTGGATGAATCACACTATGAAAATTTGAGAATGTGTGATCAAAAGAAGCTTGAGGCAAGTTTCCAAAGTAAAAGAAAATCAATTTGGATTCATGTCAGGTCGCTCAACTATTGAAGCCATCCACTTGTTGAGAACGATGGAGATATATCGAGTTAAAAGGAAGAACTTTCATTTGATTTTTATTGGTTTGGAGAAGGCTTATGATTATGTCCCAACAGGAGATGTTGTGGAGAGTTTTGGAGAAGAGACAAGTACATGGCATATACATTAACCTCGTAAAGGATATGTATGATAAAGCTTCGTGTAAGAATCCAATTTGGGAAGACTGATTATTTTGACATCAACATTTGTCTGCATCAAGATTTAGCTTTGAGTCCATTCCTTTTTTACTTCGATTATGGATGAGTTGACAAGTCATATTCAGGATGAGATACCTTGTCGTATGCTATTCGCAGAAGATATTGTGTTGACTGATGAGACTGGAGATGCAGTAAATGATAAGCTTGAGTTCTGGAGACATGCTTTGGAGACAAAAGGATTTCGTATGAGTAGGGCAAAGACTGAAAATATGGAGTGCACTTTTGATGGAAGCAACGGTGAAGGAATCAGGGAGAAAATTGGTGACGATAACATTCAGAAGAGATATTCTTTTATATACTTGGGATCTATTTTGCAACAAGTTGGTGAAATTGGAGATGTTACTAATAGAATAAACGCATGTTGGCTAAAGTGGAAAGGAGCCTCTATTGTTTTATGTGATAAGAAAATTCCTCTGAAAATCAAAGGAAAGTTCTACAAAGCAACCATGAGACCTGCTATGCTCTATGAATCTGAATCATGGCCTCAAATTTCAGCGAAATTCCGTCAAATTTCTGTCGAATATCGATATCAAGTCGAAATCGAAATTCGACCGAAATGGCCGAAATGATCGAAATATGAGGGCCCTAATACAAAAAATGACCAAAATTTCCATCGAATTTCGATCGAAATTCCATTTCGATCGGTCACCAAAATTGTGACCGAAACCGACATTTAAGGCCTTGATCTGAATGTTGTCATGTGAACCATAGACACGTGCAGAGAATGATAGTAGCAGAAATGAAAATGCTAAGGTGGATGTGTGGACACACACACATAAAAATCGGATTCGGAATGATGGAATAAGAAACGTTGGTGTAGCTCCGATCGAGAATATGATACAAAAAAAACACTGAGGGTGGTTTGGCCATTTGCAAAAGGAGGTTGACTGACGCACCAATTACGAGATGTAAGTTTTGAGATGTTGAGTCGGCTACGAGAAGGCGAGGAAGGCCCAAGATGTGTTGGAATGAGACTAAACGAATGGCTTTTAGTTTTTTGGATCAAAGTCCGAGATTGACCCAAGATAGATCTGAATGGAGGTAAAGAATCCATATAGCCAACCCTACATAATGTGGGAAATGGCTTTGTTGTTGTTGTGATATGAGGGGTGATGTCATCGTTATGGGTGCAAGAGCACATCCCTTGAATGTGAAAGCAACACTGACGTTGTCATTAGATGAGAAGGCAATGCAAGCAAGGTTGCGTGAGATCCAAGGCAGTGACTGCCCGACATTGAAGGAGGTCGCCAATCCTTCTTCTTCCCCCTTTCTTCAGGTCTTTGGTAAGGGAACAATAGATAGAAAAATAAAGAACTCGTTTTATTATAACGGACGAACCCCTTCCAGGTATAAAAGGAGGGATGATGCTCAAAAGTAGTACATAATGAATGTCGGACAAAACAATTAAGAAACAGGAGAAGACAAATCAACCTTCTCAACATTGACCATTTTAAGCCGTTATCTTTCATGCAAGCCAGAATACATTTTCCATGAACAAAATGAGATTTCCATGAGAGCTGTTTCGTATTTGTTCCACGTCTCCTCTATTAACAAGAGAACCCTCCTACCTTTTTTAAGGAACCTCCTTATCTTCTTAGCTATGTAAAATCGTGTATACATGAGAGAAAGAGACAGATCTAGCATCATCTAAAACCTTAGTATGTACAGATCACAACAAAGCAACTAAGATACAATAGCTGGGTAACAATATTGTTGAACAAGGACTTACCAAGGCCTCAACACCACCAACTGCAGCAATTGCTTCTCGGTTTCTGTCATCAAATGACAAATTCCATAAAGCACCAGCGGCTTCTTGCCTTAACACAAGCAAAAACGCAAGTATTGGTAGTATGAAGTATAAAACAACTTATGCTCAAAGAGGAAAGTACTTGGAAAGTAAACAACAATTTGATAACAGGTTTAAGGGAAATTAACTAAAGAGAGAACCTGACCTAAACCATCAAGCTTAAACTGAAGCACAGCTGCACATGTCGACAGCTCAATATTTTTCACAAAAAAATGTCACAGCAACTCCGATAGACGTGTAAAGTCCATCTCTTCCCTTTGCATTTATTGGTTTTTTCAAGCAAAGCCCTAAACTTCGGTTTCGGTCACCATATCGGTATCGACCAAAACAGAATTTCGATGAAATTTCGGTGGAATTTCGATCAGAATTTCGGTCGTTTTGGTCATTTTTTGTACTAGGACCCTCATATTTCGGTCATTTCGGTCGAATTTTGATTTCGACTGGATATCGATATTCGACAAAAATTTCACCGAATTTCGCAAAAATTTGAGGCCATGCTTTCATGCAAGAAAACAAAGAGTTATTTGGGCATATCCTTAAATGTTCATAAAATCCAAATAGTCATATTACACAAAAGATGTACCAGTAATGATCCATCGAATTGTGAAACACTCTATCAAGCATCTAGCCAAAATGAAAAGAGGACAACTTAACAATCCTAGCAAGTAAAAAGTGTGCCCCTCTATCTCGCATCAATGTAAGTGCATGGTTGAAATTTTGCGAAATTTCAGTTTCGTTAGGTCAAGAGTATCGAAACTCCTATATATGTCGAATTCCCGGATTTCGATCGCGATGGGTCCAAATATCGTTGATATTTCGACATGTCGATCCATTTCGGTTGAAATTCATGGTTTCCAGTACACAATTTCCCAGATTTCGACCCATATCGGCAAAATTTCGTCGATATCTATGTATATCAACGATATAATCTATGTGAGCTTCATTTTACTACTTATTTACCTATATCCAATATTAAGACACATAATGATTTATATATTTTGTTTCGGGTCGGCGGCGCTGCCCCTACACAACCACAGGGGGAGCGCACCTGCTCCACCAAGACCCGTGTCTGGTAGGGTATGGTGCAACAGTGGGGGTACATACGACAATTCTTCAACTTGAGAAGCTTTCTCCCCTTTGGATTTAAGCAATGGAGATGAAACAACTTTATATCTTCTATATATCCGATATAGTTTGTTCGTTCCATTCGTTTATCAAATAAATTCGTAAAATAGATGCATCTTTACTATAAGTCCGTAATTAATTCTGTAATTCATTAAAACTATGTTCAAGACAGTTATTTCTATGAACGAGATATTGTCTAATTAATCATTATCTACATTTTAAAATCAAATGCTCATCTATTTTTATAAACAAAAGAGGTACTCTAAGTGTTATTAATTTAATTATTTCGATTTCCATTATATGATGTGATATAAGGCGTGCAGATGAGAGATAAGTGTGATAAGTGTGCATTCGTAAGCCATTATTGTTTTAAGATCTTGGACTGGATGATATCAATTTCCAGTATATAACAATCAAGAATCAACATTAACATATATTTGGCCGATATGACTGATATAACCGATATGCGATATAAGAGGCATATATGAGCAATATGTGTGATATAAGAGTGTATTTGTAAATTTTTTATTATTGTAATAACTTGGAAAATCTTTATTTACGAAAAATGATCAAAAAATGATTTTTTTAGCAATTTTCAACATTTCCACAACGGTCGAAATTTCCGGAAATTTCACCGAATTTTCGATTTTGGAGAGGACCAAAATGAAATCAAAATCGAGATTTCAAACCTGTAACTTAATTCAATCCGCATTTCAACTACTAATTATTCAAGGGAATCGTCATTGTGCAAAGAAATTCTCAAGCATCAGATTTCCGAGAGGGAATCCACTTCGTTGAAAAAGACTCTGATTTAGCTAAGGTCCACCGCCTACATTCCCGTCTTAATAGTTTATATTGGATCAAGGTGCTTGCATTCAAGAAAAAGATCAGCATATTAAGTGGGTCTTTATATAGAGAAAAGTGTCGAAAAGCTGCACCTTTAAAAGTCAAGAAACTAAACTCGCAGCTCTTGATGACTACTCGTGGCGTTCTTTTGGCGCCGGCCCTTTCTCTGAATTCCGTGCGATTAACGCGGTGGGCGCTGCGGGCGGATTGTTGATTACGTGGCAACCCCGCTCGTTCTCCTTTAGATCTTTGCCTGCTGGCCACCACGTTCTCTCGATTGTACTGGAAAATGTCCGTTCGGGCTCCCTCCTCGCTATTTCCTGTGTTTACGCTCCTTCTTGCCACATTCTTCGCCCGGAGTTATGGGATGATTAACGTACTGCGGATAACTCTTTCTCCGGGATCCCGTGGATTATTGGCGGGGACTTCAACGTTACCATTCACTCCTCCGATCGTCCTCGCGGTCGGGGAGGTCGCGATCCGGACTCGCAAGATTTTCGGGACCTAATTCATGAATTGGCGCTTAGTAATTTGGTACCGAATGATATCTCCTACTCGTGGCGGAACAATTCTTCTCGATCCAGGATCGACCGATTCCTTCTAATGGTTTGGCTTTGGACTCGTTCCCTCTTTGCTCTGTTGGCTCGCGTCCCCGTGCTTTCTCGGATCATTCGCCTATCATTTGGGACGATGGCGCCGGCCTTACTCCTCATGGGCTCTTTCGATATGAAAAAAGCTGGCTATTGGAACCCTCCTTTAAAGATATTGTCATGAACCACTGGAATCATTACCCGGCCTCGGGCTCAGCAGCGGCTAAACTTTCTCAGAAGCTCTCCTCTCTGCGTCGGATTCTTGCTGATTTCAAAGCTACCATTAGACATACGCGTAAGGCTATTCGTACCGATGCGGAGAATCTTATTGTGCTCCTTGACTCCACGGAAAACGATCGTGACCTTTCTATGGACGAGCTTCATGAGCGCTCTAATGCTATTGCGCAGGTTCAGGTCGAGGATAAAAAACGTTGTATTGAATGGCGTCAAAGGTCTAAGGAAAAATGGATCAAAGAAGGCGACGCCAACACGTCCTTCTTCCATCGGGCGGCTAGCAACCGGAGGCGCATTAATTATATCCGGTCTATCTCCATCAATGATGAAGTGTTCTCGGGTGATCGTGCGATGGGTATTGCCATCATCGACCAATTCAGACGTTCTTCTACTGCTCTCCCTCCTCGGCGGTGGCGTTGGCTCGGGGAGGGGGCACCACGGGTCTCGGACGCGGACTCCTCTCTTCTCACTCGCCCTATTTCCATGGCGGAAGTTAAGACTGCTGTGTGGGGCCAGAATAGTGACTCCTCCCCGGGTCCGGACGATTTTCCCATCTCCTTCTAAAGGGATTTCTGGGACGTGGTCTCGGGGGACGTGCTCGCGGTGGTCTCCGAGTTTTGCACAGGCAACCATGGCTTTGATCGTATCAACAGGGCTCACATCGTGCTTATTCCGAAGAAATCCCCCGCTCTTCGTTTCGACGACTTTCGTCCTATTGCCGTCTCCAACGCTATTTATCTCATTGTGGCTAAAACCATGGCCAACCGCCTATCGCAGATCTTAGACGGCCTCATCTCGCCGACCCAATGTGCGTTTATTAAAGGTAGACACATTGCGGATTGTATCCTTGTGGCGTCGGAAATTGTGGCTGATTGGAAGAGGGAGAAAAAGAAAGGAATTTTATGGAAGATCGACTTTGCTAAAGCTTACGATTCGATTGATTGGCACTTCCTATGGTCTGCTCTACATCGACGGGGATTCCCGAATGTTTGGATTTCTTGGATGCGCAGATGTATCTCCACGGTCTCTCTTTCTGTGCTTATCAACGGCCGTCCGGTTGGTGGGTCCTTTCAGCCGCGCAGGGGGGTTCGTCAAGGTTGCCCTTTGGCTCCTCTGCTCTTTGTTCTTGCCTCGGATGTTTTGTCTCGGATGGTGCACGGCGTCATTGATGCTGGCCTCACTTCGGGTTTTCAGAAGGGAGGGTTTTGCGTGCCTATTATTCAGTTCGCGGACGACACAATTTGCTTCATTGAAGGGGGCTCCGACGCGGTGGCTGGGATGGCGCATACATTCACTATATTCTGTGAGCTTTCGGGAATGACGACTAATGTTGATAAATGCAGTATGGTGCCCTTTGGCTTGTCGGCGGCGGAGGAAGTTGAGTGCAGTCGTATACTCGGCTCTCAGATTGGGGAGCTTCCTCTCCCATACCTTGGTGTCCCTCTTTCGATTGGCCAGAACCGTTCTAATGACTGGAGGACTATTCTGAAACGGATGGAGTCGCGTTTGGCGGGATGGAAGGCTTCTTTGCTATCCCGGGGCGGACGTCTTGTCCTTCTTAAATCGGTTCTCTCTGCTATTCCGATCTACTTCCTTTCGGTTCGGAAAATGTCGGTGGGTGTTCGCGTTCGATTGGAAAAATGCATGCGAAGATTTTTGTGGGGACGTGCGGACGGCAGTGGCCGAGGGATTCACTTGATTGCTTGGGATGTGGTGACCCTGCCTAAGAGGTTAGGCGGTCTTGGCGTTCGTCACTTGGCTCGAGTCAATGAGGCTCTTCTCCTGAAATGGGTGAATAAGATTTGGGGCAGAGGTTTCTTTTTTTGGCAACATGTTGCGTGCGATCTTGGGCGAGGCTTGGAATACCTTCATGCGCGGGAGTTCCCCTGTGCACTCCTCTCATTTTTGGCGGTACGTCTTTGATGCTTATCAAAGGAACTACTCTTTGTTCACTCCGGTGCTGGGGTCGGGTTTCGTGTTCAAGTTCTGGCAGGACGACTGGTCGGGGGGTGGCGCCTTCCAGAATCGCTTCCCGCGGCTTTACGCCCTGGCGGCTAATCGATTGGCCTCTGTTGCCGACTACTGGATCAACGACGGCTGGTGCCCTTCTTTCTCGGGCTTTCTATCGGACCAACGCGCCAGCGACCTTGCCTCACTTCTGGAGGCTCTTTCCTCTTCCGTTTCCCCTACTAGTGGGAGGGACCACTGGGCTTGGAAGGACGGTCCATTCTCCTCTCGCAAGGCCTTCTGTGCTCTGCTTCCTCCTCCTCCTCCCTTGGCTGCTTCCTTGGTTCGTGATTGCGCCTTCTTATGGGGGCTGCGATTACCCGCTCAGATCACTTTCTTCTTTTGGGTCTTTCGCCATCGGCGGCTAATGACTCGCGACAGTTGCGCCTCTTTCCTTCCCACCCCCAACGTCCAATGCCAGCTCTGTGGGGTGTCGGATGAATCGGCCGACCACCTATTCTTTCATTGTTTGTCGGTGACTCGGATTTGGGACGATGTTGCTTGGGCTCGTGCGGCCAATACTGAGGACTTCTGCGATGTCCTTTGAGTCAACAGAAAGCGGTCCCGTTCTGATCTGTTGGGTCCCATTGCGCGCCTTTGGTCTATCTGGAGGGCTCGCAATGAGACTATCTTCTCTGGGACGCGTTTCTACAAGGAGAATGTGATTTCCGCGGCCATCAGTTTAACTTCAGATTGGTTTATTTAGTTGGGCTACGGGGTCCGGTTGTCGCGTTTGTATTTTGTAACTTTGGTTTTCCCTCTTCCCTCCTTCACCCCCCTTAAACCTGTAAGTATCTCTTTCTATACCATTCGTAATATATAATTCTGGGACGAACACCAACGAGTGTCTCCCCCTTGTTTTGAGCCTCAAAAAAAACCTACTTACTTATAGAATAAAGCGAAGAGCAATCTCCTAGAACTCCACATCCATAGTAAACGTGGGTGTTGGTCGACGTTACGTAGCTCGTTAACTTAACCCTAACACCTAATCCATCAAGCCTCTTTGTCGGCATTACCTTGCATGGCGTGATATCAACATGTCCATACTACCTACATGGGAATTCTCTACATGTGCACACATCACATGACATTTGCAAGTCTCCACCATCCATTGCACGCTTGTCACCAACCTGATGCAAGCTGCTCAAAGAAGAAAACCTCCGACTTGGGAAGAAAATCGGTTGGAGAGAAAACTCACAACCTCCCCCTCCAATTTAAATCCATTTCTATTACCCTATGAGATTTATCTTTGCGTGGCGTTCTACTATGTGGCGATTGAGATATAGAGTTACATGCCACTTGTTTATACCTCTAAATAAAGACTATCGAGTCTTAGCCTCATTCTTTAGAAGCAAAATCAATTGCCTCAACAATATCACTCTACCTTTTTTAGCACCCTCGGGGCCTTAAATATCGGTTTCAATCATCGTATTGGTGATAGGCTTAGATGTCGATCGTTTAGATCGAATTCAGATCACTTGTCGAAATCAAAATTCGATTGAATTTTGACGAAATTTGATGCCATGGGCCCCCGTATATATTGAATATTACAACTATCTTATGGAACTTATAAACGTCGATCGTATGACTCAAACTCAACAAACTATTATTGTTGGAAATGCGAGCACACGGCGAGCCATTATGCAATAAATGTTATTGCAAATATCACTCCCTGATCTGAAATGAAGAATGAATAATTTGCATAATAGGTCCCTTAGTACAATTAGGGTTATTGCAAATATCATTCCCTTGAGAAGCAAATCTCTCTCTCTCTTTTTCTCTCTCTCCCTCTCATGGCTGTCCACCATGGATGCCCTAGAGAGGTTCTCCATCGCCGCGGCATCGTCGTTATGCTGCCCGATGGTTTGCTCGTGGATCTCCGTCTCCTTCAGTGTGCCCCGCTCGTGAAGAAGATGTCGGATCTCGTGTGTCGAGATCAGGAGATCCGCTTCTTGGATCATCAACATGGATTGGGAGAAGCACGCGGTTCATTCCCGCGCTCGCAAGCGTCTCCTCCGTCGGATCGGACTTGAGACAGTAGGTCTCTTTGTTTAGAGACTCGATCGCAACCACGCTTCAAGAGGTAACCCCAATACTTGTTTGTGGTTTAGACGAAACGATCCAAGAAGTGTTCTTGGATCATGTGGTTTCGTCGCATAAAATTTTTTTAATTTCCGCTGCATAGAACAACTAGTGCGACTAGTCGTTCTTCGTCGCATCCGATACGAAGATCACGCTTCCGTGATGCGCTTGAGGATCTAATCATATCCTTCAAGTGGTATCAGAGCCTTAAGTCGACGGTTTCGAATATGATTCGCAAACCGAGGACGACTTGAGTTCGTTAAGGTCGCGAAAGTTTTTATCGCATTTGATTTCGTAGATCTGTTTAGTAAATAATTTCGGCCATGTTTAAAATGTTGAAGCACGAATTATTTACTTGGATTTTGTTCCTCATTAAATAAGGAAACCATAGGATCTGAGTTTGCGTAAATCGGATTTCGTATGCTCAAGATATGGTTGATTTAATGAACACGTATGCATTGTTGCGGGAACAGTAGATTTTAACATGATTAAAGAGTTAATTATTGTTATCATCTGCCTCCAAATGCATGAAACATCACTTGGCTTCTTTCCTAAATCAAGTTAGCAATCTTTGAAAATTGATTTTGTCTTATTTGGATATAAATTGATTGAGATATGTTGATTTTAGTGAGTAGGGGTCACTACTAAAATTGCAGTCCTAATCTGAAACCAAGTGATTGCCAATTAGTGAAATTAATTGTTAATTTCGTGAGATAACCATGAAAAATATTTAAGAAATATTGGAAGATGATTATTAACCTAATTGACTTGGCCTCAACCAATTAATTGATTAGATTTGATATAAATCTTAATTGGAAACACAATCATCAAACTTGATGCTTGAATAGGATTGGGAATTTGCGTAGCAAATTTCCTTATAATCAAAAATGTTTTGATTATTACTATATGGTATAATTTCGGTTGAAAAACCGATGATCATCTCAAGTACAAATTGATATATCTGGCATTATGCTTTCCCGAGGTGAATATGGTATCTAGTCGGAGAGCGTTAGGGTTGCGGGTTGCAACGTATGTGGTCCGTCCCACTCTCGTCGGTACTGGCCATGACAGCGGTAGGGACTGTATAATGCCGGAGAAAATCAAGGTGTATTTTCTAATTATTAAAATTCGAATTAATACGGATTTTGAGATATTACCATATGTATATTCAAGGAAAAATGATCAAGTTGGTTGATTGAATTGGATTGATAATTAATTTAATATGATTAAATTGATTATGTCCAATTGAGACACTCTATTATGAATAGAGTTATTATTTCCCTTGGAAGAATTAATTATATGAATGTGATTCATGATAATTAATTAAAATTTGAATATGATATGGAGGATCACATAAGTGACATCCATGGTCTTCCGTCAAGGCGAAGGGTTCCGTCGCCAGATATTGTATGTAGGAGACGCCGGTCCGAAGTGACAGCTCCTGCATACGATCCATTTGGATTGGGCTCTTCGCTTCTCGAAAGAGTAAGGACGTATGCGTAGTGACCCCAATATCAGGTCCTCATATTATTGGAGCGATATTGGATTGCGCATAGCGAGTTGTATTCATGTTGACGGTTGATTCAATTAATGACGGGTCAACATTGCCTTAGGGGTGGTGGGCCCGGGTGTTAAAGACCGAATTGGGAGATGCAAGTTGGACTTGCAAGGCGGAATGTGTTCCCGCTTCTTTTTATCCGAGTTGTAGGTTCTCATATTATTGGGAAGCAACAAAGATAAGGAAGGAGATCCCAGATCTTGCTGAGATATGTTGGTAAGTATATCTCTTACATTGAAAGTAAATAAGGGAATGAACTTTCAGTGTTGACAAGGCAAGACAACTTTGATATAAAAACTCCTAAATCAAAGTAAAATATGTATATATAAATTTATGCAAATTTCTTATTTCAGATAATCCTTCATTAAACCCACTCAACATTATACTCACTGATAACCAGTAAAATATCATGGATTGGACGCATGATCCAGATATTGTACTTGCATTTGGACACATAATGTATGTGGTTGCAATGTGCAAGTTTCCTCATAATATTGAGGAATGACAATTAAATAGATAATAGGACTACAACCCTAGGGTTTGTATGTCTCTATAGCCTTGATCTCATCAGATGTACTTTGGATATTATGAGGAATGACAATTAAATAGATAATAGGACTACAACCCTAGGGTTTGTATGTCTCTATAGCCTTGATCTCATCAGATGTACTTTGGAAGTGACATTTCGATGATGATCATAATTATCAATTAATCCTTATAAAATCTAAGAAGATGTTCTGGCATACATATGTGCTCTCAACATTTAATCATGAATGACATGGTTCTCTGCATCATGCAGAATGGTGGCTCCATAAGAGATGATGTATTCAAAATGTTTGAATACCTACCTGAACCAATTTTTTAAGGGTCTAGATGGATGTAGACGTAATGAGTATCATCATTCTACTATCTATGCTCTAGTCATTTGTGAAGCTTCATAATATTCATATTGTATGAATTTAATGAAGCATGTATAAATGTTGAAATACTCTACATTGAATTCTTTTGAATTTAACGTAAGAGATCCTTAGTCTTAAGCAATAGTTGCTTATAGATAAAGGGAGTGCAGTGGAAGCATGGGTTGGACCCGAGTTAGAAGTATGGTCAAAGAGTTGACTGTACATCTATGACTTCCATATGTCATCCGAAGAGTTGGATGAATGCCAATACTGCAACAAGTTGATGTGTTGATAGTATGACTATCAAGTCTTTCTAGAATCCTTAGAGAAGGACTCGGATAGAGCATCAGAATAATCTACATATAAATCATTGAAATTAACTTGCATAAAGTCTTGTAATTGTATCTCAATCTTCTACAACACTTGCAATGGGTTGCATATGTTTTGGAAGAATAGAAATTTTGATCTTAAGACTTATAGTCACCCACATGGATATTGATGCAATTGTTGCAACAATCTATAATGGATTGAAAGGCTTCATAATTTCAGTGGGAGAGCACTTAGTCTTAGAGAATGTCTCTATGACCTGGATATTAGAATACATTCATTATTTATTTCTAAATGTTGGAAATAAACATGAATTCTGTAATAAATCTATCATAATGAGTTATGATGGAGATATTTCAGACAGTAATCTAAAATCTAGTGGACTCCACTAAATTAGAAAATTAATGAATGGTTCATTAACATTTCTAAATACTGAAATTAAACCTTAAGATCAATAGGAGGATGAAGATCATTTGACAATGATCTAGCATCAAGCCTTGGACATTTGTCTATTGATTTGATCAATAGACTAGTAAGAGATGAAACTTTAGAATGTCTAAAATTTCAAAACTTACATACTTATGAATATTGTATTCAAAGTAAAATGTCCAATACACCCTTTCTTTGGGAATGGTGTAAGATGTCAAGGTATTCAGGATCTCATACATATTGATGTATGCAGATCATCTATATCATAGTAAACATTATGGATATGTGATATCTATTGATGATTATGTATAATATGAGATTTCTTCTCTTCACCTAAAGAAACCTATGAAATGTTCAAAGATTTCATTATTTTGGTTTACAACCAAAGTCTGAAGGAAGATGGAAATGAATTTGGTCCAATCTAAGTAGCTTGTACCCATTAGATGAATTCAAAGGATACCTTATGGATATCATTTATATCTCAATCCTCCTAACACACCTTAACTCAATAGAGTTATAGGGAGATACAATTGGATCATGTGTGACATGATCTTATCAATGATGAATTTTAGCATAATTATCCCTTAGTTTCCAGATATATAGTTGTAGTAGAGACTACAATGTATATCCTTAATAAGGATCCATGCAAGATGGAATCTAGCACTTGAGAGTGCTACTTCATTAGGAAAATAAAGGATGGTATTGGATACCTACTTTATGACCTTGAGATTCTTAAAATATCTCATCTCTGAGAATGTTATTCTTAGAGGTAGAGACTCTTAAGAATCAAGATGAAAATGAAGTATAGGAACTCATTTAATCTTGAAAAGATAATGAGGCTCCTGAAATTGGAAACTAAAAGGACAATTAATGAAACACTAATACATCTTCAAATGAGTTTGAGGATGGATTCCATGTGTCAGAGAAATCTGACAATGATCGAACTTCATGTGATGAAGCTTCTGAAGATCATAGCATGGATAGATGGATGTTAGCAATAAAAGTCTAATGTAGACTTCATATACAAGTGTTGTATATGGACCCTCGAGGATCCACCTATATGAGCAAGACCTATAAAGGTGTAAATGGATCTTCAAGAGAAAGGGAACCTAAAGAGAAGGTAGAGACCTTCAAAGCACGGTTCGTAGCCATGAGCTACACATCGGAAGAGAAGGCATTGCTTGCAATTAGACTTGCTCTTCGGTGACCATGCTTAAAATCATCAGAATATTGCTGACCTTAGCTACACAACTTGACTATTGCATCTTCAAGATGTAAGTCAATATTGCATTCCTCTATGAATACCTCTTTGAGGATATTCACATGAAGTAGCCCCAGGGCTTCATGGTTGAGGAAAGCAAGGTGTGCAAGCTAGAGAGCTCCATCTATGGACTCAAATAAGCTTCTTGGAGCTGGACCATAAGATTTGATGAAATTATAAATGTTACGATTTCAGATAGAATCTTGATGAGCCATGTGAAGCTTAGTGGGAGTGCATTTGTGTTCATCGTGCTAAATGTAGATGATATCCTAATCATTTAAAATGATATAAGGATAATAATGAGTGTTTTCTAATCTGATTGTTCCATAACTTGAGATATGATCTCAAGGATACCTCTTGGATCTTAGTTCTGAAGGTATTCAGAAGCAAAGAGAAGAGGATATTGGGACTGTCACATTAGTAGTACACCTTGGACATATTCCATTTTATGAAAAATTCCAAGAAAGGCTTCCATCCCTCAAGATATGGTATGGCCTATCTGAAGGGATAGCACCTCAAAGAGTTGAGGAAGTGAATGCTAGAACTACTTGCACTTGTGCATTAGTTGCGAGAAGCTGAGTGTATGCTCGATGTGTACAAAAGCCAGATATCTGCCTTATAGTGGGAGTAGTAAAGTGTTACTAATTCTACTATAGAGATAAAACACTTGATTGCAGAAATAACATTATCATCAAAGATGACAAGATTTTTGAGATAGTGATCTCAAAGTCTTATCTTCAATAAATTAAGACTATATAGATAGTGATCTAAAAGGTCTTAACTTTGGATACCTTTGGAGATAGAGATCTTCAAGAATAAGGGTATTCTGATAAGGATTATGGAAATATTGGTTATACAATTATTAAGCTATAATGTCAAGGACACTATAATAGCTTTAACAAGATTGAGTATTGGTTGCATGAGATGCAACATTCGCATTAGATGCGAGCACTGTTACTGGGGATATGCAAGTGTCGTAAAAGGACTTGGCGTAGTCTTGCGGGAACAGAGTTACTGATCAGCTTACCTAGTTATTTTCTAAATAGATTATGATTGTCACATGAGTGTGAGTTTAAATGATTAGCCCATTAATGGCTCTTTGGGCTAGTGGGAGATTGTTGGAAATGCGAGCCCACGGCGAGCCATTATGCAATAAATGTTATTGCAAATATCATTCCCTGATCTGAAATGAATAATGAATAATTTTCATAATAGGTCCCTTAGTACAATTAGGGTTATGTACCATGACCATCTTAATAATCATACAGCTGATGATTCAACTATTGAATCATAGAGGCTGGTGCTTGGATGAATATCTAAAGAGTTAGATTGAGGACTCATCAAGCACCGTCAAATGACTGTTAAGAGATGATCTCCAGCCTGAGTAGGAGATGGCAATCCTTATCTCTAAAGGTTGATATCTGACCGACCTCTTGATGCAGGTCCTCTGCATAGGAATAGAGATTCAGAGGTGTCAGATTAGTAAGGTCAAAGAGTTGACTTAACGAGATCGAGATAACCAAAGTCCTATATCGTATGATGTCATGATATAGGCACGCATCCTCTGACCGGAGACAGATGGGTTACTATATGTCTGAGTATGTACATTTGGCAGACCAATAAGTTGATGACCTAACCAAGGTCTATACACCGGCGCGCTGGTGTGCATGTAAGGGTATACGAGTAATACAATCTCTCAAAGGGATCATACAGGTTCATTTATTGAACCGGAAGACATGAGCTCACTCATGAGATATTGGGAAGAATCAAATTCCGTGCACGGTCGTCTCGCTTTGGAAGCTTGACTGAATTTGTGGGTTTGATATATACTTTTGGAAAGTATATGATCAAGACCTAGGTATGATATACGCTTTTGGAAAGTGTATGATCGATACCAACTCCCAATGATCGAATGAGAAACTTACTGATAAAACCATGAAGTAGACAGTATAAGTTGATCAAATACTTCAGGTTTAATCTGAGTCTTCCAGTATGCAGGATGTACAGGTATTGGGAATACGTGAGGGTGATGTGATCATAAACGATTGTATAACCATGACGCTTCCATTCCTAGGGAGTGATGAAACAGGTCTGGATTTTAGTGACTCCTCTCAATAGCATGGCCTCAAGTTTCAGCGAAATTCGGTCGAATTTCTGTCGAATATCGATATCCAGTCGAAATCGAAATTCGACCGAAACGACCGAAATGACCGAAATATGGGGGTCCTAGTATAAAAAATGACCGAAACGATCGAAATTCCGGTCGAAATTCCACCGAAATTCCACCGAAATTCTGTTTTGGTCAATACCGAAATGGTGACCGAAACCGACATTTAGGGCCTTGCTCAATAGAGAAGCAATCTGATCTTAGTCCAAATGTTGGACATTATCTGAATGTGATTCAGATACTATGAGAAGATTAGATTCGCGGTCTTGATTTAATCAAGCATCTATGGGAGGCCCGCGATCTGGATTTGAGATATGATCTCAATATCCAAGTCACTATACGTGGAACAATACAATCTCCCAGTCCTTATCTCCAAGTATTCGTGGAGAAAGCGCATTATCCTTGAAAGGGTTCAGGATAAATTTCATTGTTGATAATATGTATCCGAGCATTGAGAAAATGGATAATTAAATGTGATTTAATTATCATGAGTAATATGAATTTGATTCATATTATGAAGAGAGTTATCTTAGATAATTAAATGTGATTTAATTATCAAAGATGTAAATAATGTGAATGTGATTCATATTATTTGGACACAAGAGAATAGAGATCCAAGATGATTAAATATGATTTAATTAGCATGGATATGAATAATGTGGATAGCAATATCCATATTAGTCATATATATATATATATTATAAATGTGATTTATAATATATAAGAGAGAGCTATTTGTAATTTACATTTGTTAATTAAATGTTAATGTGAATCGGATTCACATTGGACATAAAATTGAAAATGTAATTTACATTTTGTTTTGAGTTGTGAATGTGATTCACAAATTTCCAATGGCATGATTGCAAGTTCACAAAATAAATTGGATTTATTTTTGTGAAATAATTTGCAACAAAAGTTGTTGCAAATATTGGAGATATATGCAATCTTGGAGATTGCAATGGAATCTCCCTTTCCTAATAGGAGAGGGGGAACGGCCACCAATATGGAAGGGAGGAGCCTCCTTTCCATTATCTCCAATGTGGATTGATTTAATTTGGTGATTGAATTATGTTGATTTATCAATATAGATTTAATCTAAATTAAATTAATTGTTGTTGTGTTTTTAGCAACAATTCATGACCATTGAAAGAAACACAAATTAATGTGAACCATTGGATTTGTGTTGTCCCATGGATTCAGATCCATGGATCCCAAAACCCAATAAAAGGAGAGGCACCCCATTGCTCTTCTTTAACAAATAATGCTTGAGAAGCAAATCTCTCTCTCTTTTTCTCTCTCTCCCTCTCATGGCCGTCCACCATGGATGCCCTAGAGAGGTTCTCCATCGCCGCGGCCAGTGTTTTAAAAAGCGCCGCCTCGAGGCGCAAAGGCGTACGCCTCGAGGCGAGGCGCAGCAATTTCGCCCTGAGGCGCACGCCTCAGGTTCTCTGGGTGGGGCGTGCGCCTTGACTTGGCGTGAGGCGCTCGAGGCGCGAGGCGCTCGAGGCGAGGCGGAGGCGTAAGCCTCGAGCCATGAGGCTTTTTTTTACATTTTTGGTTATGTGCTTTGCACTTGACCTTATTTTTTTGTTAGCATTATATTTTTTATGTTTGTATTTTTGTTTACATGTTAACCCTTGCATATTTCTATATATAGCTCCATGCAAAGAGAAGAGATCGCTTGAAACAAGCGAAGTTTAATGATCTTGTATACTTCATGTTCAATTTATCATACATCTACACATACTAGTTCTATTACACACGGATTTGAGTTTGAATTGTAATAAATGTTTTATATTAGTTGCAAGTTTGCAAACTTGATGTTGTTATTTGGTTGTATAAGTTGTGAATCTTAGAATAGTTATCGCATATATGAAGAAGCAAGGATGCAAATAAACACGTGAATTAAAATAATTATTACATTTGATTGTGAATAGCAAAATAAAAATAACATCTTTAGTAAAAAAATCGCCGGGGGCGCTGCCCCCACACCCCCGCAGGGGGGAGCGCACCTGCTCCCCCCTAGACCCCCCCACAGGCTCGCTGACCGGGCAGCGAGACCCCCGTCTTGTTGGGTTATGATATGGCAGGAGGGGATGCATATGACGGTTCTCTAACAATATCCAGCATGACAAATGGTTGGGATTCAAGGTGTGTTAGTATTTTTTACTTCAAACACTAAAAATTATGGTTCCTATTATACTTTAGTATTAAGTATAGACTTTAATTCAATACTCATATAGAATTATTGAAGTTGGAGTTGGAACTTGATATTCCATATATTAGTGCCTTTTTTTGAATTACAATGCCTTCATTGCTTATGTATTGCATCTCTTATTAGTGTTAAACTATTCTTGAATGTATTTTTGGGAACATTTAATATTATCATATATTTTTTCAATGTATTTTCCTTTAATTTTATTTTTTTTCCAAAAAATTGAGGCTTACGCCTCGACCGCCTCGAGGCTTACGCCTCGCCTCGATTTCAGGGAAAACGCCTCGAACCGCCTCGCGCTTTTTTAAACCTTGGCCGCGGCATCGTCGTTATGCTGCCCGATGGTTTGCTCGTGGATCTCCATCTCCTTCAGTGCGCCCCGCTCGTGAAGAAGACGTCGGATCTCGTGTGTCGAGATCTGGAGATCCGCCGCTTGGATCATCAACATGGATTGCGAGAAGCACGCGGTTCATCCCCGCGCTCGCAAGCGTCTCCTCCGTCGAATCGGACTTAAGACAGGAGGTCTATTTGTTTAGAGACTCGATTGCAACCACGCTTCAAGAGGTAACCCTAATACTTGTTTGTGGTTTAGACGAAATGATCCAAGAAGTGTTCTTGGATCATGTGGTTTCGTCGCATAAAAATTTTTTAATTTCCGCTGCATAAAACAATTAGTGCGACTAGTCGTTCTTCGTCGTATCCGATACGACGATCACGCTTCCGTGATGCGCTTGAGGATCTAATCATATCCTACAATTATGTCTTCCGCAATGGCTACTATTGTATACGATAAACTCAATATTATTATGGTATGTAGGGAATTCAATTCATCTAACGGATGATGTAGCTCTCTTCTTCTTCTAAGCCATATAATTATGTGAAATCAACTAAATTGGCCAATGGGTCCCTTTCTCCTAATACTATTGTCAGCAAAAAGGATTTCTCCACTAGACTTAAACTTTTTAGTGTGTAGTGTGCTCCGAATTTTCCTTTAGGTTTGTTATAGGTTCATAGATTACATATAGTGTCGATCTGCAAGGTAATGTTTCAATGACATTTCTACTTTCAAGATATCCAGACATTACGGGATTTTATTGGTGGTTGCGAGAAGGACGGACTCTATTATCTCGATATCTTACATAACATCATGTTTGTCGGTGTCCCATGCTCAATCGATCCCTATCTCTGGCATCTACGCTTTGGACATCCTTCTACTAATGCTTTCTCTCAGATGTAATTTGAAATCACCTTTACGAAGATATTAGAATGTGAGGCCTTCCAGTTTTGGAAACATCACACGTCGTCCTTTCCTCGAATTGAGCCACGAAGGTCGTCTACATTTGATCTGGTTTATTGTGATGTTTGAGGTCATTGCCACACTATTGCAAGTCATTGATAATTTGTTTTTTAATTAATGACTAGACAGATTTCATGAACTACCTTAAAAAGGAATGATGGCAGACCAAGACGTTGTAGAGTTCAAGATTTCGTTTTCTGCTTGCATTAAAATATTAAAATTTAATAAAACTCTTGTTTACGCAAAAAGGTTTGACTATTTTCTTTGCTTCCCAAGAAACTATACATGAGACATCATGTCTCAATACCTCAAAGAAGAATGATATTGCAAAAACAAAACTTTGGTATCTTCTAGACAAGGCATGTACTCTCCTTACTAAGATGAAAGTCACCAAAACTTTATGATGATGTTCACTTATCGAAACTTGTTTGATTTAACCAAGGTTGCAAAAATCGGTAGTCGATACTCGATCGGTTGGGTCACAGACTAAGGATTAATCGGCGATCAGCCGACTAATTGGATTTAGTCGGGCTTTAATCAATTTAAATATATAAATCATTTTTATATGTCTTACATAGATTTGTACAAATTTTATATTAAAATGAAAGAAATGGAGTAATTGAATTTAAATAAAAACATTAAGCGTACTAGTATAAGTTTGCTTTAAAAATAGAACAACAAAATAAAAAAACATGGTAATTCGAAGAAAAAATCGATCGACTAGCCTGCCTAGTTGGAATTAGTCAATACTCGGTCGGCTACCCCACTGACTAGACCAGTCGGACCTACTAGTCGGTTAGTCGGAGAACTTTTACAATAGTGGATTTGACCAGGTCCCCTCCATACATGGAAGGTCGTATCCCGATATATCGGCGATATATCGCCGATATATCGGTATCGACACGATATCGATATCGAAATCGATATATCGATATATCTGATTTTCAGCATTTTCTTCAGAAAGATTCCTAGATATAGCGATATATCAGCGATATGTCATCGATATATCGGCGATATATCGATATCGACACGATATCGAAACGATATCGATATTGATATGTCCTTCCATGCCTCCATATTGGGGCGTGCTACTCCATTCTCAATGCTTTATTCTAATGACAAACACTTTCCTCCACCTTTGCATATTTTTGATTGCACTAGTTATTTTGGCTACTCTAGCTTTTAATAACTTTCATGTAAAAAAATAAGCTTTCTCCTCATGCAATCAAATGTGTTTTTTGGGATATTGTAAAACTCACAAGAGAAGCATATGATATGACAGTTGGACATCGTTATTTTATCTTTGCAAATATTACATTTTTCAATAAAACAAGTTTTCGTACCAAGGATGTCCATATTGTCCCTTTGGAGTTCCCTCCTCCACTCGAGGTTTATAAGGAGGAACATATAAGTCAAATTGTCCTTTTACGCATTCTGCATGACTTACATGACTTGCAGAGCCACTAGGAAACAAATGACCTCACTTTATGCAACTGTGTATATCCTCCTCACTCCATCAAGCTTCTCGTTGCCTTGAGGAAGCATGTTTGATAGTGTATATTACACCCTATATCCTACACTACTACTGATGATTTGTCTAGTGGAGAAAAACAGTTAACATATTCTACAGTAATGAGACGCATACCTTTCACATACGCTATGGTGAGACGATAGTTACGTTGTAAGATGTAGCACACATTTTCGAGCTGAAGATTGATGGGAAGGCGATGATTGGGTATACCACATCACCCAACTAGGTAGGGTTGTGTGAGAGGCTTATAGGAGTCAGAAGGGAAAGGGCCAACATTGATGCGACACGAATATGTAAGACGTGGTTGCTCGAGTACTTCTCAGCAATCATGGCCGACGTCATAAGGAGACCATCGTACAGTCTACACGAGCCTAATTCTGCAGTCGATGGGCGATATGCATTTCCCAGACAAGTCCGAGAACGAGGTCTCACTAATCTACCTTCCTTTTTTGGAGGATCACGAGGCATGCAGGAGATACAGTTGGAGTTATACTTGCTTAGTCTATCTTGACATTCAAATTTGTGCTGCATCTAGGGTCAATGCGATTGAGATTAGCGGTCCCCTCATACTTTTACACGTGTGGACTTGGGAGTGATTTCCTCACATCATGCCCATCATCCACCATCACCCCATCTGATAAGGTAGCCAGTTAACGGGAAGATTGCATGAAAAATTCAATGTTACGGCAAAGCCAATGCATGTGATGCGACCCTAAACATCATGCATAATCTACAACTGTATTGATGTAACGGCAAGGTATGTTCTTTTGACATATAAAAAACAAGCACCAAGAGAGGTCTTCAGATACCTCAGAATTATATGGATTGCATCCATATGCATGCCTAGGTTGCTCTACGAGCCGGCCCACTCTACTCACTGCAAAGGATATATATGGCCAGTTGATTGTCACGTATAGGAGCTCCTTAACGAGCTCCTTTTACCTCCTCTTGTCTACCTCCTCTGTGTCAACATCATGTAACTTCATGCTCGAGTCCATAAGAGGAGAGGCAGGCTTGCAATCTGCCATGCCTATCTCAGAGAGAAGATCTATAATGTACTTTCTCTGGGTCATAACAAGACATTGTTGGTTCCTAACGAACTCAAGTCCAATGAAGAAACATAAATCGCCAGGGTCCTTGGTTACAAACTGCTAACAAAGCAAATCCTTAGCTGCAGGAATGTCATGTACATCATCCCATGTAACAATGATATCATCAACCTTGACCAGTATAGCAAATATACACCTCTGAGTCATCTTAAATAGTCTCCTGAGAGGGCATATGCTCATCCTGTAAAGTAGCATGTTGCAAGGACAAAACACTAGTGCTATCAGTAGACATAATGTGTTCGGTACATATATGGGGTATCTTGGACGACGGGGAAGGCCCATGAGCAAGAGAACCGTGGAAGGCCTGCGAATGTAAATAAAAATGTTGCAACAAGTGAACGAGAGTACGTGGTACTAGTGAAGGAGGAGCCATAGGAGCAGGTGGTGGTGGTGGAGGTGGTGGTGTTGGTAGAACTGGAGGTGGTGGTGCTATAAGAAGAGGCACATATACCACCACTCCAGAGTCAGAAAGAGTCAACACATCACCAGTAGGACTTCTCAAGGCACTTGTTTCTTTATAGCAAAGGAACATACCTTCTGGGTACGAGACAAACTCAAAAAGGGTGATATCAACACTGGCGTAGTACTTCTGTCTAACGGGGTCGAAGCAACAGTTCCCCTTCTAGGTACGAGAGTAGCCTACAAAGACATGCTTGATAGCTCTAGCGGAGAGTTTGTCACGACTCACGATCATGAGTCAGGAGGGAACAAATACCACAGAGCCAAACATACGGGGCGTAAGGGAGAACAGGTCATTCTCGGAATGCAATCGAGAAAGGGACCTCCTCTTCAAAAACAAAGAACGGCATGTGTTTCACCAAGTAACAAACAGTAAGAACCGCACCACCCCAAAAAGAGTACGGAGCACGACTCTAACTCAAAATAGTATCGATCACATCAAGTGACCATGTTCGTGTTTGGCAACATGGTTCTACTGAGACGTATAAGGATACGAGGTCTAACGTACAATGCCAAGAGACATGAAGAACTCAGAAAGTTGTAAACACTGAAGCATTGTCAGATCGAACAAACTCAATCGTAGCAAAGGAAATATTCTTTATTTCAATAATGAAAGATTTAATGACAGATACATCTTCATCAGACTTGTTTTTCAAAAGAAAACATGAGAGTCTAAAAAATGTATCCACGGTTCCAAGGTAAAACATGTGTACCTGGTGATCAGGAACACGACTTGGACCCCAAATATCAAAATGGACAAGCTCAAATAAATGATTGTTACTACGACTCCGACGACCAAAAAGAAGAGCGGTGATACTTTCCTAGCTAGCAAGTATTGCACTAGAATGTAGAATGTGTGGATATCAATGTGAGAACATGGCACCGCTTCTGCGAAATAGAAACCAAATCAAATCGAAGATGCTACATGTATGGTGAGACTGATCTAATAGGAACAGAAGAGCCAATGCACCAACATATGGAGACTGGACTAATGTCTAGAGCCCCTTCGCTCACGGCCACATCCAATCACCCTTCCCGTGAGTATGTCCTGAAATACAAGAGAAGATTGGTCAAAATGGCACAATACAAGTCCTTAGTAATTTAACTAATAGAAAGTAAATTCACCTGAAAATTCGATGCATGTTAAAGGTAAATCATACCCATTCATAATGACAACTCATATGTCAAGGGATACAAATCTGTATGAAGTAAACTACACTTTGACTCCGTACAGGCGGTGGGAAGCACTAGGGTCTGTGATCCACTCTATCATAGTTGTCCTACTACAACTGGTAAAAGCATAGGTTCTACTTAAAGAGCTCGAAAATGATGCGCTAGAGTCTGCAACATCTGAAGGACCAATAATAGTGCCGGGAGCATGAGTCATTATCTCCTTTAGACGGGAGACAATATTATCTAATCATGAATCTGAAGAAGGGGCCGAACTATCTGGAAGCTCTAATTGCTCTGTTGCACGAGAAGAAGCGGGATATCCATACTTCAGATAGCACACCTCCTCCGAATGACCAAGACGACGGCAATAGGTGCATGGACCATGCTGATATCAGCTTCCTCTGCCATGGGGATAACGCCCTCTGAAATGAGTAGTACCTCCTATGTCGTGAGATACGGCCATCGCTGAGGAGGTCAATGTATTGGCTAAGGGTAGGACAACAATTCTGCTGAGATAAGGGTATGCCTCCATAGGAGGGATAGTTGCAGAGGTAAAAAGCCGGCAATGTGTTGCCTCATGCTCAGGATATAGAGCAACCAACACAACTCCAATCATCGTACCTTTCCTATATAACATCCACTACTCAATAGATGTGGTCACGGT
The DNA here is from genome assembly GCA_037367405.1 of Ottelia alismoides. Lineage (NCBI taxonomy): Eukaryota > Viridiplantae > Streptophyta > Magnoliopsida > Alismatales > Hydrocharitaceae > Ottelia > Ottelia alismoides. The sequence continues at coordinate 713,793 of JAZKJV010000622.1, forward strand.
CATGAAGCTGTGAAGAATCTCGAACATGCCACGAAGTGAAGAGTAGAAGATGTGCAGAGGATGACCATTCTACTTAACCGTAAAGATGCCAAGCTACAACCGAAGAATCTTAGCTTCATTCCTCGCTTATCCATATGTAGCTGCCAAAATATCCAACATCGCTATGGTGGTGGGCAAGTTCACGATATCATTGGCTATCTCCATGATGAGAGTCCCAGAGAGACAGATATGTGTGTCTACGTCAACTTGCTTCCACGAAGCACTCTCTCCAATCTTATGTCAGCTCCAGCTATTCAGATATGCTCCTTGTTATTGCAGTGCACAATTGTCAGAAACTATATAAATCAAGGTTCAAAAAGTAGGTATACGATATTAGTTTGATTAGGCAATTTAAAGTGACTAAGCAAGTAAGGCGAAAGTATTGGGAGTTTTATGTTATGTTACTCTTTTACAGTTTATTTATATATATTCTTATTATGTAATTTACCCATTAGAGATTCTCTCTTCTATATAATAGAAATCTTCTATATAATAGAAACCTTGGGCTCTATGAATAGACAACAAAGTATTCTCTTCCACATGGTATTAGAGTGGCAGTCCTAGACCAAAGACCTGAGCTCCACCTCCCAACCCAACCTTCCTTGCATCGTCGCCTCCTACCACTCCTAGAATCGACATGTTGCTGCCCGACATTACCCCAAGGCATCGCCCAACGTTGCAGCAAGACCTGCAGGGGTCCAGCACCGCCAGGCCGTGTCCCACGGCACTGCCCAGCCGCCGATATGCACAATCCGTGTATCAGTGTCGTTCCGACACCGTTCCGCACTGCCCGGCACAGTTCCAGCATCGCCCAGCAGCACCTGGAGGTTCTCCTACTGCCCTTCCCTGCCGCACAAATGTTCATTGCCACCTTGCACTTAGTTTTCTGGTCTGACTCCACAGTTTTGGTCGGATTTCGGAATTTCTTGGGCCTAATTTTGGCATGTATTCAGTCTATTTTGGTCCCTTTGCATCGACATTTGATTAGGGTTGGCTGTGACATGAGTCTACGCTCTCAACCACCATGTTTCATGCCCTTGTAGACGCTTCATGGTAAAAAGCGTATTCTTACGTAGGATGAGCCGGTGGACAGGACTGGGACCAGCACCTCATGGGAGGCAGATGATGCACATGTCAAGGTGTGGTTATGTGCTACTGTCTCTGTTGAGATAACCAGAGATATCCTAAGTCAACTCATAGCAAAGACGACGTGAGATATCCTCGCAGGTTTATACTCTCAAGCGAGGAATGAGTCAAAGATATTGCAACTCCAGCGTGCACGACCAAACAAGGTGATCGTATTCTTCACACCATATATGCACCTCTGAGGGGTATGTTGGAATGACTCCATAGGTACATACCCCTGACGGCCACACCAGAAAAGCATAAGGCCTATAGAGATTCTGTCATGATCAAGGTATTTATGGACGCCCATAATCCAGAACATGATTCGGCTCGATCTTAGCTTCTCACCGACGCTACCAAACCTCCTATGGAGGAAGTGTACCGCAGGCTGCGCTGATTGAGTATCCCATATGCCACGTCTTCTAGGACATCGTCGACTATGACAGCTTCCCAAGGTAGAGGTGATTCATCTCCGTTCAGAGAACGAGGCACACATCGCAAAGGCAGTCCATGCCCACGTCAGCCATGTCCACACTATTATCGATTAAGCCACTTAGAGGACACGTACTACTCCAAGGACGGCTTCCCGCCATCGGCTCGTGTTGCTGAGTAGGTTCAGACTGCCTATGATCTCATCGATCATCATTACAATGACTTCGTTGTCCGTCGGAGAAAGATCATACAACAAATTACTGGATCTTCTAGTACCAATCCATCAGATATTACAGCTTATGTCTCTACTAGTACGTCAAGTATTACTCATGCATTTATTAATCGCTCTAGACCGGATCCTCCAGAAGAGATAATGGACTCTGGAGAGTCACATCAACTATGTGGAGATCGCTTGCAATTTGGTACTTATAGTCCAGCACAACCAGGAAGATCAGTGGCGATTACTTATGGGACACATTCCCCTATTGTTGGATGGGGGAGGTTCATTTGACTCCCTTCATACATCTAAGAACATTCTCCATGCACCTGCCTTCTCCATGAATTAACTATCTATCAGTCGGATTACAAAAGATTTACATTGTCATGGCATATTTGACCCAAGTTCCCTGTTTCACAAGATATACTCACGGGCAGGAAGATTGGAAGTGGTTGTGAACATGGAGGGTTGTACAGGTTGACTCAGTCTCCATATATCGGTGCCACCTCTCTTTCTGCAGAGTCGATTTCTCCCTACATGTGGCATCTCAGATCCGGCCATCAACCACTACAAAAGATTTGTTGCCTCATCCTGGGCATCTCTACCAATTCCAGTTTCCGGTGTGAATCATATAAACTTGGAAAGCATCATCTGTCCAACTTTTCAAGTCATCAATGTCGTAGTAGTCATAGTCTTTTTAAGTTAGTTCATCTGGGTATGTGGGGTCCGAGTCATCTACCTGATTAACAAGGACACATGTACTATTTGGTTTGTGTGAATGATTTTTCAAGACTGTCTAGGATTTTTCTGTTAAAGCATAAGTCTGAAGCCAGTACAATGATTAAGAACTTTGTGGTTGAAATAAGAATATTTTCTCTGCCTCTATAAAAATAGATTTGTTCTGATAATGCTCTTAGGTTATGTACTACACAACTATCTCATTTTTTCAGCTCACGTGGCATTATCCATCAGACTTCATGTCCTTGTACTTATCAACAGAACGGTGTTGCTGAACACAAACACCATCATCTTATGGATATCACCAGGACTCTCCTCGTACAGAGTAAGGCTCCTCCATTCATTCTAGGGTGATGATGTGATGACAGCATAATATCTTATAAATTGGATGCCCTCTACCACTTTGGGTGAAAAGGCCCCTTCTCCCTTGTTTTCCAGAGGACCTTTTCTTTCTTATGCCACAAGTATTTGGTTTCGTGGTATTTGTCAATCTCTTGTATCTTGGTTGTGACAAGCTCACTCCTCAAGCTATCAAATATACGTTCGTTGGGTACTCTCGCACCCAAAAAGGTTATCGGTGCCGAAGTTACCTTATTTGAGTCCATCATGTATTACTCTCCTACAGGTGACATATTCTGTCCATCTGAGTCTGAGGATGCGGTTGTTTTCCACCTCACATACATATGTACCTCAACCTGTCCTCCAAGCACCAATGCCTTCTCCACCATCCAGCACACATCACGTAAATTCTGAAAATTTGGATTCGAGTGATGGTACTAGTGGTGTGCACGATGTACAAAGTCAATCGCAGAATGAGCAAGCAGTTATACATGATCAGCCAAAACCACCAGGGGAAAGCGATATATGGTGGTATATTGCCTTGTGGAAAGGCAAATGTTCCCGTGCACGATACCCCCTCACAAGTCATGTGTCTTTGGAGTGACTTTCACCAGATTTCAGGCAAATTCTCGTGGGATTATCTGCCGTTGAAATCCCACGTACATATCAGGAGGCTCTCAAGGTGAGGCAATGGCACATACCTATGGAGGAGGAGATTGCCACTTTACAATCTCATGGCACGTGGAGCATTGTTACAGCTCCTGCAAATGTGTTTGCTATAGGATGCAAGTGGCAGTTCACTGTAAAGCATCTAGCATATGGCAGCGTTGATCGCTATTGGTTCACCCAGACCTATGGAGTGAATTATCGAGACACCTTCTCTCCAGTAGCTCGGCACTTCACACTCCAGGTTCTTCTCTTTATTGCAGTCACACGAGATTGGCTTCTATATCAAATCAATGTGATGAATGCTTTCCTCTATGGTGATCTGCAGGAGGAAGTCTACATGCATCATCCACCTAGGTTCGCTGTCGAGGGGGGATGTCAGAAGCAAGGTTTCAGAAGCTCCCGGACATGATAGAACAGAAGGGGTTCGTGAGATCAACTGTAGATCACTCTTGTTTAGAAGTCCCATAAGGGTACAGTTGCTATATGGGTGTATGTTAATAACACCATCATTACAAGGAATAACGCACAGGGCATTCCAGCAGCTAAGGTTTTTCTTGGACAGCAGTTTGTTACCAAGGACCTTGGCAGTCTACGCTACTTCAATGGACTTCGTCGAGAACCAGCAAGGTCTTGTGATGACACAGAGGAACCTTCTCTCAGAGACCGGTATGACAGACTACAAGCCAGTTATTACTCCTATGGACCCGAGCATGAAGCTATATGACGACATCATTGAGGAAGTAGACAAGAGGAGATACAGGGAGCTAGTTGGGAAGCCTCTATATGTGACCATCACCAGGTCAAACATATCCATTGCAATAAGCAAAGTCAGTCAATTCATGAAGCAACCTAGACAGACACATATGAATGCAGTCCATATGATTCTGAGGTATCCGAATGCCTCACCTGGCAATGGTCCTTTATTTAGTAGAGGCTCATCAATTGCAATTATAGCATGTGTCGATGTAGACTATGCAGAATGCACAAAGGATAGGAAGACTACTTCTGGCTCTGTTGTGTTCGTAGAGAATTCCTTAGTATCATGGAAGAGCAAGAAGCAGATAGTTGTCACCAGCTCCAGTGCAGAATCAGAAAGCAGAGCTATGGCACAAGGGAGTAAAGAGATGATGTGGGTCAGATCCATTCTGACTAACCTAGCTATTGAGGTGCATCTTCCCATGCATCTCCAATGCGACAACTATGATGTACTGTTTATGGCCAACAACCAAGCCATCCATGAGAAAAACCAAGCATATCTGTTGGGATAAAAATGAGACATATTATTGAATGAATCACAGGGCTCTCTTATATAGGAGAAAAGCCATGGGTCAATTACATGAGTGATACGCAAAGAAAAGATAAAATATAAATTAGATACCAAGAGATACAATTATCTCAACACTCTCCCTCAAGCTGGAGCATAAATATCAATCATGCTCAGCTTGTAACAACATCTCTCAAATGGACCTCTTGCCAACGCCTTCGTGAATATGTTTGCCGTCTGATCTCCTGTAGAAACATGAGTGGTGGATATAAGACCTTTCTGGATCATGTATCTAGTGTAATGACAGTCCACTTCGATATGCTTTGTCTGTTCATGAAAAGCAGGATTATTGGAAATAAACAAAGCTGCTTGATTATCACATAGATGAAGGATATTGAGTATCCTCAAGCGCATCACGGAAGCGTATCGATCGCATCGTATGCAATCGGAGCAACTAGTCACACTAGTTGCTAGATGCTGCGGAAATTAAAAATTTTTTTAAACAAGTGATGAAACCACATGATCACGAGAACACTTCTCGGATCGTTTCATCAAACCACAAGTATAAGAAATACCTCTTGAATCGTGGTTGCGATCCTGAGATCCCAAAGTAGAGATCCTCCTGTCTCAAGTCCGACCCACGAAGAACGCACTTGCGGGCACGATGATGAGTCGCGTCCTTCCCGCAATCCTTGACGAAGATCCAAGCGTCGAAGAAGAAACCGAGAGTCTCTCCTTTCTCAACACAAGATGGACGGCCATCTTTTGGAGGAGAGAAAGAGAGAGGGCGAGAATATGAGAGAGAGAGAGAGTTGCAACCATTTACAACTCTTGATTATCTTGTACCTTGGAAGGCTACCCTAGCCCTCCTTTTATATTAGTTTAGGATCCCATGGATCTCAATCCATGGGACACATGGATCCAACGGCCAGGCCTGGTCCATGTAAAATCAATGGCTATGATTGTTGTTGGTTAAAACCAACAACATTAATTTAAATGAAAATATGTTGCAACATTATCAACATAATTTAATTTAACTAATTAAGAGATAATGTGACAACAAAAAGGGAGTCAACTAACCTCCCTAAATCATAGGGGGTTATTTTGTCTCCTTTTTATTTATCTTATTATTTCTTAATTAAATTGCAATAACTATTATTGCAATAATATCCACCAAATTAATTCCAAATTAATTTGTGAATATTTCAATCATGCCATCGAAGATATGTGAATCACATTCACATCCCAAACTAATTTGTAAATTACATTTCCAATTAATTAATTAATGTGAATCCAATCCACACTATTAATTAACAAATGCTATTTACATAAATTTTCTCTCTTCAATATATGTATTATAAATCATATTTATAATACACATATATCATGGATAGTATTATCCATATTCTCTAATCCATGATAATTAAATCCCATTTAATTATCTTGGATAATCATTCTCACAATATGAATCATATTCATATTATGCTTGATAATTAAATCTCATTTAATCATCAAGTCCTTCTTGCTTGGATATGAATTTCACCAAATGAATTATTCTTGAACCCTTTCAAGAATAATGTGCTTTCTCCGCGGATACTTGGAGATAAGGACAGGGCGATTGTATTATTCCACGTATAGTGACTTGGATATTGAGATATTATCTCAAATCCAGATCTTACGAACCTCCCATAGATGCTTGATTAAATCAAGACCGCAAATCTAATCTTCTCATTACATCTGAATCTCATTCAGACCAATGTCCAACACTTGGACTAAGATCAGATTGCTTCTCTACTGGAAGGAGTCACTAAAATCCAGACCCGTTTCATCACTCCCTCGGAATGGAAGCGTCATGGATATACAATCGTTTATGATCACATCACCCTCAGGTATTCCCAATACCTGTACATCCTGCATACTGGAAGACCCATGGTCAACCCGAAGATCAAGATCTATTTTACACTGTCTTCTTCAGGGTTTGATCACTAAGTTTCTCATTTGATCATTGGGATTTGGTATCGATCATATACTTTCCAAAAGCATATATCATACCTAAGTCTTGATCATATACTTTCCAAAAGTATATATCAAACCTACAAATTCAGTCAAGCTTCCAAAGCGAGACGACCGTGCACGGAATTTGATTCTTCCCAATATCTCATGAGTGAGCTCATGTCTTCCGGTTCAGTAGTGAACCAGTATGATCCCTTTGAGAGATCGTATTACTCATATGCCCTTACATGCACACCAGCGCGCCGGTGTATAGACCTTGGTTAGGTCATCAACCTATTGGTCTGCTAAATGTACACACTCAGACATATAGTAACACATCTGTCTCCGGTCAGAGGATGCGTGCCTATGCTGTGACAGCATTCAACATAGGACTTAGGTTATCTCGATCTCGTTAAGTCAACTCTTTGACCTAACTAATCTGACACCTCTGAATCTCTATTCCTATACAGAGGACCTGCATCAAGAGGTCGGTCAGATATCAGCCTATGTGAGAAAGGATTGCCATCTCCTACTCAGGCTGGAGATCACATCTTAACAATCATTTGACGGTGCTTGATGAGTCCTCAATCTAACTCTTTAGATGTTCATCCAAGCACCAGCCTCTATGATTCAATTATTGAATCAACAGTTGTATGATCATTAAGATAGCCATGGTACATAACCCTAATTGTACAGAGGGACCTATTATGCAAATTATTTATTCTTCATTTCAGATCAGGGAATGATATTCGCAATAACATTTATTGCATAATGGCTCGCCGTGGGCTCACATGTCCAACAATAGAAGCTTCATGGGAAGAGAAACCTCAACAGTAAGGTCAGTTAATATTTATCGGACCCACATCATCTCTGCACACCTTTGTGCCATGGCCCTGTATTCAGATCCCGCACTAGATCTAGCCACCACCGTTTGCTTCTTGCTTTTCCATGAAACCAGTGAGCTGTCAATGAAAATAGCAAAGCCAGAGATGGACTTTCTATTTTTGGGGCATCCAGCATAATCTGCATCTGCACATGCCATCACATCAAGAGATGGATCCCTACTGAATATGAGGCCTGAACCAGGTGAAGCCTTCAAATATCTCAAGATCATATGGACAGCATCCATATGCACCTTCCTGGGTTGCTCCATGAACTGACTAACTTTGCTTACTGCAAAAACAATGTCCGGTCTGGTGATGGTAACATATAAGAGCTTCCCAACAGGCTCCATGTATCTTCTCTTGTCGACTTCCTCTGTGTCCTCATCATATAGTCTCACGCTTGCATCAATAGGTGCCGTAGCAGGTTTACACCCTATCATACCTGCCTCAGAGAGAAGGTCCATAACAAACTTCCTCTGAGTCATTACAAAGCCACGCTGGTTCCTGGTGGATTCCATCCCAAGGAAGTAAAGAAGATTGCCAAGGACCTTAGTCACGAACTATTGAACAAGAAACTCCTTGGCATTATGAATGCCCTGCTCATCATCTCCTATAATAACAATATCATCCACCTAAACAATACTAGCCACAGTACCTCTTTGTATCCTTTGAACAAACAGAGAGTGATCCGCAGTGGACCGAACAAACCCCTGTTGCTCTATCAACTCCGATAGCGTTAGGTACCAAGCTCTCGGACTCTGCTTCAAGCTATAAATCGCCTTATGAAGTCTACACACCTTCTAGGACTCCCCCTCAGTAGTAAATCCGGGTGGTTGTTGCATGTATACTTCCTCCTGTAGATCCCCATATATGAGTGTGTTCTTCACATCAAGCTGGTATAAAGGTCAATCCCTCGAAACATCAACAGAGAGAAGAATGCGTAGCGTCGAGTGTCTTGCTACTGGAGAGGTGAGGTTTGAGAAAAGCCCCGAGCCACAAGCCTTGCCTTGTAGTAGTCCACACTGCCAATTGCCCTTGCTTAACCGTAAAAATCCATTTGCAGCTAACGACAGAGACACCTAATGGAGCAGATACAATGCTCCAGTTCCCACGTAACTATAGGGCCGCCATTTCTTCTTCCAATGCAAGTCGCAAACTCCTGTCCTAAAGCGCCTCTTGATATGTTCATGGGATATTGATTGCTGATAGTCCCATTACAAACTACCTGTAATCTGCGGAAAGGTGATCCAAGGATACATGCGCAGCAAGAGGGTACTTTGCACATTGGCGACAAGGTTTCCGTAGGGCAATAGGTATCTCCAGATCATTAGCCTCATCATTCTCTGGAATCAACTCATCCTGTGTAGCAATTAAAGTGCCAACGCCATCGGTATAAACAATCTGTTCATGACATACCTGAGGCATGGTGGATGATGTCGACGGCTCATGAGCAGAGGAGCGAGTAGAAGACGTGTGAGAACAAACATGTGGTAAAAACGTGGACTTAGTGGCAGGAGGTGGAGGTGGAGGTGTAGGTGGAGATGACCGAGGAGCATCATAAGGGGCATGGGAAGGAGAAGATGGAGGTGGGGGAACCACCACATCTTCTCTAGAGCCAGCATGGGACAACATGTCACCTGTAGGAAAGAAATACATAATAGACTCAAAAAATGTAACATCAGCACTCACGTAGTATTTCCTTCCAATACGATCAAAACATCTAATACCCCTTTTGGGTACGCGAATAGCCAACAAAGACACATTTGACAGCTCTAGGAGAGAGCTTGTCCCGACCAGGAGTAAAGTCATGAACAAAAACAATCGATCCAAATACCCTGGGAAGAAGAGAGAAGGGTTCTTTCTCGGGAAATGCAATCTGGAAGGGGATCTTCTCACCAAGAATAGTGGAAGGCATACGATTCACCAAGTGGCAAGTGGTGAGATCCGCATCTCCCCAGAAAGAATGTGGAGTATGATTGTGGATCAACAAGGTTCTTGTGATGTCAAGAAGGTGTCGGTGTTTACGTTCTGCTACACCATTTCACTGTGATGTATAATTGCAAGAAGTCTGATGAACAATACCCAAAGACGTGAGAAATTCTGCTATGCGTAATGTAGTGAATTCAAAAGCATTATCAGTACGAATGAATTTTATATTGGCAGAGAAAATATTAACTTCAATAAGAATGGTCTTAATCACAGAACCTTCTTCAGACTTATGTTTTAAAAAAAACCTAAGAGAGTCTAGAATAATCATCCACGGTAACCATATAAAAATGATGCTCCTGATGGTCAGGAACACAACTCGGACCCCAAATGTCAAAATGAAACAACTCGAAAGACCGCGACTAGCACGACTCGGACGACCCGGAAAAGAGGAGCGATGATGTTTCCCAAGTTGACAAGCTTCACAGTCCAATGCAGTACGAGGAGATATTTGAAGAACCCTTATCATCTTTTGAAGAGGCAGGTGACCAAAACGAAGATGCCACGTGAAAGGAGAAACAGGAGCAGATGGAATAGAGGCTACTCCAACACATGATGGAACTGCAAGCTTATAGAATCCTCTCTGCTCGCGGCCATGAATAATCATCCTACCAGTTAGTATGTCCTGAAACATAAGAGAAGAGGGGCCAAAGATGGCATGACAGTGTAAATCTTTTGTAATTTGACTGATAGACAAAAGATTCATTTGAAAATCTGGAGCATGCAAGACGTTCTGAAGATATATAGAAGGTGCTAAAACAATCTCCCCCTGACCAACAATGGGTAGTCGAACTCCATTAGCAATGATATTGGATCGCCCAAGAGGAATAGATCTGTAAGAGGTAAACTGCATCATGTCTCCACACATATGATGAGACGCTCCAAAATCCATTATCCAATCTGTTACATCAGAACGGCTACTACTGGTAAACACATAGGGAATACCTGAGGAACTAGACAATGCTCTGGTGGTGGCCGCTGCATCTGATGGGCCTGCAATCTGAGGCATAGTGGTGGTCACCATTTCTCGAAGTCTCGAGACTAGATCATCAAAAAGTGCATCTGTAGTAGGGGCTGGTGAAGAGTCTGTCTGCTCAGCAACGCGTGCAGACGCTGGATATCCATGCTTCTGAAAGCATGTCTCCTCCGAGGTTCAGGACGATGACAATAGGAACATGGACCTCTATGATGTCCTCCACCCGACCACGAGGGCCACGGCCACGGAACTGGGACGAGCCTCCGCGGCCTCAAGAAGCGACCATAGCCGAAGACGTCGTCTGTAGCGTAGTAGTACGTGGCATTAATCTTACTCAATCGTTTGTAGACCTCCTTCATTGGTGGTATGTTCTCGCCAGTGAGAAGTTGAGTACGAGCAGCATCATACTCTAAGTCAAGGGAAGACAAGAAAACGCCAGTCATAGTGGCATTCCGATACGCCTGTTGTTGTTCAGCGCTGGTAGTAATAGGCATGAAACTGTGAAATCGTTCAAACATGCCTCTCAGATGTGCGAAGTGGGCATGGAGAGGTCGACCATTCTTTTTAGTCGAGAAAATGTCAAACTGAAGTTGGAGGCATGGACTCAAATTTCAGCGAAATTCGGTCGAATTTCTGTCGAATATCGATATCCAGTTGAAATCGAAATTCGACAGAAACGACCGAAATGACCGAAATATGGGGGTCCTAGTACAAAAAACGACCGAAGGACCAAAATTTCGGTCGAAATTCCATCGAAATTTTGTTTCGATCGGTACCAAAATGGTGACCGAAACCGACATTTAGGGCCTTGGTTGGAGGATCTTGCTTTCATTCTTCGTCCGGCCAAAAGTAATAGCCAATATATCCCACATGGCCTTTGCAGTTGGCTGATTGACAATATCATTAGCAATCTCTGTGTTAAGTGTCCCTAAGAGCCAGATACGAGCATAGGCATCATCTTGCTTCCACGATGCATTTGCCCCAATCTTATCCGTCGGCTCCGAGTCAGTCAGAATATGCTCCTTGTTGAGGCATTGCATTAGGATACGAAACTGTATGGAGCAAAACTCGTAGTTGGTGACGTCCATTTTCACGATAGGTGTTGGGCTCTTGAATGCATCGGAAGAGGAGAACACGTCACCCTTATTTCCAGACATTCTTCAATAGCCCAAGTCGCGGAACAAGAGGGGAATAACTCAATGATAGACTTGTCTACAACAACATAGGGGGGATGAGTTGTATCTGTAGACTGATACACTCATCCCTAAGGCGTCGTTCGAAGTTTAGGCCCACAAATCACGTGATAAATCAGACTATATCATGTTTCTAGAACCAGTCCAGACCTTGATACGACTAGAAAGAAGCCGTCGGGCACGCACAAGGGCGTTGGGGCCTTAAGCGGGCGCTGGAGCCCCTGTGGAGAGGGTAGCAGCGTCGAAGGAGGGACGGGGCGACGCCGTTGTAGTGGCCTCCGGCTTTGGAAGGCGGCACGGGAGTACGCATGAGGGCCTGCTGGAGGGCGGCGGCGCTGGGAGGCACCGCTGGGAGTGCCAGGGCGGCGCGGGTGGTGCAACCGAGGGTGTAGCAGCGCGCCGAGAGGAGGGGGGAAGGGGCACTGGTGGGTGTAGGGTTAGGGTTAGGGTACGAGAACCCCGGTCTAAGACCGTTGCTCTGATACTATGTTGGGATAAAAATAAGACATTATTGAAGGAATCTCATGGCTCTCTTATATAGGAGAAAGGCCATGGGTTAATTACATGAGTGATATGCAAAGAAAACATAAAATATAAATTATATACTAAGAGATACAATTATCTCAACAATATCGAGGTAGATCGTCACTACACTCGAGATGTGATTCAGAAGGGCCTCATTTCTACATCTCATGTTAGCTCAAGTGAGAAGACGTGCTCACCAAGGCTCTAGCCCAAGGATCCTTTCAGAGATGGTGTTCCAAGCTAAGGCTGATAAACATCTATGCTCTTTCTTGAGGGGGAGTGTTGATAGTTTTAAGTTATGTTATCTATTTCGTTGTTCTTAGTATGTAATTTACTCATTAGGGTCTTTCTCTTTTATATATGAGAACACTTGGGCTCTATGAATAAACAACGAAGTATTCTCTTCCGCATGAAGTATATGCGAAGTATGCAGTTTACATTATTTTATTATAAAATAAAAAATAATATAATAATAAATACAAATTTTAGAGATGTGTGTTTCAAAATATATAATACAGATGAAATACATATGGTGAACTTCTTTTTCAAGTACATCGCTCAAAGTACATAGGTAGCATAGAACAATGGATGATAAAGTGTATCTCAAAACCTCTACCAAGTGAACCTACCAATGTTCTCTCTACTAGGTACTTTTCGAAGTATAAGTTTAAGATCATTTATACTCACAAGGTGAGGAGAGGGAGGATTCTGGGTACGGCGGACCTGCAGTGTGACAGATGCGAGGAGGAGGTGGAGGATGCGGACCACATCTTCTTCGGTTGCAGGACATCAACGCAGGTTTGGGATGCTGCGGGGATCTCTTGGGTTCAGACTTCCGACATGGATAATTTCTGGAGGTCTATCCGTTCGGTGGGACTTGGGTCCTCAGGGGATGTGTCCAGGTCCTTCGACGCTCTGTGGGCTATCTGGCTTGGCAGGAATGACCTTGTTTTCAAGGGGCAGTGTTTTTATTGGGAAAATGTAATCGCTCATTGTAATGTTGTCTACAATTTCTGGGTTTCTAACTGATGTACCTGTTTAATTACTTAATGAAGTTTCTAGTGTGGTGACTCCCGCCTTGGGAGGGCTCCCCTTTATTTTCTAAAAAAATAAAAATAAAAAAATTATACTCACAAGGGAACATATTCCATGGATTCCAAAATTACAATAAAAAACAATTAAAAATAACCCTGAGTGCACCAAGACCTAAAGCAGAATGGAAGCAAATAAATCTAAAAATTAACCACTAATGTAATTGGTAGTTTAATGTGGCTATTCTCAACATATGCACCGGAGAAATAGTGGATAATTTTGGAATCAAAATGAACCAAAATGAACCAAGTGTTGGAGTATTTGGGTTATGCGTCACTTGAGTTGTAGATGGGTAAATGGATCACTCCAAGATCCATTTACCACATCCAAGTCTTTAGTCCCACATCTACAAATTGTCAGATGTGTAGACTCAGTGAGGGCTATGTAAGAAGCCCCTCACCCTCTGTATCTAGTGAGAAAATGCAATAGACAAATTAGCCATTTGAGGCGTTGTCCCGTGGTTTCATCCTGCTCCTTAGGGAGTAGGGTTCCACACTAAATCTCGTTGTTCATACTTTTATCATTATTTCTAATACGCTTGTGCATTCCTATTTTCTAACATGGCACTAGAGCGGGTTCGATTTCCGAGGATTTGTTCTTAAGGATATATTTTATGGTCAAGATTCGATTCGACGATTTCGATGTTACTTACTTAAAGATCTTTATATGTGGGATTGTTCAAGTTCTAGAGTTTCGATCGAAACCCTACTGTTTGCTCATGAGCCATGTTCACCGTTATTCAGTTGCATCTCCGTGTTCTGGTAGCAAAACCCTTGCCGTCCTGCCATCTTCAGCCTAATCTGATCGAGCTGCAGTTGCGTCCACGCGACTCCACATTTAAGTTATGTCGAGCAGGCATCTCCTTCGCGCTCAACCCTTTAGTGACTCCAAAGGTAGGAACGAACTATGCCAGTAGTAATTCTAGGTCAGCCCCACGTCTTCTTTGTGATCGACCCTTTCTTCTTCAAGACAACGGCCGGTGACTCCAGAGGCGAAGCCCCATCGCCCCTCCTCCGCTCCAAGGGGAGCCTATGTCGCCTCTGGTGACGCCCTCGTGCTCAGACGGAGCCCCATGGTGGTGCTCCAGGTGGCACGGGGCGGTGACCTCCGTGCAGGGCTCCCTCCAGAAAATCTTGAGCCGCAGGCAGCATCTCCCAAAGTTGCACTTCCTCGATCTGGGAGGCGGCGAAGAAGAAGACGAAGCCACATCTCCCAAGGCAGTGTCGCCCCCCTCCCCCACTTTGCTCAGTACCCACAGGAGACGCACCCTCCAGCGCCGACGGCTCCCCTTCCCTTTTGCGCACAGCAGGTCGCGCAGGCGGAGCTCCCCTCTCAGTTCCCGACGGCGCTCCTCGTGAATCCATGAGATCCAGCGGTGGAGCCCTAATCCGATAGGGCAGGTGCTTTTTGAGAAAGATGGGGTTCCCAGGGAACCATAGTGACGGATGTGTGAAAGGGGCCCAATGGACCTTTAAAAAAATTAGGAAAATGGTTACCCTGTTGCACATGCTTCAAAAAAAGGCATATTTTTTGTTGGGCCCAAAGAGCCCAGCAGAGTTGATGCAAAAAAAGTGAGCCCCGTTGCGGCGTTAAAACAAAAAAAGGAGAGAGAGAGAGAGAGATCAAGCCCTATTGAGTTGTTTTTTTTTTGACACTCCAAAAAGGGGGATACACCCATAGGTGTTCGCCCCATATTATTAAGAAATTAGATAGAGAATACTTACAGTGGGAACGAAAAGGAAAAAATAGGGGTAGATGATATCAATAAGGATACCATTCGCCCCCCAAAAGACGCTACACGGATGACCAATCCATACAAAAGCGATTCGCTTCAATACAAATATTTTCCTTATAGAATCTCTGCCCAGCAAAAAGAGATTTGTTTCTTCCCAGCCAAATACTCCAGATGCGCGCGATGAGAATCAGTCTCTAGGCCAACCTTCTTTATTTCTAAAAAAAGAGAAAAGGTACTTACATTAAAAAAACCATACGCATAAAAATGGAATCGTACAAAAAAATGAATGTTGAAAAAAAATGAACGAAAAGCCGCAAAAATCAATTTGAAACGGCTACAAGAAAAGAGACGACTATAAAAAAGAAAGAATAAAATAGCCGGAAAAAAAACAATTGTAATGATTTATTTTTCCTCATCTTCAAATCTTCTCGCAACTCTGTCGATGCCATTATTTTCCGACGAGTATGGGAGAAAGGGAGACTATTGTGTAGAGTCACATGTTTATTCCAGATTCTGTCAAATTCCAGACCAGCCAGATGTTTAGACCCTACAGTTGTCAAATATTCAGACTCTACGATTGGTTCCGAGTCCTCTTTCAGATGTGCACATGGTTGCCATCATTTGTTTATGGTCTCTATCTTTTATGTTTCGGCCAGGGTTTTCATGTGATCCATATGGACTCCAAAGTAGAGATCACATTCCCTATGCCATGTGGGATTGGGATTTTATGTGGTTTCATAGGAACTCCAGAGTAGAGATCACATTCTCTGAGCCAGTATGGGAGAGACCCAGTTCTCTGACGAGGCTATTTTTTTCAGACTCCATTCTCAAGCGATTGTTGAATCTGACGAGTATGTTCTTCACAGCTTTTCAATTCAGCCCTTTTAGAGATGGAGCAGTTGTCCACATGTTGTGGCGAGCCAGAGTTCTCCAAGTGGAGACACTTTTTCAGTTGCAGTGACTCTGACAGGCGAACTACAGAACACATGCTCTCCGACGAGGAGATTCAATTTGACTCGCACTCCAGCCCATTCGTCCTCCTCACCTGCATGGCATGAGAAGCAACGTCCTCAACAACAACCGATAGTTGTGCGTGTTGAGTTGATGTTGTCTGTAGTGTCATGTAGCGTCTCTCCAAGTGCCTGATTGGTTATTGTTGCATGAATGTTTGTGCTAATTAATTATGGAAAACAAAAGCGTGCGTTGACCATGTTTGTGCTAATTAATTCTGGAAAACAAAAGCTTGCGTTGATGCAACTGTAGGGAATATATGGTGCTAGATAAATGTTGTCAACAAATGTACAGAAACTAGCTTCATCTCAGTTGCGGCAATTCGAGTTTTGATATAATAAATATTTTTAGGAGGAAGTACTATAAGTAGAAACTAATTGTTCCCAGAAGAAATCCAATATGATGAACACAGCTCATTGATGGTACATACATCATAACGACCATTCCATCTCAATCGCTTCACAAGTACATCTATACTATTATGCACCATGTATGTAAGACTCGTAAAGGCAAATCTCAAAGCCTGAAGTTCTTAAGGAATGGAAATTTAGTATATGCTAGGGGAGTAGTGAGGTAGACGGTAATATCATATCAATTGTAAGTCAAAAACGGTGATGATCATGAACATTGTTGATTATGGCAACCTTTACACCTGACCATGCGAGGGTGCGGTGACCCTCAACCATGTGGGAGATAGGAAGCCAATATGAGAAGCGGCTGCCAAGTGCGCGATCTAGGATCCCATTCCCTTCACGGTTTTTATGCAAGCTCGCGGTATTTTCACGCCTCGTTGGGATCTTAACTTTTGACCATCTCCGTTGACCCTTTGTTTTAGGATACCCATGCGGGGGTCTTCGGCTTTAGTTTTTCGTACGACCTCATTGCTCGTACTATTCGGGTTGGTTTCGATAGTGACTTTGCCATAGAGTCTCTCACCCGTCTTGTGGCATATTTTTGCAGTAGACCTATCCCTCTATTGGATCGCACTTGCAATTAGAGGGTGAGACGGAGAGTCTCTTAGGAGACTACCTCACCACTTAAGTTTTGTTACTTTTCCGCCAATATTTTTGGCGATGATAAATCTGCATCATCTAGGATTACATCTGAAACAGTTACAGTAAAAATTGGACGAATCATAGCTGAATTCGGAATGAAGCATAACGGATTTTGGCTACGAGATCTAATTCATTAAAGTTGTGTTGGTTAGAGTTGACTATAATTAAGTTGAAAGCAGAATCATTATAAATTACTAGACGTGTTGGAAACTTAGTTAGGATGCATTACCCAACACCGCATACCTACGAAGGCACCCCAACCCTAAGACACTCTCTACACCTTACAGTCAATGTGTGAGGTCACACACAGACCAAGACCACGGACTATCCACTAAACTTGAGAATTTAGACAAAATTAATAATCCGTTCAAAACCTCACCTTTCCCATTATCAAAATACAAATTTAAGTTCTCTAAATAACAAGAGATTGATATAGATACATAGATATAGATATATATATATGAGTCGTTAACCAACGATATAAGAATATGACATAGGAGAAGAAATGGGTAAACTAGGAGCATTTCTTTAGGGTAATTTAAAACCCTTGTTCATAGTAGGTAGTTATAAATTTTTAGTTGTTTATACCTTTCTACTTGCTTCTTTTGCAATCACCTTAAAAATGTCAGTTTGATTTAATAAGTTTCGGGATTTACTAGCGCTCGTTGACGTCTCTTCTCTTGTACCTTTCATGTGTGGTAGGCAAGCAGCCTGCAACTCAGTAGCCGGTTGATGATTCCATATATCCGTTGCTATTATAGACGGTACAGTTACTTTTGTCACAATTTTTATTCAATTTATGATGTAAAATATTTTTCTTCTCTTCTGTATATCATGAGATACTTGTATACATTGTCAGCTTTTTTGTTACATGAAGTATATATATGAAAAAAATAATGAAATGAAATTTTGGTGGCGCATCTTCCTTTTGTTCTTTGATTGTGAATATTGATTTGAATGTCATGGCAAAACCCAAAAAAATTCTCCATATTTTCATATAACTTGTGCGATCTTTTGTAAATATAATACCGCAAATGTGTTGTAAACGGGTACACAGATCCAAGGGGTTATACAGATAGTGTCAATCCAAATATAACGGTCAATCTTCTCTACAAAGACTCTACAAAAGCAATGTGGCGGACTCTAGAACAAAAGTACTCCTAGAAGACAACAAAAGTCTCGACTCTCAGACATTCATACGCAAATCTGGTTTGCTACTCAGAGGAATTCTAACTTATCGAGTACTACATACTTCTAACTGGCCTTTTTTGGGAGATTCTAATTTTTCAGCCAAATTATTACGACAATCAGGTGGGAGAGCGATCAAAAGGGCAAGTCTATCGATTCCTTTCTGAACTACATCCACGATACAAAGCTATGAACGACCAGTTTCTGACGGTTGATAAACTGCCAAAGAATGAGGCCATCCTTGGTCGTCGGCAAGAGCTCGAGACATCTGACAAATGCCCTTCTGCCCAACCATCTGCAGAGAATTCTTCCCACTATGCATGCTTCGAGAAAAGAGGACCACAGATCTTCCGAAGAGGTCGAGGCTGCAATTTTGGTCATAGTCGTGGCCGTGACTCAAGGTACGGACGTGACTTTGATCGTGATCGTGGATATGATTTTAGCTCTCCTTAATGCCCAGCGTGCATCCATTACAGGCGTTGGAACCATCCGTCAAAGCGCTGCTGGGCAGAGTTTGGCATCCAGTCCAATGTCAATAGTGCATGTGAGACAAGCTCTGGTGATACATCTCATGATACTGCAAAGGCCCTGTCTGATCAACATTCTGATGGAATGCCAGCACCTTTTAGTGCTTCAGAATACTCTCGTCTGAGGCAACTTCTATAGAACTCCAGCACCTCAACCAACGGTAGTATGACTACTACTCCTACTGCTAGTTTAGGAACAACCTCAGCTACAACGGCCAACTTTGTTTATGTTTATGGTCCTTCATCGATTATTGACTCATGGGCATCCACCCATTTGATGGGAGAATGTGGTCTACTTACCTTATCTTAAACCTCTACTACTGTGAAAACGGTTCAAGTTGCCAATGAGGGCCATTCCCCCGACACTGTTGTTGAAAGTTTAGAGTTCTACTCCAAGACCAGAGGCCAGTGTGCCAATGCTTTTCCTCTTAGCTTATTATCTGTTAAGTTATGTGCTGAGCTTATCATCGAGTTATTTTTTTATGAGTTCTATTGTTATCTTCAAGACATTTAAACGAAGCAGAATTTTGGTAGGGGACAAGAGAAGAATGATCTCTATTAGCTTGATATACCTTCTGATTCCAATTTCGGTGGCCTTGTGTATATCTCTTACGATCATTTACTTTGGCATCTTTACCTTGGACATCCATCTGTCAAGGCAATCTCCATGATGTTCCATGAACTTTTTACACTGAAGCCCATTGAGTGCAACGTATATCAGTTCGAGAAAGATCATCGAGCATAATTTCCCGCACGTAATGAGCCCAGCAGTGAAGTTCCCTTTTCTCTTATCCATTGTGATATAATATGATAACCTTGTCTGATCCGTGCTCAGAGTAGACATAAATATTTTGTTGTTTTTGTTGATTACCATAATCGATCATTTTAGATCAATCTGTTAAAAGAACATTCGAATATCAATAAAATTATCAAGAATTTCTTTCAGTACATAAAAACCATAGGTCTTTTAAAAATTTTCGTACTGATAATGCTTTTGTCACCCAACATGACTTAACAATTTTCTCTGCTTCTCAGGGCAATGTCCACCAAACCTCGTGTTTGTATGCCTCTCAGCAAAATGAGTAGCGGAAAAGAAAGTTTGACATCTTCTAGACGTTGCTCCATCCTTTCTCGCTTTAAGAGCAAAATGTTTTTTTGCGTTACTCTAACCGAATGAGACGCACATCCCTCTACCTCTAAGAATTTTTTGTTGTATTGCATTTGTACACAATTTCCACGATGCTGATAAGATGCCATCGAGGGCGATAAAGTGTGTCTTTCTAGGCTATTCCTACACCCAAAAGGGTTAAAGGTGCTATGACCCCGATAGGCAACGTACCTATATTTCTACGGATGTTACTTTCTTTGAACAGATTAGTTTCTTTACACAATCTATAACAGATATTCTATTGGATCTTCCTCCACCACCAATTGTTTATAAGCGCAAGTATACATATGCGCATGCTCCTTGCCTTCGCTTGTTTCTCCTATATATGAAGAGATGCCATCTCCAAGTGCTCCCATCACTACTATCTCGGATGCTCCTCGTGAGCTTCCTATAGGCCATAGCTATACGTATAACAAAGAAGCAATGCACTTTCCACCATATGTCTCATTTTATTTCTATTGTTGGTTTATCATGCTCTGACAAGAGATGTGCATATGCTCTCATGACTATTTCTATTCCAAGAGATCGTCACAGCTCCTTACAGGATCATGGTCGGATGCATGCAATGGACGAGGTCCGAGGAAATGGATGCTCT
This sequence comes from Ottelia alismoides, assembly GCA_037367405.1. Lineage (NCBI taxonomy): Eukaryota > Viridiplantae > Streptophyta > Magnoliopsida > Alismatales > Hydrocharitaceae > Ottelia > Ottelia alismoides. Next base: position 734,543 of record JAZKJV010000622.1, read on the forward strand.
TATATCCATGGGAACACAAGACCTTATACAATGTCACATGAGAATTCGGCATGTTGCTTGCAGATGAGTCTTTATAACGAAATAGTCACATGATGGGTCCAATAAATTGAAAGCATGAATGGTTGCCAAAGGATTTACATAGACTTATGGGGTTGACTACTTCGAGACCTTCTCCCCAATGGCAAGGATGGGCTACTTCGAGACCTTCTCCCCAATGGCAAGGATGGGCTATATTCGCAATATCCTTTCAGTGGTAGCTAATAAGTGGGATGACCTATATTTCATCTTGATGTGAAGAATGCATTCCTTTATGGGGATCTTGAGCAGCCTCCAGGTTACGAAGTCCAGGGGGAGTGTGTGTGCCAACTTTGCAAGCCATCTATGGCTTAAAGCAAAGTCTTCAGCATGGTTTGATAGACTCACTACTGGGATCAGCACACTTGGCTTCTATATAACAACATACGGTTATTCGCAAAAAATGGTCAACGAGTATTGTCAAACTTGCAGTTTGTGTGGATGATAAGGTTATCACAGGTGATAATGATGAAGATATATTAGAGGCCAAGGATTTCCATCAGAAAGTAAAGGATCTTGGCTAACTCTGCTACTTTATTGGCATAGAAGTGATACGTACAATAAAGGGGTTTCATCTCTCACAAAGGAAGTATTGCTTGGACATCCAAACTAAGGTTGGACTACTTGGATGCAAGCCTTTTAATATCCATGCAGACCCAAGGAAGCACTCTACTTCAAATGATCAAGCATTTGAAGACATTGTACGATGCAGAAGCTTAGTTGGCAAGCTAATTTACCTTGTTGTCACTATTCACTAAGCCGAATATATCTTATGATGTGAGCAGAACTAACCAACACATGGGGAACCCACGATACAGTAATTGACAGGATGTTTTTCTAATCCTACGCTACTTGAAGGAATCATCAGGGTGAGGCCTCTTCTATAATGTCAATGGCCATATTGAAGCATCTGTTTATGCTAATGCAAATTATGCTGGTTCACCTTAAGAACATCGCTCTACTACAAGATATGCTATGATGGTTGGGGAAATCTCGTCACTTGGTGGAGTAAGAAGCAGACTGTAATCTCCAGATCAAGCGCAGAGGTAAAATACAGGGCGGTGGCTCAAACCACATGTGAGATTACTTGATTACTCTCTTTCCTACAGGAACTTAGTATTGTTCTCACTACTCATGTTCATCTCTATCGTGACAACAAGTCCGCTAAATACATTGCTCTGAACGATGTTTTCCATGAGTGGACCAAGCACATCGATATTGACTGATATTTTGTTCATGAGGTTGTATGAGGGAACATCACTACTACACACATCTCTACCGATTTTCAGCTTGTAGAAGAATTCACGAAGACGCTACCAAACAAACGCCTCTCGTGAATAATCTCTCAGTTGGGCATGACTGACAGATATGCCCCAACTTAAGGAGTGTTCAATGTTGTAAAAGTCACCCGACTAGCCCGACTAGTAGGTCTGACTAGTCTACTCAGTGGGGTGGCCGACCGAGTACCGACAAATTCCAATTAGGTCCACTAGTTAACTTTTTTAAAAGCAAACTTATTTTAATACGCTTAATGTTTTATTTAAATTTAATTACTTCTTTTGATTTACTATGATAGTAAAAATACATATATATCTATGTAAATATATAATAATATGTGTATAAAATGATTTATATATTTAAAAAATCAAAGGCAATTAAATTCTGACTAAATCCGATTAATCACCCGACTGTCAATTAATCCTTAGTCAGTGACCTGACCGACTGAGTACCGACTACCGACTTTTGCAACCTTGGGAGTGTTAGAGATGGCTTTATTCTTTATTCTATTTAGTTGTAATCTCTAGGGATCCTTATATGTAAATATCTCGTTTATGAGTGCTATAAGATATCGGTCTATATAAGAGCCCATAAACCTCTTGAATAAGACAACTTATCGCATTCCCTCATCTTTCTCCACATAACCATGACATGAACTGACAGTTTTGTTGGCGCTTTGAACCCGGAGAAATGTACGAGATATTATGCAGAAAATGAAGTGTACAGTCCGAATGCCATTTATGCATCATATGTGTTAACATGTGGCGAGAATTTTACACCCGTATTGCAATTGAATTTTAAAATAGAACGGTTGTGGATGAAATGGTCAACCTACGACTTCTAAAAAAAAATAATACTTTAATCACCAAAAATGTTGTACTTCCCTCCTCATTCCGACAAAAACACAACACCAACGACAACAATACAACCACAGCCACTATAAAGTAGTGCACATGGATATGGATATCAAGGTGACTTTTAAAGACAATTCTATCAATTTTTCAGCAAATGTTGATATTGTAAATATTCGAAGAGAAAAAAAATTATAAATTACTTTTTGAATTGATTCAAAAAAAATTGTTTGCGATAAGCGGGTCAAATAGAAGCATGAAAACCAGTAGGGCCCATAAACACAAACTGATCTCTCAAAGCTACATTGAGACCCTTTTCAGGGGATATCTTTGTATCTCTCCCTAGAAAAACATACGGATAGCAACGAACTGAGATAAACACACCTGTAGAACTAGAAAGATGGACACTCAAATCTAAAAAAAGCTAAGAAAGCACATATTGAGAAAATCAAGAAAACAAACTAATAAACGATTTAAAGTTCAAACAATATTTCTTACACAGGCAATTTAGGGAGAGAACACAACAGATATAAAAATGTACCAAGCCTTCTCCCACTATAAGTAGGGAGAACACAACAGATATATAGCAACAAAAAACATATTATCGGTCTATATAAGAGCCCATAAACCTCTTGAATAAGACAAGTTATCGCATTCCCTCATCTTTCTCCACATAACCATGACATGAACTGACAGTTTTGTTGGCGCTTTGAACCCGGAGAAATGTACGAGATATTATGCAGAAAATATGAAGTGTACAGTCCGAATGCCATTTATGCATCATGTGTTAACATGTGGCGAGAATTTTACACCCGTATTGCAATTGAATTTTAAAATAGAACGGTTGTGGATGAAATGGTCAGCCTACGACTTCTCAAAAAAAAATAATACTTTAATCACCAAAAATGCTGTACTTCCCTCCTCATTCCGACAAAAACACAACACCAACGACAACAATACAACCACAGCCACTATAAAGTAGTGCACATGGATATGGATATCGAGGTGACTTTTAAAGACAATTCTATCATTTTTTCAGCAAATGTTGATATTGTAAATATTCGAAGCAAAAAAAACTATAAATTACTTTTTGAATTGATTCAAAAAAAATTGTTTGCGATAAGCGGGTCAAATAGAAGCATGAAAACCAGTAGGGCCCATAAACACAAACTGATCTCTCAAAGCTACATTGAGACCCTTTTCAGGGAATATCTTTGTATCTCTCCCTAGAAAAACATACGGATAGCAACGAACTGAGATAAACACACCTGTAGAACTAGAAAGATGGACACTCAAATCTAAAAAAAGCTAAGAAAGCACATATTGAGAAAATCAATAAAACAAACTAATAAACGATTTAAAGTTCAAACAATATTTCTTACACAGGCAACTTAGGGAGAGAACACAACAGATATAAAAATGTACCAAGCCTCCTCCCACTATAAGTAGGGAGAACACAACAGATATATAGCAACAAAAAACATATTATTATTTGTTTCAAAAATTATTGGCTCCAAGTTCAAACATCGTCAAAGGTCAAATTAATTAATTCATATTCAAGAACTTGTCCCTTTTTTTTGAAAAAAAGGAGCGATTGACAAATACCTTACACCTTCCCTCGGAGAACAGGTCAGCTGTACCAGGGCCTCAAGAGCACCGACCTCTTGTCCAACAGCAGAATTGTTGCTATTGTTATCTCCATGGGCTGCCAAATTAGCCAATGCACGAGCAGCCTGAAACGGGGGTAAAAGTTAGATGACATATTCAGCTAATGGAGAAAACTAATTTGTTGAACACGGATCATTACAAAATCAATGGTGGATGAGATATATCTCGAATTTGCTCTGCCTATGAGAATCATATAAAATCATTCAGTTCTAAATAGGTTGCAAAAACAAAATTGCTTGACAATTGTTGATTGGTGAATCCCTCATCAGACGAGGTACTTTCTCCCGAGTAACTCACTTTTATATTGTCTTTCACCCAAGGAAAATCCATCCAGCTTATTTGATAATCTTCCTTTCTAGCTTGGGTTTTTTTCGAATGAACCAAATGTCCCCCGGTGTTAGAAATGAGCAGCCCAAACCATAAATCTTCTGAATCAGCATGCATCTATGACGGCCTTGTTCATCTTCTCCAAACTACATACACTAAGCCTACCATCATCCTCCGAACAAGATACCTTCCTCCACTCAACCAGCGACACCCCGTTCGAACACTATAAGGACGACCAGAAAACCCGTCTCATTATGCTTCCGAGCTTCTTCCGCACCAGAATCAGAAGAAGCCTAGTTAACAACAAGAAGAAAGGAATAGCAAGGAGAACGGATCTCAGAAGCACCAAAGTACCAACACGAGACAAACAAGCATACCTCCAAACAGCCAATCCCTGCCCCATCTTCTCAATCACATGCAACCAATCTACAGTACGCATCCTTCCAACAACCAAAGGCACGCCAAGATACCGTAAAGGTAGATCCCTACTAGGGGATTTCAACCAACCAGCACATCGCCCAACCTCCTCCGCCTCTAGATCGAACGGCACAAAATCTGACTTATCCATGTTAAGCCTCAAGCCTGAAACCACACCAAAGATGTCAATAACCATAGACAACCCTATGCAACTCTCAAAGCCGCCCTCAGCAAACAAGACGGTATCGTCTGCATACAGAACGATAGGTACCAAGAACTCCTCCTTACTGTAGCCGCTGCAAAAATTGCCCAACACCGCAACATAATCGACAACGCATCCACCGTGAGACAAACAACAGAGGGGCCAAGGGGTAAACTTGATGAGCGTCCCTCTGTGGCTAAAAGAAACCTCTCCTCTCGATTGCCCATTAACAAGGACCGCACAGAAGACAGTCGTGACACAACATTTCACCCACATGATCCACCCCAAACATCCGATTGCAATTTCCGGAATATTACTACCGAAATTGCATTGTACATCCAGAATATACCTAAGAAAACATGGTCCTAAGCGGATACTTGACATGTTCCTCCTCTTCCAGATTCGGAAATGAAAACCAAGATTTGCTTTATCAGGTATCAAATGTGAGCAGCGAGCAAATAGGATACATTTTAATAGAACCAATACAGTCTACACCCTCAGTTGTCGTTCTCACCCGAAGTCTAATGATAGGCGAAGAATTTACTCTTTCACAATGTGGGTAGAACTCACCAACTCGTTGCAAACAAGCAGGTAGGCACAAGGGAAAAGTGGATGTTCCCACAGGAAATCCTTGTTAGGCCGTGTGGTTGATGCTTTGGGAGTGCCTATTGATGGCAAAGATTCTTAAGGCATTCTATCAACCCCTACCCTTCCACTCTTCTAGCTTATAATAATCAGCATGTACGTAAGGACTATATTACTCCCAATTTCTATGAAATACAATATGCTTATTGAATGATAAGAAATTTATCTTGGCTTATATGATGGGACTCCAAATTTGAAGTTCATGTATATTTTTCTCTTCCGTTCTAGTTGAAACAGAATATTGATCCGAAAAGCATCACCGACAGAGAGAAGCCCACGGGAAGCACTAATCAATATTGTCATAAGTCATCGAAAAGTCCATGTTCCACAAAACGCCCCTTGTCCCCCTCCTTCTCCAATCCGTCACGATCTCAGACACCATAACTATGTTAGCCATGAGTTTCATGCTAGGTAGGAATGCACTCTGCACTGGGGAAATAATAGCGCTTAGTGCTCCCCTCAAGCAGTTGGCCAACACCTTTTCCAAAATCAAGTTAATTGCATCACAGAGCGCAATTGAGCAGTAATCTTCCACCATGGGGCCACAACCTTCATAGATAGCAGAAAGATCAGCGACCGGTTGGGACGATCAAATCTGGAATTGCCCTCAGCAAACTCTGCGACCAACCCCATCACCTCTTCTGCAACCAATCCCGTTATGAAAATATGATTCGGCCACCATAGCATGAATCTTTCATCCTTAGGAGATGTGGAGGGAGAAAGGTTTAGGAACTATTATTTCATTTAACCCATGCATGTTGGCCCAAATTGGGTTAGAAGGATGAACATCGCTAGGGTCACAAGTGAATTTAGACCGCGCAACGATCTCAAACTCTATCCAAAAGCCTTCAATGTGAATTAATGTGATATTCAAGATAACATTACCGGAAGAGGTAATCAATGAATTCCCGAACTACTTGACGTCAATCATCACCCCCGACAATGCCAGCTCTACAAATCTCGAAAGTTATGTCATTCCTCTTGGCTCTCATCGACGAGAGCAGCAACCCCCTGGTCAAGCATCACTAACAAGAGTTGTAGAAAGAATCTAATGCGACCCACCTTGAATATCAAACATGGAGAAATAAGCTCGGTGGAACATGAATCTCAACCACCAAGTTGATTGCTTCCCCGGTGTTGAGGTCATCCGCCACCACATGACATCCTCGACAACCATGAAAAACGCAACCTTAAAAACGAAGAAGCTCCAATAACGAAGAGGGAGCCCCAGCACCAGAATCAGCCATTGTGTCTCTTGCTAATGATTTTTTTCTTGTGGGAGAAAGCAACACAATTTTAGAATCAACAGCATGCCCTCCAACACCCCTTCAGCAAACCATCCATCTTCGTAAACCCTATGCACATAATACCGTTGTCACCACACACATGCAAAACATCCATCTTCATAAACCCTATGCACATAATGCCTTTGTCACCACACATATGATATGACAACATCTCTGTTAGGACAATTCCTTCATTGTTGAAATACAGCTCTACTATTGAAAGGTTAACTACGTGACCTTCCAATATCAGAAAGTCATTCCTCAAGATATGTCCATCAACCAAATGATGGCCACCAGTTGTTCCCACATTAGCACAAGGATGATGTCTCCAAATGCCACAAGTGTAGCAAGAAACCTTGTTATACCCCAATTTCTCGCAACTAAATCAAATCAAATAATCGAAGCACTCCTTTGTGAAGTGACCCTCTGCCCGACGCAGGAAGCACTACAACAGCCTAACGACAATGGTGTTTCAATCAAATTTCCATCCTTCCATAGTTCAACCAGATGATCTCCCCTTCTTTAAGCATTGTGTCTTCGAGCACCCCTTCATTCCCCTTCTTCAAATGTGGCGTCTTTCCTTCGCCGTCACCTTTCTTCGATCTTGCTTTTTCTTGTGTCCTCGCTCTCTCTCCCTTCAACCGTCACTTTTCTCCTTTGGACGAGATACCTTCTTACGGTTGCTCTTACTCACATGATTCGAGCGACCTTGGGATATGGCTTGTGTGATCCAAGTTGTGCGAACACGTTTTCAAGAAAGGATCCTTAAAACTTGGCTCGAAGATGTAACTAACCCGTTGCATACCCACTTGAAGATTTACTCGATCTGTGGTAAGGACCCTGGAAGGTAGTATTCCAGTTAGTGGCACCCCTACACCTTGTAACAAGACATGTATTTAAAATTAAGTTGTTCAAAGCCTCCAAACATGCAAAAAAAGGATAATTGATTTCGAATTGAAAAAGCACCACTCGACAAATGGAAATTCCTCTAAATCGATGTCGTTTGGGATGAAAATAAATGCTCATTAATCTCTCGAATCAAAGAGGACACCCCTCCAGCCTCATGTGCATTGCCTTAAAAATAGAGAGTTACTAGTGTCATTTCATCCAAAAAGAGAAATCGTGGAAATGACTTTAAAAAGTAGAGATTGATGTTCCAAATATACAATTAAAATGCAATGTTGGCTAAAAACGAGGTATAACCAAAAGGGTTGACTTGTATTACATCACATACCACATGATGAAATATTAATATGTATATATAGGTTAGAAAGTAAAATATGCAAATAAGAAAAAAACTACAATGCACTACAAATTCAGTTATTAAAGAATTCATAACAACCACAAAGCCTTTTAACACATTAAGTAGGGTCGGCTACATGGATTCTTTGCCTCCATTCAGATCTATCTCAGGTCATTCTCGAGCTTAGATCCAAAAAAATAAGATTCCTTCGTATAGTTTCGTTCCAACACTTCTTCGGCCTTCCTCGTCCTCTCTTAGCCGGCTCAAAATCCCAAAACTCGCATCTTCTAACCAGTGCATCAGCTGATATCCTTTGCAAATGGCCAAACCACCTTAAGCGGTTTTCTCGCATCTTCTCCTTGATCGGAGCTACACCAACATTCATTCTGATTGCATCATTCCGAATCTGATATTTACATGTGTGTGTATCCACACATCCACCTTAGCATTTTCAATTATGTCACTGCATTCTCTACATATGCCTATGATTCACAACCCAACATTCAGATCCATAGAGCATAGCAGATCTCACGGCTGCTATGTAAAACTTTCCTTTGATTATTAAAGGATTTTCTTATCACAGAGAACAGCAGAGGCTCCTATCCACTTTAGTCAGCCTACATTTATTCTATTAGTAACATCTCCATCAATTTCGCCATCATGTTGCAAAGCAGATCACATGCATCTAAAAGAATCTCTCTTCTGAATGTTATTGTCACAAATCATCACCTCGATACCTTCATCATTGCTTATCTCCAAACCCCGGGCTTCTCATTTACTCCATTTCTAATCTCATCCATCAACACAATATCATTAGCAAATAACATACACCAAGGTATCTCATCTTGAATGTGACTTGTCAACTCATCCATATCAAAGTAAAAAGAAATGGACTCAAAGTTGAACCTTGATATAAACCAATGTTGATGTCAAAATAGTCAATCTTCCAAGACTGGATCTTTATATAAGATAAAGCCCTATCATATGTATCCTTTGTGAGGTTAATGTATAGGACAAGTACTTGTCTCTTCTCCAAAACTCTCCACAATATCTCACGTAGGACAGAATCATAAGCCTTCTTCAAATCAATAAAAATCAGATGGAGGTTTTTCCTTTTAGCTCTATAAATCTCCATTGTTCTCCTCAGCAAATCGTTGGCTTCAATGGTTGAGCGACCTAGCATGAATCAGAATTGATTTTCTTTTACATTGGGAAATTGTCTTAACCTTCTTTCGATCACATGTTCCCAAATTTTCACAGTGTGACTCGTCAGCTCGATGCCTTTGTAATTTGAACAATTTTGAACGTCCCCTTCGTTCTTATAAAGAGGTAGCACGATACTTCTCCTCCAATCTTCAGGTATTTTCTTACTTCACCAAATAACATTGAATAAATTTGTAAGCCAAGTCAAACCACGTTCACATAAAACTCTCCATACTTCTATAGGAATGTCATCCGGTTCTACACCTTTTCCAAGTTTCATAACCTTCAAAGCCTCCTCTACTTCCTTTCTTTGTATATGTCTATAGCTTGCATGATTCAAGTAACTATCACTAGTAGCTAGATCACCCAAAGTGATCTCTCTATATCCTTCCCCAATGAAAAGCTTATGGAAATATTGCTTCCATCTAGTCTCTATATCCTTCTGAGTAACAAGCATGTAACCTTCTTCATCCTTAATACATCTTACTTGAAAAAGGTATTCGGTCTTTCTTTCTCTTGCTTTGGCCAACCTGAATATATTCTTCTAGCCATCTTTATAATCGAGACTTTTGTACAAAACTTCATAAGCTTTTGACTTAGCTTCGCTTACAGCCTTCTTTGCTTCCATCTTCGCTATTTTGTAGTTTGTTACAATTTCCTCTGTTTTATCCTTAGACATAGCTTTAAAGCATGCTCTTGTAATTTTGAGCTTCTCTTGCACCCTTCCACTCCACCAATAAGCATGTTTTTGGCCTAGAGCTCCTCCCTATGAATCGTCTAGCATCTCTTTGGCTAACATTCGGATACAAGATGTTAGCGCCTCCCACATCTCGTTTGCACTTCTGATACAATTCCAAGATAAGTCTTCTAAAACCTTCTCCCTAAAGCTTGACTGTTTCAGTTGAAGATTCCACCATCTATTTCGAGTGATCTTAGAAACCCTCCTTTTCTTTACTAGCCCTTTTATTCGCACATCCATGACTTATAAGTAAATAAATGTCCCTCCCTCTTCTTGAAGAAAGTGTTTGCTAGGAAAAGGTCATAAGCCGTTGCAAAATCCAGAATTTTCCCTCTTGATTTCTATTCCTGAAGTCTTGGCCTCCATGAACACTAGCACATCCTGAAGAATCCTTTCCCATATGTCCATTAAGATCTCTACCCAAGCAAATCATCTCTCTTTGTGGGATTACATGCAAAATCTTATCCAGATCCTCCCAAAAATCTTGTTTAATCCTTTCATCTAAACCAATTTGTGGTGCATAAACTGAGATGATATCCAAAATTTATTATTCAAGCACCAATGTTAGCAAAATAATCCGATCCTTGAATCTTTGCACCTCAACCACGCAATCCTTCAAATCATTATGAACAACCACTCCAACATCGTTTCTACCATTATCTTTATCATAATACCAAAGTTTAAAGCATGTCTTCTCAATCTCCCTTGCTTTCTCCCCAACTCATTTTGTCTCTTGGAGATATTGGAGATATAGTATCTGAATCTTCATTCTTTTCATCGTATTCACTATCATTTGCCAGACAAAGTGCCAATATTCCACTACATATCTGCAACTTCATGTGCAACCTCTTTTGGACTAACTTCTTTACTCATATGCATCCATCATGCGAGAACCCTTACGTCTATCATCTAAGCGACGATTAAAGAATTCATAAAATAAATAAAATAATACACAATACGTAACAAATACTAGATAGTAAATACTTACTTTGTCAACGGTAAGAACTAGAATTTCCTAAAGTGGATATGTCTAACATCTATGCTACTTATAAATGTTGCCTTAAAAATAATGGTCTCGTGTCATAATAGGAGTACATGATTTTATTCTATTTTGAGAATCTACATGATTTTATTATGAACTACCTACTTCCAATATTCATAATTAAGCATATATGAAAGGAGAGCAAACAGAAGGATACGAACTTGCACTTTTGGAACTTTTTTTAAGGAAAGAGGTGTTGTCCCAAGATGGGATCCATCGCTAACATATTAATTAAATATAAAAATAGAACTTGCATATTACAATACATTAGACCAATTTAGATGGATTGTCTCACTATGCTCTAGTACATTATCTTGATCAAAGGATTGACTAGGGATCGAGGGATGTTGCTTGTATGATATCGTCGGCACTGTATGATAAATCAAAGTGAACTTTTGGAACTTTTATTGTTAAAATACCATGAATCCTAACAAGTCAATAGGCTGATAAAGTTATAATTAATCTCAACTTTTCACATCCCTCTTCATTAATGGATGAGGGGCGCCAAGCCTCCCATCTGAAACCTAATTAAAGGTGTCAGTTACTTGTTATAGGCTCTAGTGAGAGTTACATATCACAATCTGTATATAATGGGAGTGACTATGGGAGCATTAGAATTATCGCAAATAATCTTATTACTTCACTTTCAGGGTTGTGTAAGGTAGTTGGCAGCCAGCGTAAAATTAGTCGGATCTTTCAACATGGATTTGAGCAAGAATCTAAGTAGTTGACCCTACTAAATGAGAGAAGGCTTCGTAATTTTAATATGATTTCTTCAAAAAAAATTTGGATCTTAGGCTTCTTACAAGAGCAAGAGAACTCAGAAAGAGGCAACAGAAATAACAAATTACTCTATAAGAATAACAAAAATATGACAAGATAAGAGTAAAATTCGATAATATCATGTCAAATATGAGAAATTTAGAAAAGAATATTCACACTTCGCTCTTATCATCGAAATTCTTCGATACATTGACAATATAGTGCGATATATGCAATAAAATAATAGAAAAAAATACAAGAGACATGTCGATATAAGGCAAGATGGAAAAACAAAAAAATCAAGAAGAAATTGATGAAATTCCCAAAAATTAAGCATGTGCTCTCCCTAATGTTTGCTTCAAAGCCCTCAAATGATGCTCAACTCCATGGGAGAAGTCGTTACCCACCTCCCGTGTCAACTAATCGATGGTAGAACAACCATCTGCCAAGCGACTCCATTACCTCTAGCACCCCCCACTCCATCTCCATTCATTTGTCTTATATGCCATAAGCATCTTCGATGTTTTGCACCTCCTCCATGATTACAAAGAAATCCTATCAACTCTAAGTTGTCATCGATAGTGTCAGGTCGAAATTTCTAAAGATCCCTACCATCACATTTATATATTCGTAAGGTGATAACCTAGTGGCAATGACACCTCGCACCACCCCATGCAGAGCAAGGATCGATGCAATAAAGTCACGGTCAAGAAAACACAATGACTTCCGTCTAACTAGAAGACAATGAAGACATTGCATGCAGCTCAATGGGCGGGTACTATATCAATGGCCTACACCTCCAGACAACATCCCCTCCTTCCAAAGTTGCAACTCACAAAATCTTCCAAACCAACATCGTGCTTAAAAACTCAGGCACAAATCATTGAACTACACAAGCGAACATCCCCAAAGAAGGTCCCCACTACCTCGTGTATGCGCACAACAACCTCAAAGACATCAATGCACCTTCGTTCAAGATGCCCACCAAACAACCATCAATTACCATAGTCAAGCATCCAACCTTTGAGTCTTTGACCATCTACCAACCACAAAAACTAGTCTCCGTCCAAACCCCTCATAAGTGCAAGCAAACTATCAAACCCTCACATATCTAAAACAAAAGTATATAAGTGGATATTGGCAATCCCTCACTAAGTGTCACGTATCACTACACCTCAAGTAAAACAGATGACGATCAGTAAGCAGACAACCCATTGCATCCTTTGACACCAGCCAGAGGAGGAGTCCTATGTCTTACTGACGAGTGAATACCATTTGTCTTCCCTTATTGGTTCATCTTCTCTCATATAACCAGTGACTAGAAAGTTGGTTCGAGCGGTTGCATAAGCGGAATCATTTGTCAAAGTGCAGCGCATACTCTATATGCACTCACTGTGCAGTAATATTGCATATACGACTGAGTAATCCGCGTATGAGGCCGCTTATGCGCCAACATATGTATTAAATAATCCCACCATTTTAAGCCCAATAACATATTATGTTTCCCTAATTAGATAAACCTCTGCCCAACTACAAGCATTCCCTCCCCAGCTAGAAAACCTAGCCTTCGAGTCTCTCGTTACACCAGATTCTCCATCTCCAGCCAATCATCGCACATGCGATCTCTAACTCTAGCCAACCTCGCTCTGCACTGCATGCTCGCTTAGGTAAGACAAAGCGATCTCGTCGATAGTGTTAGGTTGAAATTTCTAAATATCCCTACCATGACATCCATATATTCATAAAGTGGTCATCAAAGGCAATGACACTTCACACCACCCCAAGCAGAGAGAGGATCGATGCAATAAAGTCACAATCACGGAAACACAAAGGCTTCTGTCAAACTTGAAAACATTGCACGCATCTCAATGGGTGGGTACTATATCAATGGCCTACGCCTTCGGATAACATCCCCTCCTTCCAAAGTTGCAGCTCACAAAACCTTCCAAACCATCATCGTGCTTGAAAACTCGGGCACAAATCATTGAACTACGCAAGCGAACAACATCCCCAGGGAAGGTCCCCACTAACTCGTGTATGTGCACAACAACCTCAAAGACATCAACGCACCTTCGTTCATGATGCCCACCGAACAACCATCAATTAGCATAGTCAAGCATCCAACCTTCGATCAACTACCAACCACAAAAACTAATGTCTCCGTCCAAACCCCTCATAAGTGCAGGCAAACTATTAAACCCTCACATTTCCAGAACAAAAGTATATAAGTGGATCTTGGCAATCCCTCACTAAGTGTCACATATCACTACTCCTCAAGTAAAACAGATGACGATCAGTAAGAAGACAACCACTTGCATCCTCTGGACTCCAGAGGAGGAGTCCTATGTCTTACCGACGAGCGAATAGCATTTGTCTTCCCCCATTGGTTCATCTTCTCTCATATAATCAGTGATTAGAAAGTCATTTCAAGCGGTTGCATAAGTGAAAACGGTTGTCAAAGTTCAACGCATACTCTATATGCATTCAATGTGCAGTAATATTGCATATACGACCGACTAATCTACATATGTGTGGTCGCTTATGCGCCCCCATATGTACTAAAGAATCCAACTATTTTAAACCCAGTAACATATTATATTTCCCTGATTAGACAAACCCCTACCCAACTACGAGTATTCCCTCCCCATCTAGAAAACCTAGCATTCGAGTCTCGCGCTACACCACATTCTCCATCTCCAACCATTCATCGCACACATGATCTCTAGCTCTAGCCTGTCTCGCTCTACACTGCACACTCGCTTAGTTAAGACATAGCGATCTTGTCGATAGTGTCAGGTCGAAATTTCTAAATATCCCTGCCATCACATCCATATATTCATAAGGTGGTAATCAGTGGCAATGAAACTTCGCACAACCCCAAGCAGAGCGAGGATCGATGCAATAAAGTCACAATCATGAAAACACAAAGTCTTCTGTCTAACTAGAAGACATTATAATTGCAAGCACCTCACCAAGTGGGTACTATATCAATGGCCTACACCTCCTGACAGCATCCCCTCCTTCCAAAGTTGCAACTCACAAAACCTTCCATCATCGTGCTTAAAAACTCGGGCACAAATCAATGAACTACGCAAGCGAACAACGTCCCCAGGGAAGGTCTCCACCACCTCATGTATGTGAACAACAACCTTAAAGACATCAACGCACCTTCGTTCACGATGCCCACCAAAGAACCATCAATTAGCAAAGTCAAGCATCCAACCTTCAACCAGCTACCAACCACAAAAACTAATGTCTTTGTCCAAACCCCTCATAAGTGCAAGCAACCTATTAAACCCTCACATTTCCATAACAAAAGTAACTAAGTGGATCTTGGCAATCCCTCATTGTCACGTATCACTGCACCTTAAGTAAAACAGATGACGAACAGTAAGCAAACAACCCCTTGCATCCTTTGGACTCCAGAGGAGTCCTATGTCTTACCGACGAACGAATAGCATTTGTTTTTCCCTACACGTTCATCTTCTCTCATGTAATCAATGATTAGAAAGTCGGTTCGAGCGGTTGCATAAGCGGAAACGATCGTCAAAGTGTGGCGCATACTCTATATGCATTCAATGTGCAGTAATATTGCATATACGACCGAGCAATCCGGATATGGAGCCGCATAAGCAGTCGCTTATGCGCCCACATATGTATTAAAGAATCCAACCATTTTAAACCCAATAACATATTATGTTTCCCTGATTAGATAAACCTCTGTCTGATTACGAGTGTCCCCTCCCCAGCTAGAAAACCTAGCCTT
Organism: Ottelia alismoides; assembly: GCA_037367405.1. Lineage (NCBI taxonomy): Eukaryota > Viridiplantae > Streptophyta > Magnoliopsida > Alismatales > Hydrocharitaceae > Ottelia > Ottelia alismoides. The sequence goes on from JAZKJV010000622.1 coordinate 750,047, forward strand.
CAAGTCTCTTGCTACACCACATTCTCCATCCCCAGCCAATCATCGCACACACAATCTCTAGCTCTAGACAGTCTCGCTCTGCACCGCATACTCGCTTAGGTAAAGCTCTCTTCTCTATTATGTGTGTTCAAACGTTTCCACTGAGAAGACTTCTGTTGTTTACTATTGATCCCCCCCCATCATCTTTGATGTCATTGCTTTCAATGTTGTTTGTTATTCCATTTGTTTCGATAGCCTTTCTTTCGGATCCATCTCAATGATCAACGGATAGAGGGATTTTTTATGGAATATATACATTTGAATCCCATGACTGAGATTAAATGTGCGATGATGAGTAGACTATTAGGTGTTTAAATTATGTTCCTTCATTTTTTGCTTCAAAATCAACATATTCATTTTGGTTTCGGAACCAATTTTAAGATAAGAAACCTAATGTCTGCAGGAAATGATCTTACTGATACAAAAAAGCAAAAAAAATGTTTCCAGGTTATGGCTAAGTTCATTTGTTATCCTATCATTATATAACCATTTTGAAACCAATCAGGTTTAGTCTTACTTCAGTACAGCATGGCACCATTCGAAGCCCTATACGGGCGAAGATGTCTCACACCTCTCAGTTGGCACGAGGTAGGTAATCATGCTCCGTAATTCCTAGATCTTTTGGAGGAGACTACAAGGGTTGTTGATCTGGTGAGGCAGAGGCATCTAACGGCACAGAGCGTCAGAAGAGCTAGGCAAGTCGTCGGAGAAGAGACTTGAAGTTTCATGTAATCCGATCATCATCTCTTAATCCATTTTCAGATATACCTTACCAATATTCAACCCAATCTTACATGCCGATAAAATTCATGCTAACACCTACGAGTATTTGCGATGAAGGGAGTACAGAGATTTAGTGTTCGTAGCAAGTTAGCACCACGATATGTGGGACCATTTGAGATTATTACCCATGTGGATAAGGTAGCCTACCAAGTAGCCCCTCCTGCACATCTATCAGCTATACACGATGTCTTTCACATATCCAACCTGAGGAAGTACGTGCACGACCATCGACACGTTATCAACTACAAGAACTTTGATGTAGAGCCCGACCTGACACGCGAGGAGAGGCCCGTGCATATACTTAACAGTGTTGTAAATAAGCTTCACATCAAAGAGATTTCCTTGGTCAAGGTATTATGGCACCGACATGGTGTCGAGAGGCAACATGGGAGACTAAAGCAAACATGCGGGCACGATACCCGCATCTATTTTCAAGTAATCATCGAAACAAGCCCATTTAACTATATATATGATGAAAGATTATGGCTTGTTCTTCCTTTGAGGTTTTATGGGTTCAAAATACTTTGAGGTTTTTATAACAAGATAAAACTAAGATAAAACACATAATGACATTGACCAGAGTCTTGGGGACGAGACTCCCTCTGAGATTTTTATATTTGCGACATCTAGATCCGAATAACCCGAACCCGACCCGATTAAGGTTCATTTGATTCGATAAAACTATCAATCAATATTAAATGATCTGAATCGATCAATAGATAGTAAATCAAAATTTGTTTGAGAACAATCTATCAAAAAATCAATTACATCGTAAAACGTGCCATTAAAAAACTGCGAAACGATTAAAAACCATAAAAATAATCCGAGACTAGCAAAAAAATCGTCTCGACGAAATGAAATTGACAAAATCAATCGTTCGTCGATCAGAGATCTTTCGATAATTTAAAATCACAAATTTTGATTAAAAATCAAGACCGTATTTTCTCAATTTCTGTATCCATCTTGGATCTGAAAAGTATGAAACTTATATCGATTGATCATCATGCGTAGAAGATCAAAACAAGATTTTGTACATCAGAATCGGAGATTCGCAGTGCAAATATGGATGACTTTGATATCTCAAATAAGTGAGAGAGAAAATGTGTTTAAAAAATAATTTTAGACGGTGCACAGTATAGTCATTTGGCTTCTTTCTCTCCAGTCCACTTGGCTCTCCTTCCTCATGTCATCAACCAAGTCTTCTCTTCTTGGTTATATAAACACCAAGACTCCCTTTTTTCTCTCGATTTCTCTTCAAACCCCACTGAAGGAAGCCCTTGATCTCAGTCAGAGCTGCTGTTCAGCAGCTGCTGGAGCCCTCTTCAACCGCTGATGTCTTGGCTCTCCTTCCTCATGTCATCAACCAAGTCTTCTCTTCTTGGTTATATAAACACCAAGACTCCCTTTTTTCTCTCGATTTCTCTTCAAACCCCACTGAAGGAAGCCCTTGTTCTCAGTCAGAGCTGCTGGAGCCCTCTTCAACCGCTGATGTCCCCAAGCCAACTGATGCAGCTTCAGTTCCTCTTGTTGGAGTCCATTGGAACCCCCTCTTGTTGAAAGACCTCCTCTTTCTACTGTAGAAGCCACTAGACAGCACTTGTTGCTGCTGTGTGCAGTTGCTGCTCTACCCATGAGGTGGTGGTGTTGCTTCCAGTTTCTGAAGTTCCTCCTGGATCTACTGCTCCCACATAGAGCTGCTACATGCTGCAAATTGAAGCCCAATTTTGATCTCAAAACTTGAAGATGAAGGTACAATCTCCAATCACTTTCTGTTGCCATACACGAGCTTAATTCCCAATGTAAACCCTTAGTGCTCAAAAGAAATAGGGAGGAACAATGATTTCAATCACTACCCATATACTCATGTCGCGGATGCCATTATTTAAATATCTTCTCATTACTGAATTGAGATGGGAAATTTAAACTTAAAGTTTGTTGCTAGGTTTGAGAAATTAGATAAAGATAAAGATCAGATCAAAGATTTAACATCTACAATCCCAATATTCATCAACTGAGTTATATGTGATAAAAAAATGATAACCTACACATGGATCATATAATCAAAAAATGAAAATGTTATATATGAAAAGTTAATGGGTGATGAATGAACAAGAGATTCACATACATAACAAGTTGAAAACCAATTTCCATGTAAGTAGCTTGTTAGGATGGAGCGCTGGTGGAGAGCGAAGGAGAGCAAGGGTGGTGCGTCCGAGGTTCTGGGGAAGAAGGTGGAGCATTCGAAGGAGATCGGCATGCATGAGTCGGCGCGTGCAGCTGGAGGGAGTAGCGGCGATGGGGAGTCTCTGAAGGGAAAGGAGGTCGTGCTTGGGGTCGGCGGAGTATCTCGGGAACGAGTGGAAGGTGATGTCCATGGGGAAGGCGGCGAGGAGTTGGGTTAGAAGGGTGGAGGTTGGGTGCAGGTCTCTCACAAGAAGACAGGTAAGCGTCGCTTCAGGTGTGGAGGGCGAGGGCACGAGGCCTCGGACTGCGAGATTCCGTCCAGGTGCTTTGGTTGTGGGAGGGTTGGACATCGGAACGCTACCTACTGGTTCCGTTTTGGTCGCTCTTTCCAGCCTTCTGGATCTTCGAAGGGGCGATGGGGTTCGGAAGGCGTTGGGGCGACATATCCAATCCCCTTTGACGGGCGGGGGGTGAGATCATTCGCGCAAGTTGTACAAGGTTCTCGCATTGTTTCGAGTCCGGTTGGCGATGGAGGTGTGGGCGAGGCGGATACCTCTAACGTATCGAAAGGTTTGGGGGGGAGGCGGTTACAGGCCGACGTCGTACATGAGAAGCTCTTCAAGGGGGGAGATGATAGCGTGGCGGTTATTGGGGTTGCTCTGCGGAGAAGCATCTCGTGGGACGAAGTGAAGACACATTTGCATGGCTTCTTGGGCTCTCATTACGCAGGGGACATAGTGGTGCTGGATGCAAACCGTTGTTGTATTCGTGGTCTTTCCCCGGATCAACGGGAACGGCTTATTCGGAATGGTGCGACTGAGGATATAACTAGGAGAGCTTTGCGCTTCGCGGATGGAGCCTGCTCGAGCGTCGAGGTATGCGTTGCAGAGGTGCGTGGGGTACCCTTCCTCTCTAGGACGGTTCATTGCCTTAACCGGGCTCTCCGGCGATGGGTTGAAGTTCTTGCTGTCGTTGAAGATGGCTGGGGCCGAACACAGACTGGTGTGTCACGCGAATCCTGATGGAGTGCAGCAATGGGTTGCTTGACGATGCGGTTGGCAAGGTTTTTTATGAATCCATGAAGATTGGACGCTTTCGCTGTCGGGTGGAGTTTTCGTTCATCGAGCCTCCTGCTCCGCCGAAGGTGGCGCTTTTGCGGGGGGGCCGGAGTCGTCGACCCGGAGGTCCCGAGGTTGGACGACGTCGCTTCATCTCCTGACCGCCAGTTGGCATTGCATGGGGGCTTTTCCCATGCATCGCCCCGCATGATGGTTCACCCACGTCCCTTCGGGTTCCATTCTCGGGTGTCGTGTAATTCTCCTGCAAAAGACGGTTTACATGGTGAGATGGCCTCTTCGGATGATTCTCCCTTTGCTTTTCGGACCTGGCACGTGGATCGTGCTATCCAGATTCAACTTGTCAGGTCAAGTGACGTTGGATGTTAACGGGGAGCGGGAGTGGCCGGCATGCGATTCTGTATTTATCTCTGCAGACACATCGGTTATGGCCTTCAGGGCGCGCTTTGATAGTGTGGCTCCTACTTCTGGTCTTGCGATCGATGATGCGGGGGGTCTACTATATCGTGGGGCTCCTTCGATCCTGTGGATGGGTCTCGTAGCAGACCCGACGTGGGTCCTCTTCTCCTCGGCGGTGGCGTCACTTTTGACCTCATCTCTTCTCCAAGCTCTTTTGTGCCTCTCCCGAAGCTGGAGGATGCTAGCGATGTGGGGAGCATTTCTGAGAGGAGATCGAGGAAAAGATACAGGAGGAGGAACAGAACTCGGGCGGTCATCTCACAGCAGCATTCATGCGCGACTTTGAAAGACTTTGTTGCCGATGCGGTTGGGCTCGTGTGTATTGGGGGTCACTCAAATATGTCTTTATGAAGATCCTCACTTGGAACGTTAGGGGGATGGAGGAGGCGGACAAGAGAAGAGCTTTGGGTTCGAGACTCTCTGAGTGGGGGCGTGATATTGTTTTGATACAAGAAACGAAGTTGTGTGGGATCGATGATGTCCTTTGGCGATCCTTGGGTGCGGGTGGATTGGATGAGTTCAGGGCGTTAGATGCGGACGGGGCAGCGGGTGGACTTTTTATCGCCTGGAGATCAGCAACTTTCTCCTTCAACTCTATGCTAAGGGGGAGACATGTATTATCGATGCATTTGGTACGTGTGGATAATGCCATGCATTTTGCTTTCTCACGTACCTACGGCCTTTGTTGTCACATTAGCTCATTGGGGGAGACTTTAATGTTATACTCCATTCTTCGGATAGACCCTGGTCCAGGGGCGGTCAGGACCCGGGCTCCCTTGACTTGCTGAGGTGGTGGATTCGTTGGCGTTAGAGGTTCTGGTGGCAGACGATATTGCTTACACGTGGAGGAATAATAACTCCCGCTCTCCTCTTGATCGTTTCCTGGCTTATGGGGATTTTCTTGAGATCTTCCCTCTTTGTTTGGTAATCTCTCGGCCTCGTTCTTTGTCGGATCACTCGCCTATTCTCTAGGATTCTGGTGACGTCCCTACGGTGAGGGGCTTCTTTAGATACGAGAAGTGTTGGATGCAGGAGGAGAGCTTCAAGGACATCGTGACTTCTCATTGGTCTCAGTCGCGGTTTGTGGGGTTCACGGTCTCCAGGTTTTCTCAAAAACTCTCGTCGCTGCGGAAGAAATTAGCGTTGTAGAGATAGATATTATTATGTTGTGTACATGTTCATTATTTTTTTGTTTTCTCTGGACTACTTTGTACTTTACCCTTAAGGTCTCTCCCTATATAAGAGAGCCTAGGGTTTCTTTAAATAATTAATCTCAGTTTTTCTCCCAACATGGTATCAGAGCCCAATCCCTAGGGCTCTCTCCCTCTCCCCACCCGTCGCCCTCCCTTCTTATCTCGCCGCCAGCCCCCAAGCGGCTCCCTAGTCCCGCCGCCATCACCACCCGGCGGCCGTAACCGAGCTTCCGGCGTGCCCTAGCCGATCCTCGGCGATCCCCGGCGTGCTCGTACTCGTCTCTTCCTCCGGAAAGATGGATTTGAGTGCGTAACGTTTGCATACGCACTCGAATCCTATGCAGTTTGTGTAGACATCTATCACTTTGTCTACAAACCCTAGTTCTTCTCCAGCAGCAATATGTCAGAGTCGAAGGTTGATATGCCCTCCATAGGCGCATTCAAAGGTCCTGCGCCAATAGTCAAGATGGACGGGTCGAATTACGAGCTCCGGGCGATGCAGTTCATGAGCCTCATGAAGTCGAATGGTAAGAAGCATATTCTTACCGAGGATGAGCCAGCAGAGAAGACCGGGATATATGTCTCGTGGGAGGCTGATGATGCCTATGCAAAGGTCTGGTTGTCAGGTACATTGACGATGGAGATTGCCAACGATGTCCTCCATCAGCCCACTACCAAGGCGATGTGGGATATCCTAGCTGCTACATATTCGCGGGTGTGAAATGAGAACAAGATGTTACAGCTTCAGCATGACATATTCACGATGAAGCAGAACGTCAGACCTCTTCACTCCTTATACACATCCTTGAGGGAGATGTTTGAGAAGTTATACAGTATTATCCCACTCACAGCGACTCCCAAGGCCTTAAATGTCGGTTTCGGTCACCATTTCGGTATCGACCAAAACAGAATTTCGATGGAATTTCGGTGAAATTTCGATCGAAATTTCGGTCATTTTTTGTACTAGGACCACCGTATTTCGGTCATTTCGGTCATTTCGGTCGAATTTCGATTTCGATTGGATATCGATATTCGACAGAAATTCGACGGAATTTCGCTGAAATTTGAGGCCATGGCGACTCCTAAACAGCAGAAGACATTTCAGAATGCCACCATGGTGGGTGTCCTACTTGCGGCCCTTGATCCTGAATATGACGCCGCCCGTTCTCAGATCTTAGCTGATGCAGTTATTCCTCCAGTAGAGGATGCTTACAGGAGACTCAGTCGCATTACAGTTTCTTCCAGTTCTTATAGTCCCACCCCCATCGACGATGGCAGTTTCACGTGGGAGAGGTGGCTCGTCTTCAGGTCGTAGACGTGGACCATAGGGAAGGGGTGGCCGCTTTAGTCAGCCATGTTCCTATTGTCATCGCACAGGACACTCAAAGGAGACATGCTATACTAAGCATGGGTTCCCAGCATCGGCACGTGTTGCAGAGCACTCTCAGTCCCAGTTGGCATCTACTGCCGATAACCGTTTTGAGGAACTCGTGGCACGTCTCCGCGATATTATGCCACAATCATCTGGTGATTCGTCTGGTGGACCTTCAGATGTTGCTGACACAGCCTCAACCAGTTCATCTGTTGCTGCTAGTACCACAGGTAGATCTACTGCATTTACACCGTCTCATGATATCTCTGATTGGATTATAGATTCGGGTGCCACACATCATCTCTGCCGAGATCGAGATAGACTTGAGTCCTACAGGGACATTCCTCACGACCGCTCAGTGCAGATCGCATATGGTACACATTCTCCCCTTGTTGGACAAGGGGAGGTCTTCCTATCCTCTACTATGCATCTACAGAATGTCTTACATGCTCCTGAGTTCTCGATGAATCTGTTATCTATTAGTTAGATTACGAAGGATTTGCATTGCCGTGCTATATTTGACCCGTTTTCCCTTATTTTTCAGGACATACTAACGGGCAAGGTGATTGGTTGTGGCTCTAAGCAGAATGGTCTATATCGGCTGGTTCGGAATTCCTATGCTGGTGTCTCCTCTCATTCCGCCATACCAGTTTCTCCGTACATCTGGCATCTATGTTTTGGTCACCTCCCGCTCCAGAAAATGCACCATCTTCTACCTCAGATCTCTCCCAATTCGTCCTTTCGATGTGAAGCATGTCAGTTGCGAAAGCATCATCGCCCGGTCGAGCTTTCCTAGTCGTCAGAGTCGGAGCAGTAGCTCCCCATTCGAGTTGTTTCATATAGATATATGGGGTCCAAGTCGTGTACCCGGTCATCAGGGGCACAGATTTTATCTAGTGGTAGTGGATGATTTCTCTCGTGTATCTTGGGTCATTCTTTTAAAGAATAAATCTGAAGCAGGAGATGTGATCAAGAATTTAATTAATGAAGTGCAAAATATTTTCTCTTCTACTGTCAAATATGTTCGTACAGATAATGCTCTAGAATTTTGCACATGGTCCCTTTCTCAATTTCTTTCATTAAAGGGCATTATTCACCAAACCACTTGTGCGTACACATCTCAGCAAAATGGAGTGGCGGAAAGAAAGCATCGCCATCTCCTTAACATTACTCGAACCCTATTGATTCAGAGTTGTGCTCCTATTTCTTTCTGGGGAGATGCTGTTCTTACTGTGTGCTATCTGGTCAACCGTATGCCATCTTCTGTTCTTCGTGAGAAAATACCTCTCTCTATCATTTTTCCTAACAAGGAATTATTCTCACTAACTCCACGTGTCTTTGGTACTGTGGCTTTTGTTCATCTTCTGTCTCCGGGACTTGACAAACTCTCTCCTAGAGCTGTCAAGTGTGTCTTTGTCGGTTATTCTCGGACTCAGAAGGGCTATCGGTGTTATGATCCCATAAACAAAAAATACTTCGTGAGTGCTGATGTCACATTCTTTGAGTCTGTTATGTATCTTTCTCCTATAGGTGACAGACTGGTTCCATCCACTATCAATGATGATGTCTATGTACCTCCACCTCCTCCTTGGAGTTCACCTGAGTCTCCTCCTGTTCCTACCCCTGAGTCATCGTCACCACCACCACCTCCACCTCTTCCACGACCTCCCATACCACCTCTACCAAAATTCTATACGCATCGGTCAGGTCCTGCTCAGGCTACACGTCAGCCACCCATCACGCCTCAGGTATGTTCAGACGGCATTACCACTAACGGGTCAGATATGGTACATGTGCAGGATTCTTCATTGCAGAAGGAAACCGCACCATCCAGTACAGCAGGAGATGATCTTGACATTCCTATTGCCATCCGAAAGCAGAAGCAGATATGTGCCTCCTATCCCATTGCTTCACAGGTGTCGTTTCACCGTCTCACTGGAGACTTTCAGAGATTTGCTGCAGCGTTGTCTTCCGTGGATATACCATGGACCTACCAGGATGCTATGAAGATTGATTGCTGGAGATTGGCTATGGAAGATGAGATGCGTGCATTGCGGTCTCGTGGCACATGGTCTTTGGTTATTCCTCCTCCTGATGCATCTATTGTGAGCTATAAGTGGGTCTTCACGGTTAAATATAATGCAGATGGCAGTCTAAACCAGTACAAAGCACGCTTGGTCGCGCGTGGTTTTATATAAACCTATGGTGTGAACTATATGGACACTTTCTCTCCAGTGGCACGACATTCTACCCTTCGCATTCTCTTATCTGTGGTTGTGGTCCGTGATTGGAGTATATCTCAATTGGATGTCAAGAATGCCTTCTTGTATGGAGATCTGCAGGAGGAAGTCTACATGCAGCAGCCACCAGGGTTTACTGCTGAGGGGGAGAAGCATATGGTGTGTAGACTTCAAAAGGCAATTTATGGCCTCAAACAGAGTCCAAGCGTGTGGTTCCAAAAGCTCTCTAATCTTATTGAACAATAGGGATTCAAGAGGTCAAATGCAGATCACTCATTGTTTGTTCAGAAGTCATCGGCAGGTACGGTTGTTATCATGGTCTATGTTGATGATATTCTAGTTACAGGAGATGATATTCAGGGCATAGAAAGGGCGAAAGCATTCCTAGGCCATCAGTTCGTTACAAAGGATCTTGGAACCCTAAGATATTTTCTGGGGTTGGAATTTGCCAGGAATGCACGGGGTTTGGTGATGACCCAACGGAAGTACATTACAAATTTCTTGATTGAAACAGGCATGGCTGAATGCAAACCATCCAGTATTCCTACGGATCCAAGCATGAAGTTGTATGATGATGATAATGCTGAAGTGGATAAGAGGAGATATAGAGAAATGGTGGGCAACCTCCTTTACATTACCATAACTCGACCTGATATTGCCTTTGCAGTAAGCAGGATGAGTCAATTTGTGGAGCAGCCAAGACAAGCTCATACGGACGCTATACACATGATACTGAGGTATCTGAAGTCTTCTCCAGGTTCAGGGCTGTTGTTTCGAAAAGGCACAGATTTGTCTATCTCAGCATGTGCAGATGCCGATTATGCAAGATGCCCTAAGAATCGAAAATCAACATCTGGATTCGCAGTGTTTGTTGGAAGCTCTCTGGTTTCTTGGAAAAGCAAGAAACAAACTGTTGTGGCAAGGTCCAGTGCTGAATCCGAATATAGGACCATGGCGCAAGTCAGCACGGAAATGATGTGGGTTCGGTCAGTACTAGAGGATTTACATGTAGTCGTACCTCTACCCATGCAGCTTCAGTGTGACAATCAGGCAGCCTTGTTCATTGCCAACAATCCAGCTTTTCATGAAAGAACCAAGCATATAGAGGTTGACTGCCATTACACTAGAGACTTGATCCAGAGAGGGTTGATATCTACAACTCACGTGAGCTCAGAGGATCGGACTGCAGATGTATTCACCAAGCCATTGCTCAGAGGACCTTTTCAGAGATGTTCATCCAAGCTGAGCATGATAGACATCTATGCTCCACCTTGAGGGGGAGTGTAGAGATAGATATTATTATGTTGTGTACATGTTCGTTATTTCTTTATTTTCTCTGCACTACTTTGTACTTTACCCTTAAGATCTCTCCCTATATAAGAGAGCCCAGGGTTTCTTTGAATAATTAATCTCAGTTTTTCTCCCAACAATCGTTGTTCAAGAAGGATTCGAGGGCGGCGCGGGCTGCCGTCAGGGTGGATGCCGAGGAAATCATTGCCAAGCTCGACATTAACGAGAACATTAGGGAGCTACAGCCTGAGGAATTACTTGAGCGCTCTCTTGCGCAGAAGCAGGTTGCGGCTGAGGATAAGAAGCTGATTATTGAATGGCGGCAAAGATCGAGGATGACCTGGATTAAGGAAGGTGATGCCAATACGGCTTTCTTTCACCGTGTCGCTAGTGGGAGGAGGCGCTCTATTGTTTTGCGCTCTATCTCGATCAATGGTGTTCGGGTTGAGGGGGATATAGATATGGGGAGAGCTATCGCTGCTCATTTCAAGGATTTCTCTGCAAAGCACTCCCCGAGGATATGGCGGTGGACGGGATGCGGGGCAGCGTCCATTTCGCCTGTGGTGTGCGAAGAGTTGACACGGGCGGTCTCCATGGAGGAGACCAGGGCGGCCGTGTGGGACTTGAACGAGGATGGTTCCCCAGGTCCTGATGGTTTCCCGGTAGCGTTCTATCGTGATTTTTGGGAGGCGATGGGAGAAGATGTGCTGGAGGATATCTCCGAATTTTGTAATGGCAATGCAGGTTTTGATCAGGTTAATAAGGCCATCATTGTGTTGCTTCCTAAGTCCTCCGCGACGGAGAGAATTGAGGAGTTTCGTCCCATCTCTATTTCAAACGGCATATATCTTATTGTCGCTAAGGTGTTGATGCTTCGGCTTGCTCGGGTCCTTGATACGATAATCTCTCTGGTTCAAATGGCCTTTATCTAGGGTAGACAGAACTCAGATTGCATTACGCTCGCGTCGGAATTGGTGGCGGATTGGAGGAAGGCGGGAAAGCAGGGGGTGCTTTGGAAGGTCGATTTCACTAAAGCCTACGACTGCCTCGACTGGAGTTTCTTGTGGTCGGTTCTGCGGAGGCGTCGTTTTCCTGACATGTGGATCTCGTGGATGCGTCGTTGTGTGACCACAGCGTCGTTCACGATCTTGATTAATGGTCGCCCAGAGGGTGGCTTCTTCCAGCCTAGAAGTGGGTGCACCAAGGGTGCCCCCTTGCTCCTCTTCTTTTTGTTGTGGCAACGGATGTTTTGGCCCGCATGGATGATCGTGTTATTCTGTCCAGGCTCTCGACGGGGTACTCCAAGGGCTGGTTGAGCGTGCCCTTGCTCCAGTTTGCGGATGACACCATGTTCTTTATTGAGGGAGGCCTACCGGAGGTCTCGGGAATGGCGGCGACGCTTGATCTTTTTAGTGAGTTGTCGGGTATGCATAAGAATGTGAACAAGTTCAAGATGATTCCTTTTGGCCTTTCGGAGGCGGAGGCTATCGATTGCGGCCGTGCCTAGGGGTCTCCTCCTGGGAGCTGCCTTTTGACTATCTTGGAATGCCGTTTGTGGTGGGGAGGGCCAGGCTAAGGGACTGGTTTGTGGTCGTTGAGAGGGTTGAGAGGCGTCTGGCTGGATGGCGGTCGGCCCTGCTCTTGAAGGGGGGACGGCTTGTCCTTCTCAAGGCGGTGCTTTCCTCGATCCCGGTCTGTTTCTTATCAAATCGACGGATGCCGGTGGGGATTCGCAACCGTCTTGAAAAGTTTATACGAAGATTTCTCTGGGGAAAGAATGGAGAGGCGGGGGGAGGGATGCATTTGGTAGGGTGGGATGAGGTCACGAGATGCAAGCAAGAGGGTGGTTTGGGGGTGTGGAGATTGAAGCTCGTTAATGATGCTTTCCTTCTCAAATGGGCGCACAGGATTCGGGGCTCGAGTGATGACTTCTTTACCACCATCTTGCGGGAGATCAACGGGGTGAGCGGGGTATTGGATGCGCGGGATGGTATGGCCGGAACCCAGACTCCGTTTTGGCGGGGGGTGCTGGAGGTTTTTGAGAGGAATATGTCGTTGTTCATGCCGGTTGTAGAGAATGGTAAGTTTTTTAGATTTTGGAAATATGATTGGACGGGAAGGAGGATCTTCAGTGTACGATTCCCTCGTTTATTTGCGCTGGTGGCTGACAAGGATGCCAGAGTCGCATCTTGTTGGGCGGATGGATGTTGGCTCCCGCCTTTCCGTGCGAACTTTTTCGATCAGCGGCTTGAAGACTTTCTTGCCCTTATGGGCGCCATCGGGGAAGCCGGTAGGCCTAATGGTGGTCGTGACAATTGGGCCTGGCGGGGTGGCCCTTTCTCGACTCGAAAAGCTTATGGGCAATTTCTAGACCCCCGCTTGCGCAGTCGGACATGCTGGTGCGTGATTGTGCGTTCTTCTGGGGACTAAAGCTCCCCGAACGCCTTAGTTTTTTCCATTGGTTATTCCGCAGGCACTGATGACGAGGGATCGATGCGCAAGGCTGCTGGGCAATATCTCAATAGATGTGCGTTATGCGATTATGCGGTGAAGACCATTGATCATCTCTTCTTTGTTTGCCCCAGGGTCAGTGGGGTTTGGCAGGAAGAGGATGTGGATTGGGTGTGCACGACTGACTTGACGGCCTTTTGTGATTCATTGGTGAACAACAGAAACAGAGAGAGAAGGGACATCCTGCGCCCTATAGCGAGGTTGTGGTCGATTTGGTTGGGGAGGAATGAAGCCCTCTTCTCGGGACAATGCTTCTACAAAGAGAACATTCTTATACATTGTGCGAGATCAGTAGATGATTGGGTTTTGGCTTAGATCCCTGTTTGGCTTTGTTTGGGGGCTGTGGCGTCGTCTGTAAGGCCTTGGCTTTTTTCTTTGTTAACTTCTTTTTGCTATCTTTAACTTTCTTAATATATTGGGGCGAACACCGCTGAGTGTCTCCCCCTTTTTCTGGTGGCTCAAAAAAAATGTAACTATCAACACCTATCAACTTGCTTTCTTTTGAATCCAATGAATTACGTGTTATTTTTAATATGTTGGATTGCATTCAACATTTGCTAACACTTCTCTTGTTCCCAACATGTATGGCAGGCAAGGCGCCTGAATCACAGTAGATTGACAGCCGATCGCTAAGTTTCCGCTGTTTCCGTTACATTACACATGTTATAACTTTTGTACAAAATAATGTAAATGATTTTCTTCTCTTCTGTTATATTTTGGGATACATGTACATAATGCAATTTCTTTTGTTATAAGTACATAATGCAGTTTCTTTTATTATAAGTAATTGTATATGAAAATTAATGCAATGTGAATTACTGACACATATTGTTAATTCTGATGTTATTTTAAAATGCGAAAAATTTTCCCTAGATTTCAAATAACCTAATGCGCTCGATAACGAATGAAATACTACGAGTGATGTGTAAATGGTAATCCGGATCCACAGGCGTCACACCTACTCGGACAGTTCCTTTGGGGGATCCATCACTCTTATATGATGAATCTCTAGTGGAGTTTCCACCGTGATGCACACAAAAAACTAGCACATCATTGAGTGAGGAAGAGTACAAAATATGAAAAGCAATTAAACTACATGGAAGCATGCAGGTGCTGAAAGCAACCAACCAGAGAGAAACCAGCCTAACTTCTACAAATGTGGCAACTGGATTGAAAAGGTTTTCCACATATTAATCTGTTTTAAGTCAAGGGTAAGATTCTGTCTGTGACAAACAGGACATATGTCATGTTGCACCGCCATAATATGGGTCAGCAAACACAAAGGTTGTTATTTATTCCTGAATCGTGCATTTTTCAGAGTTCATCAATTATGTATGATGCATGTATTCCTTCTTTTCTGAATAAACTTTAGATAAAATAAACTGTGAAACATGGAAGTGACTTCTGAGCATATGAAAGCATTACATAATAGCACCCTCAGAAACTAAGAAGTCTGTAAAACTACATATTGAAAATTTTATCCACCTGTTCCTGGACTCCCGCAACTTTGCAATATCTAGCAAGCATCACCAAAGCATGGACACCACCAGCCACAGCGACCTCCATGCTACACTTATCATCAGCAGCTAAATTGGCCAAGGCTCCAGCAGCCCGTTCCTATCCAAAGGAGGTAAAGTTATATTTAACTAACAAAAGACATTTTTGGTCTTACAAGGGGTTGGACAAAAAAGTTCATACCAGCACTCCGTCGGTTCCAGAGGGCCATTTCAAGATGATATCTACAAGTACCTTCACCACACCAGCCTCAGCAATGGCACCCTAAAATGGGATGATGACCACGTGCATATCACCCCTCAAGCACGATAGGTAAATATCAATATGAAGCTTATAAGGAAGATCCAAAGAAAAATAAACCTTATGCTCCTCCCCAACGGAAAGATTCCAAAGCCCTCCTGCCGCTTCTTCTGCAACTAACTTGTTTCTTGATCTTGCCAACTCGGCTAGAATCGCAATCCCTCCTCTATCAGCAACTGCTTTTGCCACTTTTGCATTAATAGACAGATTTGCCAGAGCCTGAAATACACATTTAGTCATAAATCCTTATGTGGAAAAACAAAGCAACCTACTCAGAAACAAGGTTATCACATGTATACAGCAATTGTACATGTAAATATGTATTTATAATCTTTATATCTGCAATCTTCAGACCTTGGCTGCTTCAGATTGTACACCCTCCCTGCAAGATCTAGCAAGTTCCAATAGCAGAGATATCCCACCATCTTTCATTACTGCTTCGGACCTAGCAGGGTCGACCGATGCATTGTCATCATCCGTGACAACAAAGAAAGACAGACCAGTAACTGCTCTCTCCTGGACATCTTCCTGAGTACTTTTCCCCAAGCTCAATAACAAGCGTGCACCTTGTTGTAGCCAAAAAGCATCTGCATTCATAATGTTGGCATCTGCTATATGTAAGAGAGTTTGCGACAAAGTCCACTCTAGCCAGAACATCATATCATCTATTCTCAAATCACCCCCTTTCTTCCTCGTGTTCCTCCATTCTTCAAAAACATTTATCCTTTCACTTGCATGCTTATTGCAAGTAGCTTCGGAGGTGAGATATAGAGAAGCAATTCCCTTGAATATATCAGTGAAGCAATTAAGAAGAACTTTGCCCTTGATGCTGCCGGATATCTGATGGTTAGCATTTTCCTCCTCGAGAATGGGGCAGTTGAGAGCACTCAAGACCTTCAAAGTTTTTGATGTTAGCAGTCTCAAAACTGCAGATTGTGTTACATTGGTTCTAGAGACATCAAGTCCAATCAAATTTGGGAGCTTGCTCCAGAGAAGAGATGCTGTCGGCCAGATCAAGCTTCGAGTCCCAGCAACTGAAAGAAACCTCAGAGATGTGATTTCACCGAGCTCAGACTCATCAACAACGTGACAATCCAAGAATGCAATTTCTTCCAACTGCTTGCAATTCTTAGCAAGGGAACCAATGGCATCACCATCAATCTCCAATAACCCTGTAAGTCGAAGCCTTCTCAGATTCGGACAGCACAGAGCTAGGGCCTTTATCCCATCACTTGTTAACTTATCGCACGGCTCGGGCCCAATCTGTAGACTCTCGAGAAGCTCATGGCGAGCAGCCAAAATCGAAAAAGTAGAATCCGTGATATCACGGCAGAAGTCCCCACTGAGGACCCTAAGTTCACGGGCCTGTAGGTGCATGACAGCAGCTGCAGCATCATGACCACGAAACCGCAAGCTGCAAAGGCCGCGACACCTAGCAGACAACGAGGATGCTGTAGCCGGATCACAACGATGCGTTCGTAGGTCTAACGTATTCCAAAGGCATGGGAACGACCCAAGCAGACGCAAATGCCGGCAGGTCGAGGCAAGACTGGCACGATCACGATAATTGAGACGTTGAAACACCTGCAACACGGTGTCATCCGGTAGTCCAGTCCAGTCAACATGAGCAGCCAATGTGGATCCGTCCAAACGGGAGCAGTCCTCCGGCACATCAGAAAAGAGCGGCGAAGCTTGCGGAATCGCCACGGCTTTCTCCTTATCCTTCAGCTGCCACCCTTTCCTCCGCACCCTTCGGTTCATGGCGGCCACAAAACCCTAATCAACTACATAGGCACACTAGCAACCGAAAATGTCGACGAATTGCCAACACAGACAATGCCAGCAAATCCAGACAAAATCATCTTTAAAATTTGGACGTTTTTCTCCCAAATCCGGACCTCGACGAGAATCAAACCCTAATCTTCACAGAATCGGCACTCCAAACGAATCAAGGCAACGTCTTTACCGCCTTAGGGTTTCCAAACGGGGGAAAACCCCATCCCTGGAGGAGAAATGGAGCTCCTCGACGCGATTCCTGGGTTACTTGATGACTCTTTGTTGGATCGTGGGAGGGGGAAGAACGATTACACGATCGGTAAGGTGCGATTGGAAGGGAAGAGAATAGATTCGTCGATTGAGGGGCTGCAAGATCTCAGAGACCTTGAGCTGCGAGAGCCCTCCCTCGATGGCTTTCTCTTGGGGCTCCTCCGGGCGGAGAGGGGGACAGAAATGGAAGAATGCCGTGGGGGTATTTATAGGGTCCTGAGGGGGGAGCGTATGGGGATGGGGTTTTTGTCCTGCCGCCAACGGCAAACGCCATACAGCGCCTGATACCGGAGTTTCACAGAGAAAATCGGGGATCGGGTTGGTGATTAGTGGTGATATAAGTGGGTTGTTTTGCTAGATGATTATAGAATTTGGTTTTTTTTAAAGGTAATTAAGTATATTGATTTGAGACCAAAAAACAAACAAATTGAAGTATTGACCCCCCTCACAAAAACCCCACAGGTGGGGGAGGGGGATCATTGTAAGGTTTCTCTAGACAGTAGTTACAAGGTGCCCACTAGTAGGCATTCATGGAGAGCCTCAGCCGCAAATGATCTTGAGATCGTTAAGAACTTGATTGGCGGTTGTCCTAGCATTCGTGGACAAGTCCTTAGCCCAACGGCAGTTTCTTTCCCTCCAAATCCACCAAACAGATGCTTCGATAGTAGCCAAATTCTTTAAGGCCAGTTCCTTATCATGGCTATTAATCGTCTTAACCCAATTCAAGATCTCAGAAATGTTGGACCCATCAGCAAAGGATGGCAGTCGCATTTCTGCGGAAACAACCGCCCACATATCCTTAGAGTATGGACAGCCCTAGAACAGATGATCGCATGACTCGTGGGGGTGGGAGCACAGCAAGCAGTTACCGGTCGTGCAGATGTCAATCTCGATAAGTCTATCACGAGTGGGTAGCCTGTTACGGACCACCCTGAATAAACAGAACATGTGTTTAGGGGCAGCCTTGGAGCCCCACACCTCCCTGCAGTAGGTAAAGCTGGGCCCACTAGACTGGATAAGGTCATAGCATGATCGGAAAGAAAAATCGGCAGCAGAAAGGGCCCACTTGTAAGGGGGTATGGCTGCACCGGGGCTGGGGAGATGATATCACGACATCTTAGGAGAGCTTTCCAGAGAAGAGGATCAGAATTTGGTATTTTGCACGTCTAGAAGAGAGGATACTTGGATTTCAAAGTTAGCTACTAGAGTGTGGCCTTTGAAGGCCAAACTTATCCAGAAATCTTCTAGAAGCGGCGTCAATAATGATGTTCTACAATGATTCTTCGGAAACCTGATGAGGATGGTGAGACTTCTACTATATGCATTTATTGAACATGGTTATATGACTTAATAATGGTGGTTGTATGTCAAGACAGGTATCGTGAGATGCGGACTGTGATTTTTTTCGATTATGATGGTTTACGAGCAATCGAGAATAGAAGTGAGATGATCAACGGTGATGGTGGACATTAAACGATATGTGGTCCTTTTCTTCCTCAAAATCCCTCTATCCTAGCCGCTAAATCCCTAGCTTCCTCTGTGTTCTCCTTCATCGAGAAACTTCTCGATGTCAAGAAGCTCAATCCCATCTATATTTCCACTGCAACATCACCATCTTCTATCACGAGCTCAAACTCCTCTGATACGATCCCCTCCCCACCCCCTATTCCTTCTTTCAAGGAATGATTATCTTCGTGTACTTAGATGTGTGTTCCTTAAAATGAATTGAATATTTTTCTATTCCTTGTAAGAATTATCTTCGTGTTCTTAAATTTGCATGTTCCTTAAAATAAAGCGTAAATTACAATTTGAGTCCTTGTCTATGGGTTTCATCCCAGAATGGGGCCCGATCTTTAAATTGTAACGATTCGGGTCCCAGGACCATTTAGGAAATGGAAATTTTGGGGTTCATGACGAATATGCCCTTGTTGGGAAGGGAATGGTGGTTGGGTTCCAACTTTTAAACAAGGACATACCTGTCATTAACCCCAAAAAGTTCATTACATTAATGGCCATGGAACCCGGATCGTTACAATTTAAAGATCGGGACCCATTATGAAATCGGACCCACGGATGGAGACCCAGATTATAATTTACCCTAAAATAAATTCAACCTTTTTTATTGCTGAAAGTATATGCATATGATTAAAAGAATGATTAATAACAGAAATAGTAGTTAAAATTTTATTTTCATTTCAAATCTTATGATTCTGTTTATATTTTTTGAAAAGACGTCTGTAAGAACATGTGTTGAATCCGGAGAGAGAAAAAGAGATACAATTGTGTGTAGGGATGTGTATTTGACTAGTTTGGGTGGATCCGGGTTATTCGGTTTGGGTTGAATTTGATTTGGTTTGCAAAAATGACACTCATCACCCAAATCAAATTAGATTGAGTTGAGATGTTTGGGTGATCGATTTGGGCCGATTACGCTGGGTGAAACACAAAATTACCCATATCGAAGATCTTGTTAATTGAAGGTCAAGTAATGATGGGATCATTGATGTATAAAAAGAATGTCAAAGTAAGCATATTTTAAACTCGATAGAGAAGAAGAGGTTGGAGGAATATGCTCAACATGGACGAAAAAGGTTGAGATATGGTCAAGTTGATATGGAGTTGTTCAGTAAAGATCATGGGATTTTCAAGAATAATTTATCTCGTACGAAGTGGATAGGGATTGGAGCATAATTATGTGTTAATAAAGCATGCTCTCAACTGTTTATAGTATGTAATGATCATATTAAGGATGATAGAGAAAATACATTGAATACAATACACAACAACAATTGAAGTAATGTTTAGTGAGACAAGGTTGTTAACAAGTTGATAACTTAGATTGGAGAATCCAAGTTATACAGTAGAATATATGTAAGAGTTTACAATTCTTGATGTTGTATATTAACTATATATTGATTATGTTGGATGTGATTAAATCTTTTGTCATCCAAAGAAATAGTTTGGATTATTTAGGTGAGTTGGGTGGAAGACATTAGACCCACCAACCGACCCAATACCTATTGACAGAATATTGTTTGGGTTCAACCCAACCCAAATCCAAATGACCCAAATCATTTTGATCCGTTTTCAATTATTTGGTTGGGTTATATGGGTGGACCCATATAGTGCCCACCCCTAATTGTGTGAGTGAGAAAGTGTGTGCATGCAATATATTGATCTTGACATTACATAGAAAAATAGTCAACAACAGCGTACTTAATTTAAAACGTGTGTATATACTAAATCATATAGAATATATATAGACAAATAGATGCATAATTATGCGTGTATACAAATAGATACATAAAATTGGTGTTCTCGTCTTGAATAAATAGTTATATAATGAATGTAAATGTCGTCCCTACGACGACATGATTGGTAAACAGGAATCCATATGCAACATGATTTAATTTGTCTCAAGATGTATAGAAACCTGATTGAAATTAATTTACAATTTTTAAACTAGCTGTCATGATAATTGCTTATATAACGTTAAAATAATATGTGGACATGTAATATTAATTTATAATTAATCAACAAAAAGATCAAAGTATTTTCACACACTAAGTAAGATTGACATTAATTTCAAGATTGACATAAATTTAAAATTAATAATCAGTGAAAATAATAACCATCGTGTTACATAGACAACCAGCTATGTGGCTCAGCACACCAATGACGTACAACTCTCCTTTTCTTTTTTATAAAACTACTTGTCCTATCACATGCGAGATATATGTGCCTAAAGGTGTAGATTTTGATATGTGCAATTAAACGACCGGTAGTTTTTATAATATTTAACGATGAATGGAAGTTTATATTTAAGCAATAAATTAACACAAGGATCACAAATAAACAAAGACAATTGACATAATATTGTATACAAAAGATAAGCAACCAATCACAAATTGATACGCATATTTTCATGATAAAACTCAACTGGATAAGTACATTGACGATAGTATTCTCGACTCAGAATTTCATCCAACTAGAGCATTAGGTCTTTTTCATCGTTCAGGCTATTTTAATCAAGAAAAGCTCATCCTCGGTTATATCTTGTAATGTTAGACCCCCGTTGCTGTCAAATTTCTCTTCATATTAGAAAGAGGGGCTCCCATGACCCAAACTAGGTATAGTAAAAGCACGATGTAAATAAGTGACAATCTCAACAAATTATGCAATACAGAATGATGTCAAAAAATGATCACACATATCACAATAGCATAAGTATGAAAGCTTGAAGCTTGAATACATGGAACTTCATTTTTCTCCCAATTAATGGAGTTGATTTGAGTGAGAATTTGTTTATCAAGTAAATAATTGGGAGTGAATGCTTGACATGAGAGTTAGGAAACAAAGCTCTAGGGTTCATTAAATAGAGATTTAAAAAATGAATTCCTTCGTAAAAAATGCATCTCTTCACGTTGATATTTGGCACCTACTGTCGGAATAGTTGGATGAAAGACATATGAAATGATTCAAAACCTCATGAATTGCTTGAAAATGACACAGTCGATTGGAATTTAGACAAACAAACATACAGAAAGATGGCGGTTAACGTGGAAACCCTCCACGATGGAAGAGAAAAATTGTGGGGAGAAGGATATATGTTGCTTATAGCAACAAGTGATTTTTCCATTCTCTTTTCGATATAAAACCAAGGTGGGTGAGTTACATTATATAGCTCCCAAGAGAAGGGGAGAAGTAGATATTTATGCACGATCCAATTTACCCAAAAGATAAACAACTTGACACGCCCCATCAAATTGGGCATGGAGATTATACATGTCCAACTTGCCCGTATTATTCTCAAATCTATGACGAATCCACGATTCGTCTGCTTTATATGGACACTTAACAAAATCTCCTTAATAAATTACTAGCTAACCCTTAAAATTGATTAATTAACATTCACTGATTGTGCTAAAATCGGGGGATAAAATCTGTGGTAAAAAACTCTGATTTTTTACCTTAATTGAGCTTGATATTTTATATGTAAATAAACTATTTTTAACCTAATTATTTATTTAATCAACTAACTTGGTATCAAGAAACAAAATCCATAAAAATCGAAAAATCAATATAAAACACAAAAAACTTACATTGTATATTTTGTGCATATTATATCTTTGTCAATTTTATTCTACCTTTTTCTAATCCATAAAAATTAGATTAAGTATGTATGTATTGTACCTCCCCTTCCCTCTTACTCCTCCCATTATCATCATCCCCTCTGCTTCCTCTTCCATAACCGTAACGCCACCGTCGATGCCCTATCCCCTCTGCCTCCTCCTCCATAATCGTCCCTCGCCTCCCAACATAAGCCTCGTGGACGCCCACCATTAACGCCATCCACAAACTTCTACCCTACAACTCTAACCCTGACCTCCCCTTCAAGCTCATTAACGAGACACACAAGGGGGAGTGATCTGAGGGCCTCTGCCCTTATAGCAGCTGCATACCGCCGCGGCCAAGCTCGTCGCATGCTGGTGACTTTGAGTGATGACAACCGGAGCACCATGCTCCAGCATCCACAGACGTCCCTTCATCAAATCTCATGCAGTACCCTCTCATCCTTCTTCTCTGCCTTCTTCTTCTTGCTTTCTTCCTCCACCTCGGTCTCACCCCACCACATTTATCTCCTCTGCATATCTTCCCACCTCACTGCCTTTCACCTTCCCCCTCGCCAACTCCACATATGACCGACCTCATGCACCTCTATCGCACCATCTGGAGCACCCACCGCCTCGTCCTCCAAATCGTGCTCTCTCTCATCTCCAGTCGTCGCTCGATTCCTCGACATCTTCTAGCCATTGCACCTATGCTTCAACACCCATCCGCATGTTTGCTCCTCTAATCTGTCAACTATCGACTTCGTACTACCTCGCCTCCTCAATCGTGTGTCGTTCGATGCCTCCAGTCGCCTTCGTCGCGTCTGCCCGGCCTCCGCTCCTATGGGAGTAAACGAATCGAACCAGATCGAACCTATATGGGTTCAGTTCGGATCATTTAGTAAGTATTAGGTTTGGGTTCAACTTGGTTTGATAAGATTATAACCATGTTCAAATTTGGTTCGGTTCGATTAAGGTTCATGAACGTTCGATTCATTAAGAGTTCCACTATATACAAAAAATTAAATACAACCATGTTCTTCTCATTTTTTATTTCAATTGACTAAAAAAATATTAAATATTCTAGTAATGATCGTTGTTAAAGAAATTAATTAATTACATAAGCAACAAATCATTATTAACAATGAAAAATATCAGTTTGAACTGGTAATTTATAGCAGATTAATATTGGAATACATTGGAAGGTTCAATTACTTACATACCTTGTACATGATGGGGCGACTCTCAAGGGAGAGAAAGGGAGGGCAACCTTAGTGTTGAAAGGAGAGGGGGCGACGAGATAGTGTTGGAAGGAGAGGAGGAGCACTATGAAGATGGGATAGGGCAACCATCAAGGGAGAAGAGAGAGAGGCCATCGGTTGTGAGGGTATATGGATGTTATCGAGGGAGTGTCAAGGGAGAAGCCAGCAGTCGTTGTGAGGGTCGATCGAGGTGGCAATCGATGGAGAGGAGAGGGAGGGGCTGCTGTGAGGATGGGCAAATGCGATTGTTGAGGGTGAGTTGCTGAGAGGGAGGGTGTCGAGGGTGAGAAGAGGGAGGGTGACAAGAGTCAGGGTTTAGGGGTTTATAAATTATGAAAATTGGTAAAATTTCACACTCCATCTATAAAATACAAATGAAAAAACATTAAATAGCCCCTTCTTTGTTAGAAACTGAAATTGAAACATGATATAAGGATTACGGGTTTTATTATTTTTATATAAACTCACAAATCATAATATTATATATTTGTATTTATTTATATCGAACTATTAACAAACAAACTATGCGCGAACCTGCCATTTCAAGGTTCGGTTCGTTTGTGTTCGATTCGAATTCGAATCGGACTCTCATCGAATAGAACCTGAGCGAATATCGGACATGAGATTTTTCTGATAGACCTAGCCACCATCCACCGTTGTTGAACGCTAAAATTCAAGTATTTATTTAAATGAATTATTTACAAATGAAATTGTGGTAATCGCGACCCAAAGAAACGCCACAAAAATTATTCAATCTTAAGCTAAATTAAATAAAGAAAATGTAGCAAGAGAAGATTTCTATTCAACTTACCTGTATATATAATAAGACGAACTCATGGACGCTATAAAAAATCTCGAAGGTTATTCGATTAATTTAAAAATCAATGAAAAGAATCAAGGAATCCATATGCTCACCACGCTTGGTTTTTTATTTTCTAATTTTGTATTTTTATGGAATTTTAATTTTGATATTTATTTTATTTATTTTTGATTTGTTTTATTTTAATCCTGCAAAAGATTTTTTTTATTTCTAAAAACAATGGAATATTTAAAGAAAAATAAGAAATACACAATCAACCAAGTTGTTTGTATTTTTCAAATATATAAAAAAGTCAGAAAATTAAAGTAAATTTTTTTCGGTTATTGATAGTTTTTTATGTTTTATGATTTTTTCACACTTTTCTAACATTTTTAAAGCCTTTAAATAAACCAAAAACCAAGAATTTATTTAATAAAATGCAATTCGAATCTTTTTTAACTTTTAAGAGAGCAAGTGAGATAGAATACATATAAAATGAACACTCACAAAAAGATATTTTATTTATTTTTCAGAAGGGGTTTTAGGATATTTTTTAGACTTTTTAAAGAATTTTTTATGCTTTTAAATGTTTTATGATTTTACATGGAAAATCAAAATAAGAAAACAATGATTTTTTTAGAATTTTTTGAAGAAGTTTAATATTTTTTTAATTTTTGGATGTAAAGATGAAATTTTTGGACAATCTTTGAATTTATATAAAAAACAAAAATGTTGAAAATACAAGATGCAATTTATGAATGAACGATGCAGGTAAAAGAATGCTAGATGAATTTCTATGGAATTTATAAACAAGTTTGATATTTTTATTTAATTTTAATCATGTAAAATAAATGCAAGCTCACAGTGGCAAATATGTAATTATTTAAAGTTTGCAAGAATAATTATAACACGTGAAAAATACAAGGTAGACCTTGCAAATTATCCAAAAAGTTATGTACGCGGGCACGTGATGTGCGTTGGATTGGACCTATATGTAATTAATAGAAATATGGTACTTTAAGTGTAATTTTCCCAAAACTCATGTGCCAAACACGTGTTGCGATTCAAACATGACTTAAATGCAATTAAGATAAATGTGAAGGGTAGCAATGCCAATGTTCGATCTATTACAAGACGACATGTATCCAAAAGGACTTATTTAAAAATATAAGAAACGTAGAGGATATGAGCGCAATTATACCTTTAATTGATGTGGATTGATTGGTGATCACGATTTGCCTAGAGGCTACTGGCAATGATTGACGATCGAACAACTCGGATATGATGTGGAAGTGGGATCCACGATTCAAGTTTGGGGCAAATGGGCGGTCGAGATGGAAAATGGGGCAATGTTCTTGATCGTGCGACGTTGGGGATGTCTGAAAGAACACGGAAGAAGATGGACTCCAATGAACTTAGAGTGAGGAAATCTCACTCGTTACTCGCCCAAATCTGCTACAAGATGGTGCTCTAGCTTCCTGTAGTAATGCTCTATCAATCCTAAGCTTCGGTGATGGTGGACTGTGGTTGATAGACGAGCTAGAGGTCAAGTGATAAATAGCTTTGGATGGACCCCCAAATCGGAATTACTTGCTACAGGTGCACTCGAAGGACTTGCAATATGTCCCTCGCTCAGAGGCGAAGCTCCGACTTGGTTTATAGGCGTAAGAAGACAGAAAATAATGAATGGACGGAAGCTCTGGTGGAGGTGATCGGAGGGGAAGCTGATCTTCAGATATGTAATGATCTGAAGGTGGGCAGAGGGTGGAAGAGATGTAGAAATTCGGTGTGAAGGTGCAAGCGGGGTTGAAAGTGGGCGGAGTCGGAAGTGGTCGACTATGATCGGAACTCCTCCAATCACGCATATGGGGAGGATGAAGATGAAGATATGATCTAGGTGATTTATATGAATTCAAAGCGAGAAAGAAATGTTAAATCAAAGATAATAGACCTAAGTTACCTACGTTGAGGGAAGGAGGAGGAAAATCACCTTGATCTACATGTACGGCAGAGTGGCGGAACATGCAACGGAGGGCTTCGGCAACGTGGTTGGATCGTGAACCTGAGGCACCAAATTCACACTCCAGATCGGGGATCAGCTCATCTGTCACAGGAGCACAAACCCTGTCACTTGATCGTGGCTAATCTTGGGCAAAAGTTGGATCAACCTCGCACCGAAGTTGAAGGGTGGACATTTATAGAGCTGACTCCGACGTGGTTTTTGAATTAAAAATGAGTGATGATCGAGGCGAGGATGGTAGATCTGAAGCGTCGGCAACGAGGAGGAATGAAGGGGCAAAAAATCAAAGAAGGAACATGGGTCAGTTATCGAATTATGCACGTGGGAAAGTAGGTGAAGAGCAGGAGTAAGGCGAGATGGGCAGAAAAGGTGGGTGGATAGAATAGATGACCTGGGTCAACAGACCCGGGCCAACCGATGGGAGCATGCAGAGGAAAAGATAAAACTGGATAACTACAAAAAATCAATTAAAATATAAAATAAAATAAAATAAGAACGTAAATGAAAAATGTTATTATAAATTAAAGCTAATTTTAGTAATTTTTATTTATTTAAATAATGTATATACACAGGTTAAAATAAATATAATGGGTTATTTATAGGCGTGTATACATACATATATATATATATATACAATATTTTTATTTAGTTAATTATTTATGCTATATACACATAACTTGACATGTTATTTACTTACATTTTTTATGAGGGTTTGTGAATATATATAAGATTTTTATTTAGTTAATTATTTATGCTATATATACATAATTTGATATTTTATTTACTTACAATTTTTACGAGGGTTTTGTGAATTTTTTATTTGATTTTTTTGGAGTTAATTTATTAGGTTAAATAAATAGGTATAAGTGCATTATATACACGTTGATACATATACAATATGTTCATTATTTTATTTTTTTACGGGTATTTTATTTTGTACTTTTTATCCGTGTTTTATATAAGTTAAATACAATAGTATGCAATTAATTAAAGTACAATATTTACAAAACATGCACGAGAAAACAGGCAATTAAATACACATACATAGTGCATATAAGTATACTATATCTTAACTCTATTTTTTATGAAATCACCACTATTTTAAAGATTATTTAATTTGGAGTATAACGAGAGTGTGTCCGATGAATTTGGAGATTTGGTAGTGAAGAAAGTGATCCTGCAAGTTGAGTTTAGTTGCTTTTTTGGTATTGTGGTTATTTACACTATATAAACATACTTTTACTGCAATTATTTTTATCACATACAAAGAGAATTTTAGTCACAATTTTCAAGAAGAAATCATCTTTATTTACAAGGAACCTGGTAATGAATAAATTAATGAAAGATTGTGTATTATAGACAATATTGTATATATGATGAATATATACAAGTGACAAATGAATTTCTGCAAATTTTGATGTTTTGAACTTTATCTCCCCCTACTTTATTCCTCGTTGATCAGGTCAAGTCTTTGACCTTGTCTCGATGTCTGAATCAACCTTTATTTCTTACATATATACAATCTAAGTTTTCTTTGTTATTGTTTTGTTATTTATTTTTGATTAAAATGGTTATAAATATACAATATTTACATAAGAAGTAGAGTCGGTAAAAGAATGAATTTAGTGATTTTTACAAATATTTTATAAAAGATTTTAAGCTATGGTGTATGCTCAATTTGCCTCATTAATAATTAGAGAATTGTCGTAGTATAGGAGGGAAATTCGGTTCAGCAAAAATCACAATCTTTGAATACTGTGGATTATTTATACTTGGCAAGTCTACCAAGGTCGAACACAGGGACATGAGCTACTCTATCTATTTATTGAATTTCGATCAGTTGGAGAAAGTGTGAATTATTTCTCAACTTTAGGCCTTCATGCATATGCATAAGATGCATTATGCATATTACAATGCAATAAAATGATGCATGCATTTTTTAGTTGATTTCTATGCAATTATAAAATGGTGTGAGAGGAAAATGCAAAGATTAATTATATATAGAATATAAGATTACAAAAATGTCTGAAAAGATCATTTAAATTGAGTAACAGAAGATAAATTGAAGTCAGGGTCATTTTGAGTACAACAGTAAAGTAAGTCATCAAATAGAAACGACGTGTAGAGTAAGGTCATCATCTAAAATTAAAAATCACTTCTTTTAAAATTATATCAGATGAGAAAATTAGACATGTTATGAGATAGATGAAGAAGCAAGGATCAAAACGACACTAAAATCATGCAGTTTGTACCTATGATGCTCAAGTTATGAAGAAAACAATGCAGGGCATAACTGTAAATAAAATGCAAGAAATAAAAGGAAAAATATTACATTTAGGTCCCTGGAGGAACCGAAATGTAATTTTCAAAAATTGGTAGGGCCCTGATGTAATTTTTCCATGCGCATAGGGGCATTTGAACAAATTCCATAAGTTGCGAGGGTATCCCTGTAAATTACACAGACACGCGTGTAAGGCACGTGCCTGGGTGATGAATCCACGATTCATCATCTCAATATCTTGATCTTAGCAAAATCTCTAATTATATTTTGACATAAATGTATATAAAATCAATAAATTAACAAAATGACTATTGTAAATAAAACACATTAATCAGTATAGATTATATTGTACAAAATAAATTACCGATAAAAAGCCACAAAATAAAGGAGTTTTTAACCTGTAAATAGCCCAAAACATCCTATATTTCTAATAATTTCATTTCAATTTCTTTTTAGCTAATTCTTCCTCTAACTTGTTCATAAAAATGTATATAAAAATACAAAAATACAAAACAAAATTCAGCTCAAATAAATGTTCCTAGATCTCAAAGAGAAAAAACCGTAAAGTTCAACTTTCCAGTCAAATTCCCACTCCGTATGATCTCCAAATTCATCAAACTCACTTATAAAGTTCAAGTTAGAAAATTACCTATCCAACGAAAGTAGTTTCATTAAAATCGAAGCTCATTTGCAAAAGTTGGGTTTTGCGACCTAGACGTACATTTATGTTATGTATATATTCATTCATTCTTTATTTTTTATTTTATCTTTCTTAATTACTAAAAAATCCAAAAAATCATTGTTATGTTGTATTTTGTTCTAGTATTTTAGTGTATTTTTTTGTTGTAAATATCTCTTACTAAAAAGAGAAACAATATAAAATTAGAAAAGCAAACAAAAAAATGTACCTATTCTATGTCTTCGTTTACAAACTTTCCAGTATTTTTCTTCATTATATTTTGTTGTATTTTAGTAACCTACTTTATCTTATTATTTATTTTATTATTTAATTCCCTTTCTCTACAATAACCACCATTCAACTCCATCATTCCTCCAGATTTTCTAACTTCTAATTCAATCCTATTATTTTATTAACCTCCCATCTACCACTTTAATAACTTCTCATGTTTTAACTTTAAATACATCTTATCCTCCTCGTTTTACACTTGATCCATCTTTATGCGAGGAAAGCTTAGTTCCCAGAGTTGAATCGGTGATAGCGACGCAACTGCGGTCGAGAAACGACAACCCTCTCTCCGGTGAGATCCGTTGGCTTCTTGACCAACATCGCAGCCTCATTCGTGCGCTACTCGAGCTCAGCGCTCGCCGGCGATCTGAGCGAAGACCGTGATATCGTGAGCACATCATATGCGGGCGCTTCCATACTAGGTAATTTCATTTCATTTCATCATCATTTTTATTTGTTGCATGTTTTCATATCACACCACCACATAATCACCCACACACTTTCATTTGTTTATTCCATCCCCACCATCTCCACATCATGTTTTACTTGCATTTCTTGTTTTTAAAAAATAAAAAAATTAAATCAAAATAATCCATCAAAACACATCAATAAAAAATTCATAAAAAAATTAAAAAAATTAAAAAAGGGAGGTTGTCGGCCATGGCCTGCCGCCCCTCCCCTTTCCTCTCCACCACCAAGCGGCGGCAGCGTCGCCCATCTCCACGTTGCCTCCCACCGCCATCATCCACGCGCGGCCTGCCCCACGCCGCTGGCTGCTCTCCTGCCAACCACCACACTACTGGCCTCTCCCTCCACCCGCAGGGAACCTCCGTGCCTCCTCCTCCACCGCAGCCACCCGTCGGCGACTCCCCCCTTCAACCATCGCCACCCTCTGCCTCTGACACCCTTTCAGGTTGCCACCACCACGCGCCTCGCGGCCGCCGTCGCCCCTCACCTCACCTCTGTGCGACTCCTGCGAAGAAGAAGGTCAATATTTGTTTAATTTTTTTTATTCTAAAAATTGCATAGATTTCCAATTATATTTTTGTAATTATAAAATAGTCCTTGTACGTGTTTTCTCTTATCTATTTTAATTTTGTT
Source organism: Ottelia alismoides (assembly GCA_037367405.1). Lineage (NCBI taxonomy): Eukaryota > Viridiplantae > Streptophyta > Magnoliopsida > Alismatales > Hydrocharitaceae > Ottelia > Ottelia alismoides. The sequence continues at coordinate 780,596 of JAZKJV010000622.1, forward strand.
TTGCATTCATGACCCTATGTTTATGTGTTGATTTGGACCTCGATTAGGAATCATTTTATTCAACAATAAATAATTGTGTTGAGCAACTAATTGTCTACGTTCTGATTATTTATTTGTATTTTTGTGAGCTCTAAATAATTAATTAAAATTGTTTAAGTGCAAAAGTTCATATTTTATCCAATCGAGACCCATAAATTCATATCTAATTCGCGGTTGCTCCAAACATTCCAAAAAAATCAGAAATGATGCCTTAAACTGTGTTTCAATTATTATCCAAATTTCATCCAAAATAGAGTTGTCATGTGCCTGAAATAAATTGTGGAGTGATTATAGTAAATGATTTTTAATTAAATCCACACATCATATTTTTACGAAATTTAACTCTCTTGGATTCCTTTTATAAATATCATTTTGAGATAGTTCGCATTCTAGATAAATTGCTATTATGGATTTATTAGGAATTAATTACTCACTATCACTCTGTTTCACTAAAAAATACATAAAAAATTCATATTTTGTAAATAAATCCAAAATTATTATTGTAATATCCTTGCATCATGTTTTCATTTCAGTAAAATTTTCATGATTTTTGCTTACTGTTTGTTTGAAAAATTGCGAAGAAACTCATAAAAAGTGTGCATTTTTAGTTATTACATTTTAACCCTGAAATTTACAAAAATATATATGTTGCATTCATTATTGGATTAAGTTTACTGGAAAAATATAATTTGGCTAAATTGGATTAATTTTGTATTAAAATTAATTTGGCTAAGTTGTGTGCTTTCTTATTGTCTTAATCCAGCATTGTGCAGTTTGCTTTCTTTTTGCATAAAAAATATAAAAAATACGTATTAGAAATCTAGATCTTAATTTTTTAATTAACCTCAAGTTGTTCCTTTGCATCCATATGTTCAACCCCGGACTTGTTGAGATATAAATTAAAGCCGAGACACTATCCACGAAGATCCTTGTCTCGGTTCTGACTGATTCACCAAGTACACATACTACAACGTGTACAAATTACATATCGTATTTGGCGACTCATCACTAGGGGACCAATCTGCAAATATCAAAACCTTATGGGTCTTTCATGTAAATTACCCAGGCCTTCACGTGCAGTGCACGTGAGGGGCCTCGGCTCCGGAGACTCGCAGGTTCGGCCTGAAGTGGTGAGATGGTGGCTCGGGTCTTAGCTCGGTGGACCCGAGGCTGCTCGGTCAGACTGAGGCCTGGGCATCCACGTGTCTTCATCATGGCCGACCGATCCAGATGATCGGACGACACCTGTAGTGTCTTCTCCGCCATGGGCCATCGGAGGAGGCGGGGCTCCGACGGGCCCGCTAGAGCTCCACCGTGCTGTCTGATGGTAGAAGAATATGACTGAGCCCTTAGCGAAGCTCGTGGAGTCAAGGTGGATCTCTAGCGATATCTGGAATGGTGAGGCGGAGGCATGTAATCGGAGAGGTTGCACGAGACCGGTGTGGAGGCGCAAGCTTCGGTTATTGAAGACACCTGCAATGTTAAGCATATATGAAGCATGTGTATTGTATGTGTGAGTGCTATGGGTGAGATGGAAATGAGTGGAGGGCCTGCGGTGATGGAGAAGGCAGTGGCCCTTGGGAATCCTCCGTCGTGACGACGAAAGGTCGAAACGCGGTAGGGTTCTGGAGGAAGGAGAAGATGGGGCGAGGATGAGGGTGAACTTGTGGAGATGGTCAGATGATCAATGGAGGGTAGGAGTGAATGGAGGTGGTGCGATAGTTAGGAGAAAAGGTTATAAAAGGTAGAGGAGATGACCTCGAGGTCGGAGAGGAACCGACGGAGGAGGTGGCTTGGGCAGAGGTCCTCGGGTCCTCGCCCAGTTGGGCAACCAATCTAGCGAGCTCAACGGACACCGGAGGTGCCGCGACATGGACAGGAAGACCATGGATCACACTTGGGTGGTGCGGTCATTATCGCCTCGACAAGGCCGCCCTCCGCTGGAACCGGAGGGCGGGGGAAGCTAGGGTGAACCCCCGTGAAGTGGTGGATGTGGTGAAGTGTGGCGGAGGAAGGATTTTATAGGTGGAGGCCTGGTTGTTACATGGTGGTTAGAGAAGTTTGAACAGCTGGGGGAGTGATTGCGTAGTGAAGAGGTAAGGTTGATGAGGCGCGCGAAGATGGCAAGAGAACGACCGACATAATGGTGGCGTTACGAGAGGGATAGCGGGCCGAAGGGGTTGGCTGGAAGTGGAAGGGGACGTGGTGAGGCATAACAGATGAAGAGGGAGGGGTTTCAAAGGTAGATGTTTGGATCGTTGGATCACGTGATCCAACGGTCAGGAAAAGGGTGTTGGTGGAGGGAAGGGATCAGATCAAAGATCTGATCCAGCGGCGGAGAGTTAGGCGGTATCCGATGGCTAGGATGTGACATGGCATTTTATCCTATGGTGGGGATTGGGGGGATACGTGGCGTGATGAGAAGCGTAGGATGAGGAGCGATCGAGCGACTATGGAGAAGGGGCGACGTGGCACGCAGAGAACTGTAGGATAGGGGGTGGAATCTAACGGATGTGGATGAGGCGCTAGGGGGCGGCGAGGATTAGATCTGATGTCTGATCAGACGACTGGGAATTGAGTAAAGGATGAACGACGGAGATGGAGGCGGGTGGTGAGGAGATCGACGGTCCAGAAGAACGCCGGGTGGCGGAAGGGGGACGGGCCCCGTGGGCGGCCCAGAAATCGCCACGTGTCCCAATCAGAAAATTAGAAGAGCGAAAAAAAAGATAAATACAAAAGAAAAAGCTAGAAGGAAGTCAAAACATGAAAGTTGTTATCTCGATGAGATCTACAAGTTTCATTTGGATAAATAGTCAAAAGAGGTCATTTGCACAAAAAAGGTATTTTTTGGGGGTGTTTTTAGAGGGTAAAAACACCGATTTTTATCTTTTGAGTTGTTTTTATTTTTTTTAATCTTTTTAAGTGTTAGAGAGTTATGGACAATTACTCTACCTAATTTTTAGGGGGTTTTAATGGAAAATAAATACAAAGAAAATAAAGGTAATTAAGTACAATTACTTAAGGTTAATTATTCACAATATAATACAGTATAACAAAGAGGAATTATTGGTGGATTTTATTGGTTTGATTAAGCAAGGGGTTTAATGAACGACTTTTAGCAAGATGAATACGAGATTCATCATACCCCTATATTTAAACCATGCTCGTCCTCGAGCATCTAAAGCGTGAATGAGTCAGATTAATTCTTGACAGTGCGAGTGAAGATTTCAAGGCTCAATCTTTCGACGATCCTTAATTTAAGTGATCCTAAAATTATGGGCTTATCTATGCTTTAGTCAGAATGAATCCAACTTCTCTAATTATCATACTCTCTTTTTGTACATATAATATAAGGATGTGAAATTAAGTGTACTGCATTTCATGAGCGTCGAGTCGAGGCATCACTCGAAGTTCCAATCCCAAAGACTCTCCTCTAGACCTCATCCTCAATGCTAGGGAATAAGCCTATTCTTACTTCAGTCAACCGTTTCATTAGTTTGTCAGACTTGAAGTGTAGATGGACGACTAGATAATGGAGGGCATAGGATTGTGTCTATTTTTCTCTCCCTCACATTGGAACACGGGGCCTCTCGAGTGCCTTTTTACTCAACGCATGTAAATTTTTAGATTGCTGATTAATGTGTCCGTCAAGAGAGTGGGAGTCGTCTGCATTGTTTTTCTGGGAGTATACCGGAGTGTGCCACTTTTGAGTATGTAAGATACCTTCGACACCCAGACTTGTAGCATTTACGATGCAGAGCCCTTTTTTGATATCAGCCCGACTCCTTGGTCCTAATTAGAGCTTGGTCCAAGTGGACACTTTGAAAAAGTTTAGGAGCGCTCGCCATTGGTGGAAGCTCATTTATAATATAACATTGGATGATAGAGCTTTTTCTTTGACAATTCTTTTGCTTTTGTTGGCTAACTCCACTGCTTTTACCAAAAGTTAACGCACACTGATCAACAGATATCATTAAGTTTCATTACACCCTGGCACATAGGTAGATATTAAAGAGATAACATATGAACTTGTTCACATACTGGCTAGGGTTTTGCCGACATTCAGGTTTTCTGAAGCCTTCATTAACTCTATACCATCCTTGAATATCATTAGATCAGGTATAAACTCAAATATCTAGTCTTAGTATCTCAAGTGATATCTCAATTCATCTAATTAATCATGCAGTTGTGAATGTGATTGTGTTGATCATATTCTTTTGAAGGTAGAGATGAATAGTGCAATATAGCGCTCGAATCTTTCAAACCAGGGAAGTGTGGATAATTGAGTTAAAAAACCCTAATGACTAAGGCATGTTAACTTAGACTCTCAAGATTACAGAAATCAAGTGTCCTCAAAATCCTCAAGTCTTGAGTGAATGTGAACGTGTCATGAATACACCAACTCCTTGATTAGTGATTTTTGTATGATTTTGTTTTTGCAGATTTTTATGGATTTTAAATTTTCAATTTTTTTAATTCTTTGGAGAGACAATGACTAGGCCAGGCTCGAATGAATAAAAGTATCTAATCTCGGCCAATATGGGTGTAAGTACGGGCCGTTAGACGGACCCGTGTTCCTTAAGGACGGAGCCATATACATTGTCTTCTAAACCACCCACTCTACTAAGGGAGACCGAAGTTCCCTCACTGAAAATATCTACTAATCCTAGTAATCAAAGTCTAAATCAAACAAAGATTTTGAATTTTTCAAAATTTTATGGAGTTTTTGTTTGAAAAGAGGTTAATTATACAAATTAATCCCTCAATTTTTAAGAAAACATTTTTACAAGGCTTTTACAAAACTCATCTCATATGAATACTAAAACCAGGTCCGAGAAAGAATTTTCAAAAAAATAAAAAATACGAGCTATGGCTAAAGTAAATATACAGTGGTATATGCTACACCTCCTTATACTTAAATTTGTTACGTCTTCATAGCACAAGTGATATGAAGCCATGGCTTGGTAAAATACAGGGTGATATAGCAGAACTGAGGAGGAGGTTCCCCCTATACTTAGGTCAAAAATTAACCTAAGTACAAGAAGACAATTAAAGAGATGGATGAACAGCCCCCCTACTTAGGCTACAAATAGCCTAAGTAACGAATCTGAGTTGGGGGGGTCTTGTGTCTGGAGGAATAATTACACTACGATACAAGGGCGGAGGGTGTGTGTGTGTTTTTATAGAAGAGGACGATCGGGGGGAGAGAGAGAGATTGTGAAATATACAGATAGAGAGAAGGGAGGGTGGGGTGAGTGTATATGTGCAAGTGTGTGTGGGAGGAGGGTAGATCAACAAGTGACCTACTCTCTTTTTTCTGTTTTTTGCAACATGTAAGCCCTCTAATGAGGACTGTTAAAATAAATATGCAAATGCAAATATATTGGGGTGAGCACCATCGAGTGTTTCCCCATCTTCTTGGCTTCAAAAAAAAATGCAAATGCAAGTTTTTTTACATTATGCAAATGCAGGCATACTGCTAAAAATTCCTAAAAATTCTCCACCAAGTCTTTTGCAGCCTCTTCAGCGGAAGCTCCTGACTCCACGCCTCCACGAAGATCCAGTGTCCTCAATCTTCATGGGCCCTACCACAAAAGAGAAATGTTAGAAAAATAGAGAGGAATTAGATTAGCAGAAATGACGCAAAAATAATGCATGAAAGGAAAACTTGTCAATCTTGAAAATATTCAACAAAAAATGGAAATATAAAAAATAAATAAAGTTGAGTCGTGTCTCCGGCAACGGCGCCATTTGATGAACACTCCATTTGCCTCATTAATAATCAGAGAATTGTTGTAGCATATAAGGCAAATTCGGTTCAGCAAAAACCACAATCTTTGAATGTTGTGGATTATTTATACTTGGCAAGTCTACCATGGTCAAACACAGGTACACGAGCTACTCTATCTATTTATTGAATTTCGATCATTTGGAGCAAGTGTGATATATTTCTCAACTTTAGGCCTTCATGCAGATGCACAAGATGCATTATGTATATTACAATGCTATAAAATGATGCATGCATTTTTTAGTTGATTTTTATGCAATTATAAAATTATGCAAGAGGAAAATGCAAATATTAATTATATGCAAAATATAAGATTACAAAAATGTCAGAAAAGATTATTTAAATTGAGCAACAGATGATAAATTGAAGTCATGGTCATTTTGAGCACAACAGTAAAGTAAGCCATCAAATCAGAGCAAGGACAAGTAGAGCAAGGTCATCATCTAACATTAAAAATCACTTCTTTTAAAATTATATTAGATGAGAAAATTAGACATTCAATGAAATAAATGAAGAAACAAGGATCAAAACGACACTAAAATCATGCAGTTTGGACCTATGATGCTAGAGTTATGAAGAAAACAATGCAGAGGCATAATTTTAAATAAAATACAAGAAATAAAAAGATAAATGTTACATTTAGGTCCCTAGAAGAACCTAAATGTAATTTTAAAAAATCGACAGGGCCTGATGTATTTTTTCTATGCACATAGAGGTATTTCTGCCAATTCCAAAAGTTACGAGGGTATCCCTGTAAATTACCCATGCACGCACGTGAGGCTCATGCCTGGAGGACCAATCTGCCAATATCAGAAGCTTTTGGGTCTTTCACGTAAATTGCCCAGACCCCACGTGCGGTGCACGTGAGGGGCCTAGGCTCGGGAGACTCGCATATTCGGTCTGAAGTGGCGCGAGATGGTAGCTCGGGTCTTGGCGCGGTGGACGCGAGGCTGTTGGGTCGGATTGAGGCTTGGGCATCCACGTGTCTTCATCATGACCATCCGATCCAGATTATCAGACGGCACCTGTTGTGTCTTCTCCGCCGCAGGCCATAGGAGGAGGTGGGGTTCCCGCGGGCTCGCAGGAGTTCCACAGTGCTCCAGCGGACTGCCTGATGGTCGAAGAATCTAGCTGAGCCCCTGGCGAAGCTCGTGGAGTCAAGGTGGAGCTCTGGTAACGTCTGAAATGGCGAGGCGGAGGCAGGAGATCGGAGAGGTTGCACGAGATCGGCGTGTGATGAACGTCACGTTCACCACTTTAATTGTCGTATTTTATCGTAGTACAGGTGGTGAAAATGGCTCAGCAAAAACCGCAAATCTTTGAATGTTGTGGAATATTTATTCTTGGCAAGTCTACCAAGGTCGAACACAAGGACACGACCACTTAATCTCTTTTTTGAATTTTGATCAACGAAGCACATGTGTGAAGTATTTCTCAATTTCAGGTCTTTTATGAAAATGCATGATGAACTATGAATGTTATAATTCAATAATATGATGCATGCAAGTTTTAGTTGATTTTCATGCAGTTATAAAAGTTATGAATGAGCAATTATGCAAGGTTAAAGATATCCAGAACAAGAGGATACAATATACCATGAAAATACGAGCAACATAATAAAAATGGAAATCATGGTTGTTTTAATCACAACATGAAGAACAATCATCAAATCAGAGCAAGGACCAAGAGAGCAGGGTCATCATGTATCACAAAAATTCGCTTCATTTAATATATTGATGAGAAAATTAAATATGCCATAATGTAAAGGACGAAACAAGGATCAAAACGCCACTAAAATCATGTATTTTGGACTTACGATGCTCGAGTTATGCTAAAAATAATGCAGGGGCATAATTGTAATAAAAATGCAAGAAAATAAAGGATAAATATTACATTTAAGTCCTTGGAGGGACCTAAATGCAAATACCAAAAGCCGCCTGGGCTCGGATGCATTTTTCCTTTTGCGTGAGGGCCTTTTTGCAAATTCAGGGAACTTTGAGGGTCTCCCTGTAAATTACCCAGGCACGCACGTAAGGCACGTGCCTGGGGACCATTCTGTAAATAAAAATAGCTCTTGGGTCTTTTATGCAATTTACCCAGGCCCTCACTAGGGATGCACGTGAGGGGCCTAGGCTCGGGTCTCCCTCATGGCTCGGAACACGTGGCAGCGCCTGGCGAGTTGTGGCAAGGTTCGGTGCTGGTCGGGGCTGCTGGTTTGGATGGAGGCTTAGACATCCCCGTGTCTTCATCTCAACTGTCCGATCCAGATGATCGGATGGTATCTGTATGGCCATCTCCTCCGCAGGCCATCGGAGAAGGCGGGTCTCCGACGACCTGCTGTTGGCTCCTCCGTGCTCCGCAAGATCTTCTGATGATCGGAGGAGCAAGCTAGGGACCTCACGAAGAAGTTGGTGGTGCAGTGAGGCTCCGAGGCTGATCGTAGGAGACGGTCGGTGAAGCCTCACCGGAGGAGAAAAGCTCAAAGATGTGCCGACGCAAACTCCGTCCATTGAAGCTTTGATTACCTGCAAGGGTTAGCATAACCCAAGCTCAAGGTGCGTGAGTGATTTTGTGAGGTGAGTGAAGTCCCTGGGGTGACTGGAAGTGGAGGACAATGCTCCTCCTCCGGCGAAGTGGAGGAGGAGATGAATCGGGGCGGGGGAGGTTCTGGAGAAAGGAGAGGTGGTCGGCGAGGATGCTGGTGGTCGGGCGGATGTCGTGAGGTGATCAGGTGAGGGTGGCATCGAATGAGAATGGCGGGAAAATTCGAAGAAATAGGAAAACAAGAAGGGGGGTACCTCGTCGGAGAGGGAAATCCGGTGGCAGAGGTGCTTGTGCAGGGCTTCTAGGAAGCCCGGTTCGTCGCCCAGTCTGGTCAGCGATGCCAGAGGGCTCGAGCTTCCTCCAAAGATGGCGGAGCTGCCAAGGATCACACCGGAGATGGGCCATCTTCGCCTCAATTCATGGTCCCTCTGCTGTCACTGGAGGACCGGAGGCTGGTCCACAACCCCCTGGATGGTGGATAGGGTCTCAGGCGGCGGGGCGAAGGCTCTTATAGGCGGAGGAAGTCCAACAGTTATGTGGTGGCGAAGCGTTTTGCAATGGAGGGTTAATGGCGACGGAGTAATGGCAGTGAATGATGGTGGCCACGCGAGGATGGCGGAGGGTAGGGCTTTGTGGTGTGGTCGTTAGGAGAGGGAGAGGTGGCCGGAGGTTCTTCCCAAAATAGGAAGGGGGCGGTGGGTTGGCGAGGTGAAATGGCTGGGGAAGGGGGTTAAGGAGGAAGAAGACAAGGTCTGAGCCGTTGGTTCATGTGATCCAACGGTCCATATGGCGGTGCGAACAGAGAGTAGGGATCATATCTTAGAATCTGATCCTACGGTGGACAGACAAGCGCTAAAGAGCGCCCCAGATGAATAGTTAGCATGATCGGATGGTTGGGAATGACTGGGTGACGTGGAGCGTCGTGGTCCGTAGGATGCACGTGGGATCGAGCGGCTGAGATTTAGGCGGGTGCGTGCGGTTGATATTAGATCTGGCAGTCAGATCTGACGGTGAGGAGTGGATGAAGGATAAACGACGAAGATGGAGGCGGGATGAAGGGGATCCAACGGTCCGGATGAGCGCCGGGTGGCGGGAGGAGGAGCGGCCACGTGGCAGCTCCAGAGAGCGTCACGTGGCCCAATCAGAAAATTCGAAATTGTAAATACAAAGAAAATAACAAAAGAAATAGTTAGAGGTAGAATTAGGAAAAAGTCAAGACATAAAAGTTGATCGTCTCGATGAGATCTACTAGCTTCATGTTGGACAAAAAGCCAAAAGAGGTCATTTGTACAAAAGTATTTTTTTTACATCTCTAAAAATAGTTACATGCATGTGTTCCTATTCTTGTCCTTGTTGCAGTGACATTATTTTCACAAAAAATGACTCATGATGTTCTCGAAATGCTGAAAAATGGGTGTGATACATGGTGACATGGATACGGTTTGATGCACAAAAGTGTTCGTATTTTAAAATCAACCAGGTATGTATTTGAATGATGCGCAATGCATAAAAATTCGATAACTGATACCACCAAAAATTATGAAAAATGGGCGTGATAAAGATTATTTTTGGGCTTGCATGCTACTCAAACACACAAATTGTCTTGATAAAAGTTGTATGTGTGACATGGGGACATGTATGTATCTAATAACTAAAAGAGGTGACAATCTGTTGCGTCTCGGGACGTCCCTCGTGATCTCCTTTTGCTCAAAATTCGCATTTCATGTGTGTTGTGCTTAATACGAGCACTTAGGGGTGTTCACGGGACGGGTACCCGATCCGTTTCATAGTGACCCGTCCCGACCCGTCATTACTGGGTCAACGGGTCGACCCGACCCGTTCGAACGGGTACCCGCTTTTAACGGGTACCCGAATTGTATGAATGGGTAACGGGTACCCGTGGGTACCCGTGGAATAAATATAATTTTTTCCATGACTAACAAAATACAAGGTGCACATGTCTATTAATATTGTGAAAATAAGCCTATTGACGTCGGAAAATGCATGATTTTATTATATCACTCGTAAATTGAAGTGTATCACTGCTGTTATATGCCAGAGAAAAAGATATCTGGTAGAAATTCATCTTCTACCAAGTCTAACATATCCTACCTAACAATTTCTTTAACATATTTAACACCATCGATGTTATACATCATTTTCGTAAAAGGAAAATTTTCTTGCTAAAATCCAAATTTCTGTAGATAAATCCAATGCAAGTGAAACAAGAGCCTCGTCAAAAACTTCATGGTGAAGTAAATTAAATTGGCCAACTCTGTGCAACAAAGTAAAATTGGCTCGTGGTCAATTACGTGGGCATTTGATGGAAAAACAAAAGACATGTCAGTAGCAGATTCTACTTCCGCATACCTCAGTCATAGATGGACGCTCTATGTTGAGGCGATGGGAAACGTGCATCATGAAACAACACTGATAGAGAAGGGGTGATATGACTATATCATTTTTGTTATGGGTTCCGTTGCAAATTTGTCAGTTGTTTTTTCAATTCAGGACTCCCTCAGCTCCGCGACGATGCGTGGAGGAAGGGACACGGGGAGCGGCAAGGCATGGAGGAGGGGGTGTGTCGAACGACAAGGCGTGGAGTAGGAGCGGCGCTGGGTGGTGAATCATGGAGGAGGGGCTGCACAATGCAGCGAGTCGCGGAGGGGTTGCGCCGCGCAACAAGGCATGGAGGAGGGATTGCGTCGAGTGGTAAGGCGTGGAGCAGGGGGCTGCGCCAGGTAGCGAATCATGGAGGAGGGGCGACGCAGCACGGTGAGTCGCGGAGAGACTGTGTCGTGCAACGAGCTGTGTCCGAGAACAGCTACAAGAGCAGAACTTCCCATTTCCAACCGCATTAGGGTAATTGTTCAAGAGGAGCCGGATAACCCAACCGGGTACCCGGTTCCTTCCAGCGGGTTTTCGGTTGGATTGACGGGTCGACAATTTACGGGTACCCGACCCAGATATTTTTTCACGGGTATCCGTGAAATTAGGGTCAGATCACTTCACTGGGTCGGGACGGGTACCCGTTTGACCCTAAACTATTGAACACCCCAACGAGCACTACCATGGTGATGATCTCGTCGTCCTCTTCACAGTGGTTCCTTCATATTGTGGATATGACAACTTTTTGTATAATGACGATGGAGCTTTGACGATATTTCCGACCAACTTTAATTTGAAGACAAAGTTTCGGTAACCCGACCCACTTTGGTTATCCGACCTAGAAAGTTATGGTGCAAGTTTGAGTCTAAACAGATCTGGTTCGAATCAGGATTTGTTTAGCGAGTTGCGACCTTGTAGTGCATGTATCTCCCTCGTACAAACTAGAATTTCGATTTGGATTCAGTGGAAATGTATCGATAAGTATTACATAGTAGAGTTGTCATTTATCATGGTTGGGTATCAATTAAACTCTAGATTCTTAAATGCAGGATCTTACCATATGTGGAATATAACATATTCCACATATGGGAGGAGGGAGGCGAGGGCTCCGAGGGCAGATGCGTCGAGGGAAGTCGGGGAAGGGGAGATGGTGCGCGTCGAGGAGGGCTCGGAGCCGTTCGATCTGTTCTTCGCACGTGGCGTGCATCCAACTCGCTGCAGCAGAGTCTGCTGTATTTCACTTACAACAGACGATCCTCTCTCCTTGAATAGACCACTCCTCGTGCGTGGAGCTTGGTTCTGGCGTAGCAACTTCACTAAATAAATATTTTGAGATACTTGAAATTATTCACGGTAAAGATATCTTCAGTTATCAAAACACAAAAATAATTTACAATGGAAATATATGCAAATATTAACAGGCAAATATGTTTTCTTGATTTTTAAAAAAAATATAATATACAAATTTAAAACTACTTAGCACGCTCATGCGTAGACATGAAAAAAAACACGACTATGAATTGTAAAAAAATAAATCCACAAATAAAAAATATTTTACATATATTTCATACCTTGTTTAACGACAATTTTAACTAGCGTACTTGTGTTTATAACATATCAAGTTCAATATTTTCTTTAATATGTAATAGTATGTCAATTAAAGCATATATATGAAAGTAGTTAAAAACAAAGTAATATGATTCTTGATTTTCGAAGTTTAAAAGAAGCAACGAAAGTTGAAAATATATAATTTTCTTATAAAAATATAAATATGACAAACATAAACTTCAATGTTATAAATAGAGTTGTAAAATTAATACTCAACTTTAAGACTGAAGTTGAAATAAGGAAAAAAAAGATGAATTATGAGTTTGATTGGAGTGACAATTACATGCGAGGAGGATTTAGACATCTCTTAATTATATATTAAATCATGCCTTATAATTAAATATATAATATTTTATTTTTTTGCATGATTTCTTACCTCGTTGTTGCCATTTTTCTCCAAAAATATCTTGAAAATTTTAAGAGGCTTTCTAATATAAAAATAACATATAAATACATATTTCTTAAATAGGTTGTATTCTATTATTGTTGTTTTCTTACAACAGAATAATGTAACAACTTATTGATATAAACTCAAACAAATATAGTAATATATAATAAAAACTACAAATTTTAAAACATATCAAAGGGAAGGTTGGGGAGAGCTTGAGAAGGGATGATCAAAGGAGCATATGTGAACGAGAATATGTATTTGATGAGACAAGGGGTCGTAACTTTATATCAAAGGGTTGGGAGAGGGAGGAGTGTGAAATGCGTAGTTCACTGATTCATTTGATGAAACCTTTCATTGAAAATGAGAAATGAATTGTCAGTACTAGAGCATCTCCAACCAACTGCAGGACACTCTCTCTCTCGACGATCACATTGAAGAGCACATATGTTGCCTCGGGGAGCGTATTAGTAAATAAATCATGATTAGAAACTCCCTACTACATTAACACTCGAGAAATGGTTCGTTGGATCTTGAATAGATCGAGGATATTTGCAGCACATCAAACATAGTACCACATATAATAATCAGAATGTGTGGTAGTAGCTTATAAGTAGTGGAGCTATTACTAGATTACCGTTCTTAAGCATTTTGGGCTCAAGTCATGGATTCCACTTGGGTCCAAGCCCAATAAGTTATATGGGCTAGCTAGTAATCCCCATCAACAGACCGGATCCAGGCTCTGAGATGTTAAAGATGGTATTGAAGCAGACATCCTATAGTAGTGGAAATGAATATCTAAGAGGTGAAGCCACTCCTACCATAAACTTATGAGGAACGAGCTACATAAGAGGAGAAGCCACCAATGTTACTGGGAATAGTTCATGGTCCATTGCGTAGCGAGGACACTGAGAATACAAGTAGATGTTATTGTAGAACCTCAAAAATAGCACCACATTTAGTAATCACAACATTTTAGTAGCAATTTATAAGTAGTGGGAGCTGCTACTAGACAACTTATGATTAAGCATTTTGAGTTGTGATTAATGACTTCAATTGGGCCTAAGGCCGACAGTTGTCTGTGTTACTAGTCCATGATAACAAGTTAGATCTAAGCACGAAGATGTTAAAATATCAGTTTATTTATGCATGCTATGGTGATAAGATTGACCCCTTCCTTTCGAAAGGGGAAATCCCATGACAGAACTTCAATGTAATCATACACCCCCATTACCGGACCTTAGGAGGAAGCATGTCACGTAAGTAGGAATACGTTGTGTTAAATAACCCATGCCCTCTTAAAACAACATAACTTTCTCGTCCATCACCCGATTGAAGCAAAAACACATGCAGTGGATCCACATAACATGAATTGCATGATCCGTATAGAGGAGGTGATGTCGATGAACTCGTAATTGAACACGTTCATTTCACGATGAAAATTTCAGAACATTCGAATAATGTGTCTCATGAGCTCCTCCACAATGAGATCAGTATTATAATTTGCATCTTGAACTTTAGTGACAGCCCTTGTGGATCTTTATGAAAAAAGCTCCAAAAACAAATTGTTCGTCTCGTTTATTTTAGCAAGCATTCAATGGACTAAATTATATCGAATCGCCTGATGTCATCGGGATTGTTACTCTACAAACTCCGAAAGTCTTACAAATTACCCTCTAGACATCGTATTCTCCGTGATTATCACCTAAACCTCCCTCAGATATGCTCTATGACACCACAATCCTTACCATCAATTCTAACTTTATAAACGGGTGACGACAAGGTGGAGGGAGGAGTTGGTGGGGGTCTCGTGGAAGGTGAGGGGCGAATGTACATGAGTGTTCGGGGAGGAGGAAGAAGAAGAGTGTGGATTGTAGATTTATACAAAAGAAGGGTAAAAATGTTATTTTCTTACGTATTATGTTCACATCCAACAAACAAATGGATGAATATTAACTCTAGAGGTTGTGGTGTAAGGAGAGCGGTTCCTCCATTGTTACAGCATCTGCTGTAACGCATGGGAGCTGCTCGATGAGCATCGAAAGACCTTTGGAGTAGGTTGTCGATGACTGATGCTTATCTTGATGCCCATCGAGCATCTCTCTTGCGTTACAGTGGTGTTGTAACAGAAGATGATATGCTAAGAGCCTGTTTGGTTGCTGGGTTGGGTTGAGTTGGGGTACCCCTGTGAATAGTAAACTGTACCCCTGTGAATAGTAAACTGTGAGAATGATTGAGAGGGTTGGAAGGTTGGGTACACCAGTGTACCCCAACCAACCTAGTTCAACTTAGCAACCAAACAAACCCTATGAGTTAGCGAATTTACCAGGTTTGCATGATAATTACGAAGAATATCGGACAAAGAAAGTAATTTGCAAGCCTTTCTCTTTATTTTAGATCGAATGACACTTTGGCTCACCTCTTTTCGTCGCCTTAACGGGACACGTGCGAGTAAAATCCGTACAACGGCCACCGGAAACGAGAGAAAGAGCGTTTACATCTCCGGCGCGGGGTTTCGGGCGCCCCTCCCCCAATTAGTCGCATTCCCATGGCGGAAGCTAACGGTAGCGCCGCGCCGGAGCCGCCGCCGCCAGACAGGAGCGAGGACGACGACCTCCTCCTCCTCAAGGGCTTCTTCGCCGAAGTCAGCGAAGTCGAGAGGGACAACGAGGTCGTCAGGTCCGTTCTCTGTTCTTTCATTCGATTTCCGATGCTTCCTTATGTGTGTGGTTGACCGATTCCCGAGTCCGCGCTGCTCGTTAGGGATCGATTCCCTTGAGAAAGTTGTTAGTTCGCGTGGTTGCGCGGCTTGTGTGTGTAACTTGGGGTTCAAGGCATCGCTGTGATTTTTGCGCGTGGTTGTATTTATTATTGTGTCTACCGAAGGTTTAGCTATTGTCGCTACTGTACCAAGGATTGCACTGAGTATTACTAGATGCTTTCGTCATGATTTTGATTTGCCACTCGAGGGATGAGTGACAGTATCTTCAACCAGTATATGCTATTATATGAAAAAAGATTTGCATCATCTCCAGCTGAAATAGTAGACCTTGAAAATGTCGACGGGGTCTTTGAGCCTCGTTGAGACCCTGTTCTTGGCGTAGCTGACTTAATTTACTGTGATGGAAGGAATTTATGTTTAAGAAGATGGTTTTTCTAGAAGATCATGAGTTATTTGCAGTTCCTTCATGATCTCAATTTATGGATTGATCTTTATAGCCATTTGTAAGTATATGCATAACTATTGGATACCATCAATAGCGCATAAGACCATCAAAGTAAGTGTTTACTAATTTATGGCTGTAACCTGGCCTTCGTGTCGCTTCAGACATCATTTGGCAGTGTGTTATGGTTGCTTCTGATGGTATGTGGCTCAATTATCAATAATACACAATGCATCTTTGATTTCGATACCAGCATGAAGTTTCTACTCAATGTTTTTTTGAAATAAAAAAAGGTACACACCCATACGGGGACACACCCAACTGCAAATATTGTCATATATACTTAAATCACCCACGAGGAATAAGATTCCTTGATGGCATTGGCATGTACAAACACATTTTCCGCATAATTTATCTTCCAACGGAATACAATCCCATTACACGCCATCCGAATTTCCCACACCAAAGAAAATTATTTGATACTTCCTTCTTGTATGTCGTCGCAAGTAGCTCTCAAAGAGGTCTAGAATCAACACCTATCGAGTCCACCCGCTCTAGTATGAGCTTGATGACCCAAGCCACAACTCCCTAGACCCTGGATAACTAGAAGAGACAGTCTATGTCCTTATGAAGTCCAGACAATTTGGAGTTGGACATGTAACATAGTTCCCATGCAAATGCTTGGTGCCATGCATACTTATCATCATTCAATCCTATGTCATCAACCAAATAAATACATTTACATATAGCGAGATCTTGAACTTCTAGAATATTTCGCAATCCTATGATAGATAACTTGAGTTGAAGACCCTAGGTGTGCATATCACACTGCATGCTCTTCTAATAAAGAAGGTGCCATCTATCCAAGTTCAATGGCCACATCCATACGAAGGACCCTTCACTCCCAGAAGGACCTCATTCATCTCCAAGAAGTCCTCTAGACTTTGGCTTCTTTCATCTCCAAAATGTGTCTAGCCTTTGTTTTGAGAAGGCGACGGTAAAAGGTGGCTCCCATGTCCTATCAAGTCAAGCCTTTGCTATATAGATATCTTGCTCACCATCCTATGTAAAAAGCCATGGGAAGCGATTACAAAGGCTTACCTCTTTGATATAGTCATCCTTCCAAATTTTGAAAGATTCTACATTCCCACTATCATCTTAGAACTTGTGCAATTTAAAGTAGACCTCAAGTAATCCCTCGCCAAAAGCCAGAGGGAGATTGAACCGAGCTCAACTCTACATTTCACCTCATAAATAATTCATAAAAACCAACATTTCAACTCTCGCTTTTCCCCACATCTCAATTCCAACTTCATCGGAAAGCTATATTCATATCCATGAGCTTTGAACCTCTAGAGCCCGATACTACCCAATGAATTTATCATTAAACTTCGGTATATCAATCTTCAAAGGTTTTTGTATTTTTGACATGATTAAATGGGGTGACACTCTTTTCCACTATTCTCTGTGGTCATACCTATTCGATCAACATATTATTGAAAAAAAGGTACAAAAAAGGAGATGTGGATGGTCGCTGAAGCGATTCGTTACACATAACATCATTTATCAGAATAATAAATGCAATATTGCATTAACTTTGGCTGATGCATTTTTTTTAAAGAAAGACAATAAAATGCTCAACCAAAAAGGTGCCTTTGTCTACCAAATCAACCTGCATTTGCGGAGAAAATTGTGTGTGATTTCGTACTTTTGTGCAAGGGCATTCTCAATTGAATATAAACATATTTACTAGTGAAGCAACCCCTTCTAACCTTTTTATCGGGTCAAAAAAGGGAAACACTCCAGAGGTGTCTATCCCTAGCTTTTCTTGAGATGGAAGAGTTACAAAACAACTTACAACTTACAGTAATCGAGTCTCGAGGAGAGATCTAACTAAAAGGACAACATTCTCAACATAAAATATTTTTGGATTGATCTAAAAATTAACCCATTACGAGAGAGCCTAATCGCCCAGATCATACTGAGTGGGCGCAACAGCTCCGCCATAGGTCTGAATTGGTTGGCAACCAAGGAGCTCTAAAAGTTTCATGGGAAGAAAGGTCCACTCATGAGCCTCAAAAAAAAAAAGAAAGGTCCACTCATAAAGTGTTCATCGTTGCCCAGATCTCCTGGACCCGAGCACAAGAATATGAGAGATGATCCATATCTTCCACCTCAACGGCATACATAAAGCACAATGTGTCACCTCTCTGGGTGAAGGAGGGTCTCATTGCCTTAGTCAACACCTGACCTAGCTTGTGGAGCCAAAGGAAGACCTTTATCATCATCAATGCCCTCATAATCCAAATTAAATTGCAGTCCCAATCCTGATCTCCCCTGGTCCCCTCATCACCACTCGTAAGTGCCTTTTAGAAATTTTTCACGGAGAAGAAACCGTTCTACCACATCCTGCGATCCCACCCATCAGTGGGCCTTGGTGCAGACACAAACTACTCCAACATGAGCATTAATCCACCAAACTGTTGCCCCGAAATCTGAGAGGAGAAACACCTCATGCACGGCTGCTGATCACCTGTCAAAGCAAAAAGATGAGGGAAGCACTCCAGAAGGGGCTCCTCCTCACACCAGTCATCCTTTATAAACAAAAAGGATTTATCGTCCTCTACAGCCAAACACATCTATGTCGAGAGCTCCTGCAATACCAAGCAAATCCCCTTCTAAACGTAGAGTGTTGGCGTTGAGACAAAGCCACAAAGCGCGGTAGCACCCGAATGGAGAAATGTCCCGAACAAGCCTACACAAAAGATCCTCACTACTGTCCTAAAGCCTCGTCACCCACTTTAGCATCATCGCCTTATTCATTTCCTCCAGTGTGAGGATGCCCAAACCACCTTGCTCCTTTGACGAGGTGATTGTCTCCCAATTCACCAGGTTTAGCCCTTTTGACTGCCCATTGGAGGGACTTCAAAAGAAATGTCGCATACACGACTTCAAATGATTTCGAATCCCGATCGGTAGAATCCTTGATGAAATGAAGAAGATTTGGATTGTCGCAAAATTTTCCTTAAGAAGCACAAGTCTCCCCCAGGTGAGGGACAAGAGGCCTTCCATACAGCCAGCTTCCGCTCCAACTTCTCAACCACTTGCAATTGGCCGGGCTTCTTCAAACGCCCGCAAGTCAAAGGAAAAATAAGCTAACAAATAGGTAAAGACCTACGCAGAGTCTCCAAGATCCTCGAGCACTCAATCTTCGAGTCCGAAAGACCGAATGGCATGGGGACAGACTTTGCTTTATTCACTTCTAGCCTAGATAACTCACTTAAGATGTCAAGTATGGTACTCATGGTCCTGGCCTCGTCACAACCCCTTCCAACTCTAACTAAAGAAAAACATAGGTTCCCGCATGTTCCATGTTGGGAACCTTTCTTGGGTTTGAGGGAAGTTTTTTTATTGTGCTTTTTATTTCTGAGGTGAGTCCTATCTCGGGGTTTCACTCTTTTCTTCTTCTTCTTCTTCAAAAAAATATTATGCTTTTAGTTGATGGTTACGAATGTTATAATCTTGGTTACTCTTGTATTAAAGCTGACACATATTAGATCTACTTGCATCGATGCATTGGTTTTGTAGGATTTTCAGACAAGGTTCAATACCTCAACAGAAGCTCTTCAGAAGTTTCCTTTCTTATTATATGTTGTTGTTAAGTGTTTTGCCTTGTATTTATTGTGTAATCATCAAATATACTTTAAATAGTATTCAATTCTTGTATCTATGATGATTTACTCAAGGAGTCACTATTTCTAATGGTCAAGTCAAGCTCATGCAACAAAGTCAACTTCAAGTCAGACCATCAATTGATCGCTCATTGCAATTCTCGCTGATCGATCATTCATCAATCGTGCATGGTACTTGATCTGATCGATCATTCTGTAGCTTGCTCAAGAGTATCTTGAACCGAATCGATCATTGGTTTTTGTATGATCTGTAAGTGGTACTTTCTTTTCTAATATATTGGGGTCAACACCACTGAGTGTCTCCCCCTTTTTCTTGGCTTAAAAAAATGATCTGTAAGTGGTATGATCCTCATTACTTTATTCCTGATTGATTATTTTTTAAACATTGTCTACCTTTGATCATTTCATTTTATTGATCGGCAAGTCACTTTTTATGATCGATCATTTATTTGAATTTTGAATTTTGTAACTGATTTGATCGATTGTGGGTCTTTGACTGATCAACTATATGAGCATTGATCGATCCTTGTCTTTTGTTTATCGATCGTTCCAGATATGAAAGTTGCTATTTTTGGCTCTTGACACTTGATAGTTACATGATTGAATAACTATAAAAAGATGCCCCTATCTCCTCATTTCGACATACAACTCATTTGAGTATTCCTTCCTCTCTTACTCTTGAGTGTTCATATTTTCAAGAGAGAAGTTTTCTAAGTTGGAAGCTAGTCTTGATCTGTAGCAAACTCCTCGAGCTCTTTGTTTGTAGTTAGAGATCCTCTTAAACCTACTTAGAAAAATTTAGTGATATTTCTCGATTATATATATTTCACTTGTTTTAGAGATATATCTATTTGAATCAACTATTTGTATATCTTGTTGATATATTCGCTCTGCTGATCTGATTATTGTGAACTGACTGTTTTATTTAATCAACATAGATAATTGGTTTATCTTGTTCACCTAATGTTGTTCTGTAGATACTCTTTGAGTTTTTTCTGCAGGAAGCTCGAGGGGAAGTCTCAAGCAGCGTTGCAGCTTGTTCAGTTGCAATGGTGACTCTGGTGTTAGATCTAAAATTGCTTTTTTGGTGTGCGATCCAATGTTGTAAGCTTAATGCTTGTAATCAGTTGATATATCTGTCTAAATATCTTAGGAGTGGAAAAGTTGGTTGGCTCGGCTAACCAGAAATCCTAAGTCAGGAAGGCTTGGGTCATGGTTTTCACTCGCCTGGGTTTCTATGTTATCATATTATGCAATATACTTGTTGGATTGTTGTCTCTGATTGGATTTGATTGCTTGTCTTTTGCTTACGCGAAAAAGATTTTAATCTGCCATACTCCATTCACCCCCCCTCTGGAGTGTATTCGATCCTCAACTTTTGTCAGTGAATTCTGTGCAAAAGAATTTGGTTTCTTAAGGAGTGTCGACTATGTGTAATGGACCTTTTTGAGTTCAAGTCTTATGCATTATCCGTGAGATTATCATATCCATGATTAGAGTCCGATCTCTTTCCATTTCCCTTGTGTCATGGACGAGCAAGAAACAAACTGTGGTTGTGAGATCTAGTGTCGAGTTAGATTATAGAGCCATGGTGCAACGAAGTATTGAGATGATGTGGATTAGATCCATTCTGACTGACCTAGTTATTAATGCGCCTCTTCCCATGAATCTACAATGCGACAATCGGGTTGCTATTGCCTTCTACGAGAGGACCAAACACATCGATGTAGATTATCGTTACATGTGACATGACTCAGAAGGATTTTATTTCCACTTTCCACACCATCTCAAGGGAACATACAACAAATATTTTCACTAAGGCTCTAGCCAGAGGGCTATTTCGGAGATGTTCACTTCAAAGCTAAGCATGATTGACATCTATGCTCCATCTTGAGGGGGACTGTTGAGAAATATATTTATCTTTCCTTGTTTTTTGTATTTATGTATTTCTTCTGTCTCCAGTCTCCAGTATGTAATTTGCTCACTAGGATTTCTCTTCTCCATTTAAGAGAATTTCGAGGCCTCATGAATACTCAAGTCATTATTTTCCTTTCACAATTAGCAAGAACCTTCGCCAAAATAAGATATATCTGGTTGGAGAGTAAATGGGATGGAAGTCATCCACCCAAGTAAGCACATCATTTTTTCGTAAAAGAAAAATGAGAACTCTATTCAATAGTTTAAGGCCTAAATTACATCTATGGAACTCGTTAACCACTACCATCACGTCATCCTTGACACCATCCCCAAGCCGGATGTCGATTTCCTCTTCTTGAGGCTTCCTACACAGTTTGCATCTTCACATGTTGTGATGACAAGGGATGCCCCTCTACCAAAGAGTACTCCGACGTTTGAAGAAGACTCAAGATATCTCAGAATCACGTGAACCACTTCCATACGTGCATGTCTTAGTTGCTCTATAAATCAACTAATTTTGCTCACAACAAAGGAGACATATGGCTTGGTAGTTGTCATATAGAGGAGCTTCCCAACGATCTAACAATGATACCTCTTAGAGTCCTCTGAACAAACAATGAATGATATGTAGTCGATCTCATGAAGCCTTGCTGCTATATCAAGTTCAAGAGCTTTTAAAACCATGCTTTGGGGCTTTGCTTAAGTCCATAGATAACCATGTGAAATCTGCAAAGCTTCTGACACCCCCCTCAATAGCAAACCCATGTGGCTGTTGCATGTGGACTTCCTCATGCAGATCACCATATAGAAAACCATTCTTTACATCTAGCTTGGATAGGAATCGGTCTCGTACCACTACAATAAAGAGGACTTGAAGGGTATACTGACTCGCCACATGAGAAAACATATTTGTATAGTCCACCCCATAAGTTTGGATGAATCCACGAGCCACAATCCTACACTTTTAAAAATCAACACTACCATATGTACGATGTTTCACTGTAATCACCCATTTACACCCAACCAGAGAAGCCCCCGTAGGAGCAGTGGCCAAGCTCCATATGCCATGCGACTATAGTGCGGTCATCTCCTCTTCTATAACAAGATGCCACTAACTATCTTGCATAACATCTTGATATATTCGTGGGATCTCCATTGCTGGTAGACCCATGACAAACCTCATGAAGTTCGCTGAAAGATGCCTTAAAGAAACATGAACATCGATAAGATAATGGTATACGCATGCCTCCGCTTCGGACAATAATGAACACATCAAGGTCCTCTGTACCATCTATGACATGTAAAGTAGCTTCGTGAGGAGGCACCTGCTCGTCCTGTAAAGGAGCCTACTGTATAGACTAATCATTAGTGCCGTCAATAAAGACAAATTGCTTAGAATATACATGGGCGTGCTGGATGATGGGGAAGGCCCATTACCAGGGGGTATAGAGGGCGACATGTGACTGTAAAAATGCGGTAAAAATTGAGCCAAAATGTTAGGAGGCGGGGGCAGAGGAGCAACCATAGTAGGAGGTGGGGGCGGAGGAGCAACCGTAGGAGGTAGGGGTGGTGGATATGGTGGAGCTAGTGGTGGCGTGGGAGAAACCACAACTGGAGGTGGTGGTAACGTAGGAGGAGTCATCTAGACCTCTTCAGAGTCAGATGGAGTCACCTGTGGGGGAGAAACACATGACCGACTTATTGAAGATGACATCAACACCGACGTAGTACTTTCATCGTACATGGTCAAAGCCACTGGTATCCTTTCTATGTCTTGTAGTAGCCCACACTTGACAGTTGCTGAGGTATATATCTCTATGAAGCGTACTGAGCTTGTCTCTGCACAGATGATGAGATGTACCGGAAGCCATGATCTATTCTTTCATTTTTTTGAAATCCTGATCTATTCTTTCGTGTATGCCCTGTGATGACTGGTAAGGGTATATGCTATACCTGAGGTGTGAGAATAGGCTCTAGCTGTAGCAGCGATGTCGGAAGGACCTGCAAGAGTACTAGCAGTGGCGGTTATAGGAGTCATGATCACCCTCAGACGAGAGATAATATTATTCGACTTTCGATCAATAGTAGGCGTAGATGTGGCAGTAGGCTCAACGTGCTTGATCATATGGGCAAATGTGGGGTAGCCATGCTTCAAGTAGAAGGTCTCCTTTGGATGACCAGGCTGATGACAATAAGTGCTTGGTCCATGGTGACATCCACCTCCTATGCCACAAACACTATGCCCTATGAACTGAGATATACCATTGCTGCAAGATGCGACTATTGCCGAGGAGTTATGAGTAGTGGTAGTAGATGGGATTGCGACCTTGTTAAGACGACTGTAAGCCACCTTCACCGGAGGTATAGATGGACTCATGAGGAGCTGCGTGCGTGCTGCATCATACTCAGAGTCTAGAGTTGCCAGAAAAACTCCAACCATTATAGTGTTCATGTATGCCTTCTGGTGCTCTGCAGATGTGGTCATAGGCTTGAAGCTGTGCAGCTTCTCCAACATGCTTCGAAGCAAAGAGTAGAAGCTGCGCAGAGGATGACCATTCCGTCCGGCCTTGAAGATGTCATACCCTAGCTAGAGAATCTTGGTCTCATTCCTTGCTTGACCTAGAAGGATATCACGCATTACCTTGGTAGTGGGTTGGTGCAAAATATCATTGGCTATCTCTGTGCTAAAAGTCCTAGAGATCCATACATGCATGTGCGCGTCATCCTGCTTCCATGAAGCATTTACCCCAGTCTTGTCAGTTGGCTCTGGCCATGTCAGAATGCGCTCCTTTTTATTGCACTGCACTAGGGTCATAAAATGTATGGACAATAAGTCGTAGTTGATCTTATCCATCTTCACGACGGGCGTCGGCGATCCTTGAAGGCATCGGATGGATGGAAGTCAAGTCACCCTTGATTTTTGATATGATGATAAAGAGTCCATAAAGAATGAAGACTGGGCTGTAGACCGAAGCAAACATGTCTACACGAACATATAGGGAATCAATTGTATATGCAAACTTATGCCACGACCGTTCTCATCAATCTCGGAGTTTTTTAGGGCACATGGAGAGGCCTAGAGATCTGATTTCATCTAAAAACACCCAAAATCATACTGTTTGGTGAATTTTGGATGCTGTTAGGGCAAACCAAGCGGATTGGTGGCAATCTTAGTAAGCGACCAAGTGGCTGGCGACGTCCTAAGGTGCAACCAGCTAGCAGTAACCCATGGGATGCTTAGAAGCACCAGTGATCGACAATAGATGGTCCGATGGGATCCCAGTTGTAGGCCTCAGTGGTGCAAAGGGGCCACGAGGGAAGGTTGCAGCGGTTGCAACAATCTGGGGGCCCCGAGTGGGGTTGCGACAATGGAGATGGGATCGCAAGAGAGAGGCGAGCGTCGGTGGGGCCATGTACAGTGAGAGAGAAGACCGACGAGTGGTGGATGGGATTAGGGAAATAGGGCTCCGGTCTAGGACCATCATTCTAATACTACGTGGATGGAAAATAATGACTTGATTATTCATGAAGCCTATGGCTCTCTTGTATAGAGAGGAGAAACCCTTGTTGGCAAATTAAATACCAGAGATGGAAGAAATATAGAAATACACAAAACATGGAAAGATAAATATCTCCCTCAAACTGTCCGTCTCCGTGTGGTGCTCCAAGGCATAATTTCCCCATTGCAGTATGCATTTACCTCGGGTAGATCTACGATGGACAATTTGGTCTTGGCAAATGTAATGGTCGTAGATAGAAAGAGACACCAGAAGAAGGGATTAATTTGGATGTTCGATTTTACTAAGGCATATGACAACGTCGATTGTAAATTTATTTGGTCTACTTTGCGTAAGAGAGGCTTTTTGGACACTTGGATGAAACATTGTATTACAATCACTTATTTCTCGATTCTGGTGCCTGAACGTTAAGGTGGCCTTTTTGCCACGCTCATCTTTGTCATTGTTGTAGATACCTTGGTTATTCTTACGAGGAGATATATCTCTGCAGGGTTTACATATGGTTACACTCATGAGAACGTTTCCATTCCCGTGCTCGCTGATGATGCTGTGTTGTTTTTCATTGCGGGGGGGGGGGGATCTTGACATCCGCAGCATGCCAACTACTTTGGATCTTTTTAATGCCTTACAACCAACATGAGCAAGTTATCCTTCTCCCCTTTGGTCTATCTTGTGAGGAGGTCACTGTCTATGACAATATTCTTGATACTCCTAGGAGAAGTCTTCCAATGCAATACATGGGTCTCCTTTTAACTTATTAAAGGCTTACGAGATCCCAATGGTTTCCCTTCATTGAAAAATTAGAGCAACGATTAGCTAGTTGGTGGTCGACCATTTAGTCGAAGGGTGATCGATTGGTTTTTGTGAACTCAGTCTTTGAGGCTATCCCTATTTTATGCTTAACCTCTAGACCGGTCTTGATGGGTGTGGACTACATTTGGAAAGGAGTATGTAGCTATTTTATGGGGATGTATGAATCAAGAATCTCATTTCTTCGCATCGGTTGCTTGGGACAATGTTACCGTGCCTAAATGTGGTGGACTTGGAATTAAAAGATCGAAGGAGCTTAACCCAACATTGTTGGTGAAATGGGTTTGTGAATCTGGGAACCTTGGGGGGATATGCTGACTAGACTGCTGCGTGGGATCTTGGAGGTGAATATGAATTTCTTAGCATATCTATCACACCCCGTAAATCATGATACCCAACAACCATCCTGCAAACACCACATTCACATTCAACACACACAAATTTCAACATATGTATCTATTGCTGGAGAATAAGTAAAGTAAAGAATGAACTGCATAAGCATACTTGATTACTTTATATGATATAACAACCACAATAATAATTGAAGCACCATGCCCACAAAATGTATAAAACATGTAACTGTCCATCAAAGTATAAGTACAAAAGATGCAATTATTTTCAAATTGATAGGGCAACCCGAATTGAAGAAAAGTCTGATTTGGGAATTTTTAAAATTAGGGATTTCCATCCTTAATTAGTTTGTTTATTTAAATAAAAGAGATCGTGTGTGATCTCCAATTAGTTGGTCAATTTTAAATTTAAATTTTGAATTTCGAATTAGAGTCAAAATAGGATAGAGGTATATTTGAATTTTGATTCAAATCAATTAGAGTCAATTAGGATCGAGTGGGATTTTAAATTTGATTCACTTTCTATTTTTGTAATTCCACCCCTCCTATATAAAGGGGTTGGCACTCTATTGTAAGAACGGTCCAGATTATAAGAAAAATTGATATTTATCTTTTCTCTCTCTCTCTCTCTCTCGTTACTCTCTCTCAATGTGGTCTTCGCGATTCATCTCCAAAACCCCGCGTAGCCGACGCGTTTTCTCATTCTCCCTCCCCTCTCTAAATTTCTTCTACCAAAAATTATATTTTTCCACCGTTGGATTTTTTCGTTTACATCATTTGGTATCGGAGTATGGAAACTGAATTGTTCTTACGATTCGACGATCCTGTTGAGTATTGGCATTTGCAATTCGATCTATGTCTTCTCTCCCATGGCTCACATGCGCATTCGCGACAACAAAAGTTCAAGAGATGCCTTATATAAAGCTTCAAAGTCCAAGCATGGTTGGACTCACAAATCGAGGAAGAATCACCCATCAACAATAAAAATCAGATCACAAAAGTTGCTGTTCAACATGATTTCGGTCAAGAATATGAAGGTATTTCATTCAAGATGAAAATTTATCCGCCGCAACTTCGTTACAAGAAGACAAGGAAGACTCGGGGGCCCATTTTTGACAAAGATCCTAAAAAAGAAGCATGGGAAATCGTCGATCTGTTTGAGGTCGAAGTTGCTGTACAAGATTCAAAAAATGAGAAAAATGGAGATTTGAGGCCCATATTTGATGAAGAACCAGTAAAGGGAGGTTATGAAACCCTAGATCTCTTCATTGACGACACTACTGTTCTTGAAGACAAAAATCTGCTTGCTGTCCATACAGATTCAGGCTTGCAACCATCGCCGAAATCGACCTGCAGCCCACGCAGGACCCTCTCGTTGCTTCCCTTCCACCATGGCCCCGCACCGCCAACATACCCTCTCCCCACCGCTCGCACCAAAACTCGTCTCCTCCCACCCCGCGACCCAGCTCGATGCCGCCAACACCTGCATCGCCTCTACAGCTGTATGTCCCGCTCGGGCCCCCCACGTCACCGCCGCCGATCCATGTACCGACCGCCAGCAGCGTTCTCGCACCGCTGCCTCGTGCTCCCATCATGCGGCCGCCACCAACTTAGGAAGAGGCGAACCCTAACGAGAGGCTTATTATCCGTGGGATTCGTATCCCATGAAATTTGGGATGAGGATTTAATTTGGAAAAATTGCAGGGAAGGCCTCCCTTACAAATTTTTTTATCAAAAGGGGTAATTGGAGGATATGTTATGCTATGGAATCCTTTTAAGTGAAGGGGTGTGAAAATTGCAGAGACGCCCTTCCGTTGAAAGAAATTACAAACGTAACGTTGAAAATGATCTAATTGGGGAATTAGAAGCTACAATTTCAGCATCGAATTCTCCCCCGACGGAATGAAGATCAAGCAATTCGTCCGGAGATGAATTTTTCAAGCGAAGAAGAACTGATGCAATTATTTTCTGATTGGTAGGGCAACCCGAATTGAAGAAAAGACTGATTTGTGAATTTTTAAAATTAGGGATTTCCATCCTTAATTAGTGTTTTAATTAGTTTGTTTATTTAAATAAAAGAGATCGTGTATGATCTCCAATTAGTTGGTCAATTTTAAATTTGAATTTTGAATTTCGAATTAGAGTCAAAATAGGATAGAGGTAGATATGAATTTTGATTCAAATCAAATTATAGTCAATTAGGATCGAGTGGATTTTAAATTTGATTTACTTTTGATTTTTGTAATTCCACCCCTCCTATATAAAGGGGTTGGTAGTCTATTGTAAGGACGGCCCGGATTATAAAAAAATTGAGATTTATCTCTTGTATCTCTCTCTCTCTCTTGTTATTCTCTCTTTCAACGTGGTTTTTACGATTCATCTCCAAAACCCTGCGTAGCCGACACGTTTTCTCCTTCTCCCTCCCCTCTCTAAATTTCTTCTACCAAAATTATATTTTTCCACTGTTGGATTTTTTCGTTTGCATTAAAAAACTCTCTCTAAAGTACAAAATATGAGTCAAAACTATTACAAAACACACCACAAGTACGCACCCTCTATGATGACAACCTGTACACTCCACAACAAAACCACATTCTACTGCTGTAACATGTCCTGTGATCCTGTTGTATCACACGAAAGAGGGTACGTCATGAGCAAAGTTGCCCAACACGGATATATTTAAATGATTGGTAAATCATCAGGTAACTGGATAAGAGTAGCAAGTAGTGTTAACTACTGAAACATAAGCATAAAGAGCAACTAAAGCAAGTACACATAAATGTGAACGCTCTCCCATTAGTCAAAGCTACAAGTGAATACATACTCTTAGGTCATTACAATTCTTTAAGTTGATTTTTTTCTTATTAGTATTTTCCAATACTCATGTTAGCAGAGGAAATAATTTGTGGTCTTAACAATGTAGGTCTCACACTATGACTCCAAGATACATAATATTTTAGGGTTGGGATGCCTCCGTAGGCATGCGTGAAGTAGATGCATCCTAACTAAGTTCCCAACGCTTTCCTTTACTAACCTTCCCATTTACTTCCCAATTCATCATTCTTATTTCATTTACAAATCTTCTTGATTTTAGAACTGATCACCTATTTAATGAAGTTGATTTGATTTCCATCGAACTCTTTATCAACTGTCCTGACACAAATAAGATAGGACCAAATGAGGGAACTCACTCGGCAACCACTACAAGTCGGTAAGAGTCTTCTAATGTAGGCACAACTCAAGTAAAATCCGAGATTTAAGATTATGATTTTTAGCTCAAACTGTATTTGGACCTACGATCACCTTCTGTTTTTCTGTGGATATGTAGCAAACCGGTTAGAACACCTCCTTCGCTAACCACATCTCAGAACTCCCCTCTTAGTGCTTCTACCCAGAGTACTAACTAATGTGTCCTACACTAGTCAGCATCTAAGTATTAGCCCTAAGTAAGCAAACGAAACATAGACCACCAAGCACGCAATTTGGTAACGGCTTTTGTCGAGCAACACTGGAAAGTCATCGAGCACCAAGTACTATATGTCATCCAATCAACGCAACTGGGGTCGCAGTTGTCTATGCTTCTACCCGAAGACCCAATGGTTCTAGCCCTTCCCTTGCGGTTACCAACTCCAACTACCCAAGCAATGCGAAAAATGCACCGTATAGTACAACCCTTAACATGGGAGAACACCTCTGTTGGAGTATTTGGTTGTGCGCCATATGTATGGGAGATGGATAAATGGATCTTGGAGAGGATCCATTTACCCCATCCTCATGTTTAGTCCCATATCTACCGGTGGTGGAACTTGGAGGCTCTGTGGAGGTTATACAAGGAGCCCCAGACCTCCTGTAACCATTGAGAAAGTGCAACGCATAACCTGGCCCTTTGAGGCCTTCTCCCGTGGTTTCATCCCGCTCCTTAGGGAGTAGGGTTCCACGTTAAATCTCTTTGTTCTTTAATGTTTTATTTCTTTATTCTATGATTCCACTTCCGCTTCTTATTTTCTAACATGGTATCAGAACGGGTCGATTCTCGAGGATTTCACGTTCTTATATATGGTCAAGATTTGTATTTGTTTTATGTTAAAGATTTGTTCGAGATCCGGTTCTTGGTTATTGTTGAAGATTGCTCGTGAAGATCAGTTGTTCTTGATTGGCATCGACAAGAAGAGTTCTGCCGTCTTCTAGCCGTGTTCTGTCCAAATTTAGAGTTTTAATTGAAACCCTAATTTCTATCCAACCTGCAACGAGGCATCTCTACCTCCAGGGGCAACCCTAGCCACCTCCCTCATTCCATCTGGCCTGCGCGCATCCTCCAGGCCGCGAGCAGCAACAACATCCTATTTGTGTGTGCATCTTTGCGCGACTCCAGATTGAGCCATCTGGGTGCTCCAGGCAATGCGAAAAGATGTTCCAGCGCTTCCTACGCAACCCCCCCTGTTCAGGAGCTCCATCGGGAGCCCTAACTCCAGTCATACTCCAGCCAAACCCTTGCCCACTCCAGGCCAAGATCTTCTCCTCCTTCAGAGATACTATAGTCAGAGCTCAGGATCTCCCAGGCGGTAGTCGCCCGTCATTAGCCACAGTCGGCGACTCTTGCGCAGGCGATGCAGCCGCGCGGCTCCAGACTCCAACAGGTAACGCACGAACGACCTAGGCAACGCCTCTCCTCCTTGCAGATCCAGGCGACGCTCCTCGCGGTGCCTCTCCAATCTCGCCGCATCGACCAGGCGGCATCGTCACCCCTTGGCGTGAGCAGGCCGCCTCCAGGACACAAGCTCTAGATGGTGCGACGATGGCAGAACCCCTGTTCGAAGCAAGATCCCTAAGCGGCACCCCAACATGCCGCAAGTTCTAGTCGCTGGCGTCGCATGGCGATCTCCTTCCCTTGCCATGGCGATCTTTTTCGCGCGCATGGCGGCGACGACCCCAACTGTCCTCTCTCGCAACCAGCGTGTCCCAAGCGCAGGCGGCGCAATTCTGAGATGGGGTTTCCCGTTGGAAACCCTCGGGCGGTGGCTTTGAGAATGAAAGGGTTCCTAGGGAACTCTATATAAATGAAGGGCCCATAGGCCAACTGCTAAATGTTAAAAAAAGGTGTTTTTATCATAAAGTCCAAGGGGAGGGCCCTGAATAAAAAAAGGGAAGGGGAGATTTGATTGAGCCTAAATTTAAAAAAAGGTCCTGTAAAAAAAGAAAGAGGATGGTGAGAAGATTGGGCTCTTTTTTGGCTGAGTTATTTTGTATTAAAAAAGGAAGAGAGAAAGGCCATTAAAAAAAGAAGATGGCATTTAAAAAAAAAGGCGCGTACAAAAAAAATGCACGCATATTAAAAAAAAGAAAGAAAATGAAAGCCGTAAAAAAGTTAAACGGTTTAAAAAAAGGAGAAAATGATGTTTTCAAAAAAAATGCATGTTATTTTCCCCTTCCTTCTTGTCTTCTCCTAACTTGGTTGATGTCTTCGTTCCGACCAATATGGAAGAAAGATGGAGTATTATGTAGAGTCAGAGGTCCTGTTGCAGATTCAGACGTCAGATTACTGAGGCCAGTCATTTTTCAGACTCTACAGATTCAATTATTCAGACTTGACATTCAGAAGTTTCCGAGTCAATTTCAGACACTCACATGGATGCGGTCTTTTGTAGTGGTCCTCATCTTTTCTTGTGTTTCGGCTAGAGTTTTCATGTGAGCCATAGGGATTTCAGAGTAGAGGACCATTCCCTATGCCATGTTGGCAATGTTTTCATGTGGTATCCATAGGTACTCCAGAGTAGTGTACCATTCTTTGTGTCAGATGGGAGAGACCCAGTTCTCCGACGAGGAGACTTTTTTCAGACTCCATTCTCCAGCGACCGTGGACTCCGACGAGGATTGCACTTCCATGGCATTCGGCCCTTTTCAGAGATGGAGTAGTTGTCCACATGTTGTGGCGGGCTAGAGTACTCCGACGAGGAGACTCATTCCAGTTGTAGCCACTCTAACATGCGCAGTTAAGAGCACATGCTCTCCGACGAGGAGATTCAACATACTCACACTGCAACCCGTTCGTCCTCCTCACCTGCACGGCATGAGAAGCAACGTCCTCGACAACAGCCGACAGTTGTGCGCATTGAGTTGATATAGTCTGTAGTGTCTTGTAGCGTGAGTTGAGTTTCTTTCTGTTTGTCCAAGCTGAGCATTGCATGCTCCAGCTTGAGGGGGGGTGTTGGAGTATTTGGTTGTGCGCCATATGTATGGGAGATGGGTAATGGATCTTGGAGAGGATCCATTTACCCCATCCACATGTTTAGTCCCACATCTACCAGTGGTGGGACTTGGAGGCTCTGTGGAGGTTATATAAGGAGCCCCAGACCTCCTGTAACCTTTGAGAAAGTGCAATGCATAACCTTGCCCTTTGAGACCTTCTCCCATGGTTTCATACCGCTCCTTAGGGAGTAGGGTTCCTCGTTAAATCTCTTTGTTCTTCAATGTTTTATTTCTTTATTCTATGATTCCGCTTCCGTTTCTTATTTTCTAACAACCTCGACTATAGAGACTGCTAAAACACAAGGCATGCGGAGCAAGGGTTCCCACCGTGGCATAACAAGATGTCATGCAGATTCAAAGTACTCATATCTGGAATTAGACAGAACATTGATCAAGGCTTTCACTTAATTACTCATTTCATTCCTTATCCAATTAATATTTAAATCATTTACCATGATTCCTCGTTTAACTACTTAGGGTTCATTTGTAAAAGGTCTCACTAGCTAGGCAATTAAGTTATTTAGATGACTAACATCGCTAAGGAAATGGCTCATTACATCGCTAGACCACTTGTATGATAGATCATAGCCATAAACCATGAGTTGGTGTTTTATTTGGTGTTCAACCTTTTGTTTCAGATTTGGAAACAGATATATGTGTCGATAGCACATTCAATAAGGATAAATTTGACATATAGTTCATATTTTTCCGACTACGAACTCTCGGAAAATGCGGTTGAATATGTTGGTTGCTCCGATTTGGCGTCGAAAAAATATTCTTCAAATGGGAAACAAATTTGATGCATGTATAAAGGATAAATTTGACATATATTTCATATTTTTTCGATAATAGAAACTCTCAGAAAATGCAGTTAAATGCGATGGATGGTCCTATTTCGGTCCATTTTTTGTCTCCAATTTTGAAATAAATTACATATAGAGCTCGGAACAAGGATATATCTGACCCAGGTTTCATATTTTTGGGATCATCACATCTCTCAAAAATCACGACGAAAGTCGACAATAAGATCTGAAATCCGACTTTCCATGTGGATATCCTGATGACCTGGACAACGAATCGACACAAAAATGTCGTATGAAAGGCGTGCGACCCAACAATAAGGAGAAAACTAAATTCCTTACCTTCGGGGGTCATTCTCCAGATTTCTTCTCCAACCCAAAATCGAGGATTTCGAGGTGTTTTGCAGTGAAACTCACACGAGAAGTGGATGGACCTCGACGCGCTCTTGGAATAGATCATCGATCAGAGGTCATCGTTAGCGGCTGTGACAGAACTTCGACAAGGGTTTCTGGCGAGTTTCCAGCGAGCTCAAGGGTGAAGTGGCTCAAACACGTAACTTTTGCACGCGATGTCTGTTTTCGATGTTTTTGGGCTCGTTGAAAAGGCCTTGAAGAGTACTACAAGATAGAGTCCTTATTTATCTATTTTAGATATTGAAATAGATCGAAAATTGAATTTTAGTGTTTCTAGTACTTTAGGTTTTCACGATATCTGTGTATGACCTTACGAGCTTTAATTCCTTGGCGGTGATATGTGAGGTCCTACCTAGTGTAAGACTGATGATGAGGCATATTTTGTGGGATGTGACCTTATTTAGCTTTTTTTTCGATGAACCTTTTTTAGCTTTTGGAATGACGATTGGAGGGTGAAGGATTGCTTGCTGATCACTACCTAAAATCTTTTGCTCTTGCTCGTGATCAGGATGCACATGATGCAGAGGCTTAGGACAATGGTGTGTGGTGCCCTATTTTTGTTTCTAGATTCTTGGATTAGCTTTTAGAGGGTCTCCTGATTATGATGAACGATTTATAAGATATGAAAGGTCCTTCTTCTTGTACTGATGGTTGGAGATGGGCATATGGGGGATTTTCGATAAAGAAAGCATATAAGTTCCTTACCTCCAACCCTGACGTGGACCCATATAGACTGATTTGGCATTCTTCGACTTAACCCTGAATAAAGTTTTTCCTTTGGCAGGTGAAGTGTGGCATGTCGAACCCATACTTTTTGAGCAAGATGCTTTTACTTAGTTGACACTACTTGCCCATGATGCAGGCACAACGTGGTGCCCAAGGAAGGCTTCCTTCCTTTAGGATATGGTACTGACCAATCTGAAGGATAACATATCAAGTGTTGATGATGCTAAAACTGCTTGTCCTTGTGCATCAATCACGAGAAGCCTGATCTATGCTCGGTGTGTACAAAAGCCAGATGTCTGCCAATGCCATGGAAGCAGTAAACTGTTACTACTCCTACCATGGAGATAAAAACACTTATTTGCAGTAATAAAAACAACTTCAAAGATGACAAGACTCTTTTGAGATTGTGATCCCTTAAGACTTTATATATAGTGATATAAAAGGTCTTAACTGTAGATGTCTTATAAGACTTAAGACTGGATCTTAATCTAAGGAGATAGTGATCTCGGGGAATAATGGTATTCTGATAAGGATAATTGAAATTACTTATTGGTTATAACATTTATTTAGTTTTAGTGTCAAAGACACTATAATTACTTTAACAAGATTGAGTATTGGTTGCATAAGATGCAACATTCGCATTAGATGCGAGCACTGTTACTAGGAGATATGCAAGTACCATAAAAGGACTCAGCGTAGTCTCTTGGGAACAAAGTGAGTGGTCAGCTTACCAAGCTATTTTTCTAAATAACTTATGGTTATCACATGAGTGTGGGTTTAAAAGATTAGCCCATTAATGACTCTTTGGGCTAGTGGGAGATTGTTGGACATGCGAGCCCATGACGAGCCACTATGTAGTAAATGTTACTGCCAATCATTCCTTGATCTGAAATGAAGAATAAATAATTTGTATTGTAGGTCCCTTAGTACAATGAGAGTTGTATACCATGCCCATCTTAATGATCATACATCTGTTGATTCAAATATTGAATTATAGAGGATGGTGTTTGGATGATATCTAAAGAGTTAGATTGAGGACTCATCAAGCACCATTAAGTGATTATTAAAAGAGGATCTCCAATATGAGAAAAAGATATCAATTCTTCCCTAAAGGATGATATCTAACCGACCTCTTGATGCAGGTCTTCTGCATAGGAACAGAGATTCATAGGTGTCAGATAAGTTAAGTCAAAGAGTTGACTTAACCAAGGCCTGTGTTGTATACCGTCACGATATAGGCACACATCCTCTGACCGGAGACAGATGTGTTGTTAGTTGATGATCTAATCAAGTTCTATACACCAACGAGCTGGTGTGTATACAAAGGCATATGAGTAATACGATCTCTCAAAGGGATCATACAGCCATACAGGTTCATTACTGAACCGGAAGACATGAGCTCACTCGTGAGATATTGGGATCAAATTCCGTGCATGGTCATCTCGCTTTGGAAGCTTGACTGAATTTGTAGGTTTGATATATGATTTTGGAAATTATCTGATCAATACCTAGGTATGATATATGCTTTTGGAAAGTATATGATCGATACCAACTTCTAATGATCAAATGGGAAACTTAATGATAAAACCCTGAAGAAGACTAGGAATACTCGAGGGTGATGTGATCGTAAACGATTGTATATCCGTGACGCTTCCATTCCGAGAGAGTGATGAAACATGTTTGGATTTTAGTGACTCCCCTAAATAGAGAAGTAATCTGATCTTAGTCCAAATGTTGGACATTGATCTTAATATGATTCAGATGCAATGAAAATATTAGATTTACAGCTTTGATTTAATCAAACAACTTTGAGAGATCCCCTTGGTTTGGATTTGAGATATGATCTCAATATCCAAGTCACTGTACATGGAACGTACAATCGTCTTGTCCCTATCTCCAAGTATCTGTGGTGAAAGCACATTATTCTTAAAAGAGTTCAAGGATAATTTCATTGTTTATAATGTATCTGAGTATTGAGGAAAATTAATAGTTAAATGTGATTTAGTTATCATGAATAACGTGAATATGATTCATATTATTTGCACATATGAGAAGAGCTATCTAGATAATTAAATATGATTTAATTATCAAAGATGTGAATAATATGAATGCATATCATAGTATTTGGGCACATGATAATGGACATCCAAGATAATTAAATATGGTTTAATTGTCAAGGATATGAATAATATGGATATCACTATTTGTATTAATCATAAATATTATAAATGTGATTTATAATATTTTAGAGAGAGTTAATCGTAAATAAGATTTACGAATTAAATGCTGATGTGAATTGGATTCACACTGTACAATTAATGGTAGATGTAATTTACATTTTATTGGGTGGTTGAATTTGATTCATTATTGTTAATGATTTTTGTTTGCAATTATCACAAATAATTTGCAATAATTATATATACTCTTCAAAAAAATTTTGCAATAATTATTTGGTGATATTTTGTTGATAAAAGATTCCATGAAATAAAACTTAATGTAATGAGATTACATAAGGATTGAAGAGAGAGAGAGAGATCTTCTTTCTCCAATCAAGGTGGCCGTCCACCATGTATAAGGGGAAGGAGGCTATCTCTTTTCCCCTTACATGGAAGGAGGCTTTCTTGTTAGGAAGACTTTTGATTTAGGGGTTTTATCACTTGTACCCCTCCGAGATATCGCAATTTCAGTTGTGCCCCTATCTTTTTGGTAATATCAGTTGTGCCCCTCACTTCTTGCTAATATATCACTTGTGCCCCTCGGGTTAGTGACCGTCCATCTACAGTGCAAACAGACGTTAACTTGAGGACATAAGCGGAATTAATTTTAAAAAAATGGTTCAATGGTCATTTTACACCCTCTTCCTCATCCTTTTCTTCTTCCTCCTCTTCCCCTATCCTCTTCCTCCTCCTCCAACCTCCTCCTCCTCCCTCTCCACCCGGAACTCCTCCCCCACCCCCGGCCTGCCCTTTTCCCCCGTCGTCCTCCTCCTCCGCCTGGCTCCATTGTGCCGATTTTGTAGACCTGACAGAACATCCACTGGCAACTTAATTTAGTGCTGCCACCCCATAAACAGATCCCAATCACATGAACGGATGGAATAGATAATCTAAAGTTATAGTAAACCTGATGTTGCTTGAAGTTGAAGATTACTGGATTTCCAAGTAATCTATTTTGATGTCAAGTCTTCCTTCTTTCCAAAGTGCGGGAGGATCAACTTCACAGTGATTGTCGTGGGACTCGGCCACGGTGAGCACGAGGGAGTCCCCATCGGAGTAGACTATGCACGGGTGATCCATAGCAACGCCCAGCACGAAGCGACCGGCCAAGGAGTGGAAAAGGCGGAGGGCGAGGGAAAGGGAGCGCTTGAGGTTGGGGAGGTCGGTGGAGAGGAAGGTGGAGGTGGAGCAGTGGGGCTCGGGAGTAGGGGGAAGGGAAGGCACCCCCGAGCTCCCCGCACCTCGTCCCCAGTCCCGCACCTCCTCCCAGCTCTGCCCCGAGCTCCCCGCGCCTCCTCCCCAGCCCGCGCTTCCTCCCCAACCCGCACCTCCTCCCAGCCCCGCATCTCCTCCCTGCTCCGCCCCGAGCTCCCCGCACCTCCTCCCCAGCCCGCACCTCCTCCCCAGCCTGCACCTCCTCCTAGCTTCGCCCCGAGCTCCCCACGCCTCGTCCCCAGCCCGCACCTCCTCCCAGCTCCGCCCCGAGCTCTCCACGTCTCCTCCCCAGCCCGCATCTCCTCCCAGCTCTGCCCCTCTTCCCCGGCCCAACCTCTCCAGCTCCATGCTCTGCCCCCTCCCCAGATCCACCCCTGATTTTATTCTGACCATAATACCCTTCTTAACCACACCATGGTTTGAATAAACCATGGTTATTTTAATTTTTCGACGGTCAATCTGACGGAAGGGCAAGTGATAACGGTGAAAGAAGTGAGGGGCACAACTGATATTACCAAAAAGACAGGGGCATAACTGAAATTGCGATATCTCGGAGGGGCATAAGTGATAAAAACCCTTTGATTTAATTGAAACTAAATATGTTAAGATTATTTACAACATATTTAATTTCTTTTAAATTATATTATTTGTTATAAATTTTTACAATAAAATCTCAACCATTGATTTGAATCAGGAGCGCATCTCCACCATCGAATTTAGTATAAAAGAAAGGGTATTCCTAGCCTTTTTTTTACACATTAAAAGACAATAACTCTCTCTACATGACAACTCTCTCTCTCAACATGTGGTCATCCATATATTGACCTAGAAAATCCCACAGTCGTTGCGATATTTTTGTGCCGTCGGATCGACTACTCGTGAATTTCCTCCATCTTCAATGCTTCTTGCTCAAGAAGAAGGCATCGGATTTCGTGATACGAAATCAGGAAACTCCTCGCTCGGATCATCAACTTGGATTGCGAGAAGTACGCGTCTCATCCATGCGTCCGCAAGTGCGACCTTCTTTGATCGGACTTGAGACAGGAGAATATCTTACTTTAGAGATTAGAGATCGCAACCACGCTTCAAGAGGTATTACTTTGAACTCGTTTGTGATTTTGATGAAATGATTTGAGAAGTGTTCTCGAATCATGTAGGTTCATCATTTAAATTTTTTAAATTCCGCTGCCCCGAGCAACTGGTCTTGCTAGTCTCTCCTGATCGCATGTGATGCGCTTAAGGTTTTCATAGCCTTCGGTAGGTTGCATGGAATGGTTGGGGTTGGCGTGGTACGGGAGTTTCCCAAATCTTCCATCCTAGACAACATCGTTGGTGTCAGAGCTTCAATTGGAAGAGATTTATAGGGTAGTGGAGCCGCTAATCTTGGACGTATCTTCGGGCTCGGACATGATCCCTGTTTAGTTTTATAAGGATTTTTGGGAGGGGGTGAAGGATGATGTCATGGCGGTTTTAAAGGAGTTCCGATTGGGGAATTTGTCAGGTAGATATATGGAAGATGACCATTTGTTTGCATCCGAGATAATTCTCGAGTGGAAGAGAAGTTGTATAAATGGAGTCGTGTGGAGGGTTGATTTGTCCAAGGCATACGACTGCGTGGACTATCGATTCTTGTGGGCCTCATTACTTAAGAGAGGCTTCCCGGAGATGTGGGTATCTTGGATGAAAAGGTGCATTACGATGGCCTCCTACGTGGTCTTGGTTAATGATCATCATATGGGGAGTTCTTATAGCCTCAGTGGGGGTACGACATAACCCAAATATGTGATCGGAAGAGACCCAATCGTACATTGAAGAACATGGGCGACCTCCTGCAGCTCACCTGGGAAGAACCCAAAAGGCACAAAGGATGTCTTCTCTGTGCTTATACAAAGTCCAGAAATTTCTCTAAAGATGTCTATAACCTGAGACACTCTCTACACATGCTCCACATTACCTCCACAAATAAAACAATATCATCCGCATATTACAATGATGGGACAGACACATCTCCACTGCTAAAACCAGGTTGAGGGTTCATTTGAATGAAGGTGTCATTGGGTTTCATATTACCACATTACCAAATTTGTGGCGAAATTTGGGTCATATGTAAAGTGCACAAACCACGTCAACCCTTAGAATGCCTTATAAAATGCCTTGCCAACATTTTATGCCTCAACGTATTGGATCACCTCGATCAAATGAGGTGATCTTGTTCCCAATGGAGCTTGGAAGGTGTGCCTCGAGGCTAATTTTGGCTGCTTTGAGGTGCACGTCTCGAGTGCCTTGAGGCATACCTTTTCAGTACCATGACAACACTTGCTCCCATCTAGCCCCTTAGCGGGACCCTCATTAGATGGTATGCTTTACCCCTTTTAATGAAGGAGGTTGTGAAAATGGAATCAAATGATAAATGCACGACACGAGATCATTATTGTTTTTAATACATGGACATTGTAAGACACATATATGTTGTATATGTGATACCAAGCTTGAGAAAATCGACCGATTAAGCTGACTACTCAACCCAAGTGGGTCGGTGGGGTGGCTGACGCTAGAGGTTAATTGATTAATAATCGATCGGCTTTTTTTACCATTATTTTTTTGTTTTTTAAAATGTAAATTAAAACTAAGATGCCTAAAATTTGTTTAGAATCTAATTGTTTCCTTTGTTTCATTGTGATAGTATTGCAAGTGTCCAAATTTATATCGATATATAAATATAGAAGAATATGTATGAAAAACCAATTATATATTTAAAAAAAATTAAAAAAATCGACTAAATTCTATTAGTCACTTGAGTGGCAGTTAACCCTTAGTGTCTTGACCGACTGAATAACGAATGCCAACTTTGGTAAGCTTATGTGATACATGGATCCCTCCCAAGAACTAACTATTATATATAGCATAGCTATTATTTCCTGCCGTTTTCTTATATCAAAATATTATATATTTATGAGTTTTTTACCCGTAAAATTTTAGGGAATTATTCTCTTTTTAGTTGAATATTTTAGTTTCTAAGATACACCAAATTTTCAGCCTATGGCATATTGTGTGGCACACGCCAAATATATATCAATTACACCTCTATCTAAACAGACAACTATGCATTTCTGTCTTATTTATCTATTATTTTTGAAAGAACGTTGGAAACTTACTTTTCGAAAAAATATATCATTTGTTGAGCGGGAGGATGGTCACTTGGGCTGAAAATCGAGAGCGCTGACGATGGGTGATGAAGGGTGCCATTCACGATTGGGCTGCATCCTTGGGTGGCAGTCACGGTGGGTTGGGGAGTGGGAGGGCTATCATGCATGAGGGAGAGGAGGGTCGGGAGAGGTGGAAGCTGGTTTCCCACAGGAAGAGGGGCGGCGTTGCTTCCGATGCAACGATGTTGGTCACATGGCGTCATTCTGCAAGCTCTCGCCTCGGTGCGTCGTTTATGGCCGGGAGGGTCACGTTCGCGCCTCCTTCCTCGGTGCAACGTCAGGGGGTCGCGGGGTTGTCTGGGGGCAGAGAAGGAGACCTTTGTACAAGGGCTGTGTACCGGGCTCTGAGATAATCGCTCCTTTGCTGATGTTGTCAGCGGTGTTCATGGGTTGGAGGAGCCAATGGGGATCCTGATTGGATCGTGGAGGAGGTTTGGTTTTCGATTGCGTTGATCGGGGAGGGAGTTGCTTCTTTGCTTGGGGGTGGCTTTGCTGGTGATGTGGTTGGTCTGAGAGGGAACCGTTGTTGTGCGAGGGGTTTGTTTCTGGCTCAAAAGTCTCATTTGCTTGCGTCGGGTGGCGACGATGCGGTTTCTTGGAGGTTGCCGACGTTCACAGATGGAGAGGCGCAGGGTCGGCAGGAGCAAATCACGCGTGCCGTTCTTATCGCGATCGGTGGAGGTCCTCGGAGCGACGCTAGGCCACCTGGGAGAGGTGGAGAGGATCATCTCTGATGGTCATTCTCTGGCTCGGACCCGCTAGTCGCCTTGGTTCTGCTGCGATACCTGGGGAGTACGCCTTTGGAGTCGTGTTGCTGCGTCGCTGTTGGTCGGGCCTCGTTCAAGCTGTTGGTGCGGTTGCTTTCGTGCCACCTCTGCCTTCTCTGTCGGAGGTGTCCTCTCAGTGTTCCGCTGCGCCCGGAGGCAGTGTCGTCCCGATTGGAAGGCGATGGGTCGCTCTCATTGGAAGGTGAAGGGCTGGCTTACGTGGAGGAAGAGGGCTCGTCTTTTACAGAAGGGGAAGATTCATTGCTGATGTTCGAGGAGGCGGTTCCCTCGAAAAGCTCGTTTGCGATCTTCTGTTCTTGGCAAAGCGATGCAATGGTATTTGGGGAGGAGTGGTCTCTCGGAGCCTCATCCTTTGATTCGGGGCCCTTCTTTGAGTCGGGTTTTTGGAACGGATTTTCGGACTCGGATCCTGCCATCCGATTTTTGGATCCGCCCTTCCTCAGTGGACCCGTGGATTCGAGTTTCGATGTGGCCGACTGCTTGTCAGGTTGGCGGGTTGCTCTTCGAGTGATTTCAGGCGGGCGAGTCCAGCTTTCCCTCCAGGAGCTAAGTGGGCGCCTAGTCGCCTCTGCTTCCTCTTGGACCGATGGCGACTTCTTTTCTCTTGGCCAATCGACGCAGGCTTCTTCCAGGAGTTGCTTCCTTCTCGTTTCGTCGTTAAGTGACCTGGGGATGCTGTTGGCTCTCAGCGGTCTTACTCCGGCTTCGGTCCTTCTGATGATGTCATGCCCAAGGCTGCGCGAGACACCTCTTATTTCTTTCCCCCATCGTGCGATCGCTGGTGAAGCTCTGGAGGTCGGTGGTGACTCGTCCCGCTCGCCTGGGACCTCTGTATGCGAGGTGCTAGTCGGGGGGCTCCCATGCAGCTGCCGCCCGGATCTGTAGGTGGGAGATGGAAGGCGTCTGACGAAGAGGTACAAGAGGCAACGTCGGTCCAGGGTTCCGACCCACGAGGTTTTGGATCTCAAGCGTGCGGTCGCCTTGGCAGCAGGTGTTGTTCGTACCTTGGGAATGCCACCAGTTCATCAATGAAGGTCCTAACCTGGAACGTTAAGGGTCTGGGTGACCCGGAAAATAGAAGGGCGTTGGGCTCTAGGTTCACCGAGTGGGGTTGTTATGTTATTCTTATCCAAGAGACGAAGCTTTCCTCTGTTTCCGAAGTGTTTTGGAGATCTTTTGATGCTGGTTCCTTAGTAAGTTTCAGGGCCATTGACGCGATCGACGCTGCGGGTGGCCTCTTGATCACGTGGAGTGACCCTGCCTTCTCCTTCCGGCCAGAATTGGTAGGGACTCATGTTTTTATGGTTGTTCTTGAGTGTATGCAGTTGGGAACTCTTGTGACATTTTCGAATGTATATGGACCATGTCTTCAGGCCCGTAGAGACGAGCTCTGGGCTGACCTCAGAGATGCGCAGGAAGCCCTTCCGGATGGTGCTTGGCTGGTGGGGGGTGACTTCAATATCACACTGCTCTCTTCTGACTGCCCGAGGCCGAGGAGGGGCCAAGATCTGGGTTATAAGGCCATGGCTGATCTGATTGACGACATGGTTTTGGAGGTTTTGGATGCTACGAACACAAAATATACTTGGTGGAGCACGAGTTCTCGCTCCAGGATCGATCATTTCCTGGCTTCTCTTGAGCTCATGGAGACCTTCCCCTTTTCCTTTCCTTCCTCCAGGCCCTGCACGAGATCAGACCATACTCCATTGGTGTGGTATTCGGGTGCCTCCTCTCAGGTTCGGGGGCTCTTTAGATTTGAGCGGGCATGGTTCCAGGTTGAGTCATTCAGGGACATGGTCTCTTGTCAGTAGTCGTCTCTTGAGGTGTTCGGATCGGCAGCCTCCCGCATGGCGCAAAAAGCTGGTTCTGTCGCGACAATTTCTTTACCGTTTTATGAAAGAGGACAGGGAGGCCCGCTTGTCTTCGCGAGCGACGGTGGAGGCGGTGGCGGGGGTTGCTCTGTTTGACGCATTAGAGGATGGCAAGTATTTGAGGACGTCAGAGTTAGAGCAGAGGGCTGCGGCTCAGAGGGTCATTTCTGCAGAGGTTAATTGGCGAGCGGTGGAGTAGAGGCAGAGATCCAGGGTGGCCTTGCTTAAGGAGGGGGATGCAAACACAACTTTTTTCCATAGGTCCGCGAGCAAGAGACGACGTCGTAACTCTTTCCAGTCGCTGGAGGTTGGTGGGGTCGGGGTGGAAGGGGATAGAAAGTTGGGGCGTGCGGTGCAGGCCACATCCAGGATTTCTACAGTAGGGCCGATGATCGTCCTTGGAGGTGGAGTGAGTTGGGGGCTTCTCAGCTCTCGGAGGAGCATGCTAGGCTCCTGGTGCAGGAGGTTACCATAGAGGAGCTGAGGAGCGCAGTAT
Source organism: Ottelia alismoides (assembly GCA_037367405.1). Taxonomy (NCBI): domain Eukaryota; kingdom Viridiplantae; phylum Streptophyta; class Magnoliopsida; order Alismatales; family Hydrocharitaceae; genus Ottelia; species Ottelia alismoides. The sequence goes on from JAZKJV010000622.1 coordinate 824,780, forward strand.
GGAACCTGAATGCAGATGGGCGCCGGGGCTGGATGGTTTTTCGGTCTCTTTTTACAAGGAGTTATGGACTTTGATTGGGGACATGATCTTGGAGGTGGTTAGGTAGTGCCATCGTTGCAATGCCGATTTTGAGAGGCTAAACATGACCCTTATCTTCCCGCTACCCAAACATGATACCTGCGCGTCTTTGGATGACTTTAGGTCTATCACCCTCTCCAATGCAATCTACTTGATTGTGGTGAAGGTTTTTGCTACTAGGTTAAGTGGAGTGTTGGACCACATTATTTCACTGCTGCAGTCCACTTTTGTTCCTGGTAGGCAAATCGCCGACAGTCTTGTTATGTCTAATGAAATGGTTGGAGACTGGAAGATGAAGAAAAAATGGCATTTTATGGAAGGTGGATTTGTCAAAGACGTATGATACTGTAAATTGACATTTTCTCTGGGCGGCGCTGCACAAACGAGGCTTCCTTGGGCCTTGGATTACGTGGATGAAGTGTTGTGTTACTACAGTGTTGGGAAAAACTAGAGAGTTGTTTATTCCATGGAACCCCGGGCCGTCTTATATAGGGGAGAGGCTTATGGGTAAATTACATAAGACAGGCAAAAGATCGGAAAATAGGAAATAAACATAAAAAAGTAAACATATCTCTACACCCCCATCAAGATGGAGCATAGATATCAATCATGCTCAGCTTGGATGAACACTTCTGGAATGATCCTCTAAGCATTGCCTTGGTGAAAATGTCTGTCGTTTGATCTCCAGAGCTAACATGAGAAGTAGAAATGAACCTTTTCTGAACCATGCCACATATATAGTGGCAATCAACTTCAATATGTTTCGTTCTTTCATGAAATGCAGGATTGTTTGCTATGTACAAAGGATCCTGATTGTCACATTTCAGTGACATAGGAAGGGGCACATCTATGTGTAGATCTGCTAGTACAGTTCGAACCCATATCATTTCTGTACTTGCTTGTGCCATACCTCTATATTCCGACTCTGCACTAGATCTGGCAACTGCAGTTTGTTTCTTACTTTTCCGAGAAACTATTGAATCTCCAACGAATATGGCAAAACCTGTCGTGGACTTTCTGTCCTTAGGGCATCTTGCAGAGTCTGCATCTGCATTGGCTGAAATAGTAATATCTCCCATTTTTCTGAATGGCAGCCCTGCACCTGGAGATGATTTTAGGTACGTTAATATCATATGTATAACATCCATATGTACATGACGTAGTTGCTCCATGAACTGACTAATCCGACTGACAACAAAGGAGATGTCAGGTCTAGTAATGGTTACATAGAGAAGCTTTTCCACCAGCTCTCTATATCTTCTCTTGTTGACCTCATATGTATCATCATCATATAGTCTCATGCTTGGATCCATGGGTGTAGTAGCAGGTCGACATCCAAGCATTCCTATCTCACTTAGCATGTCGGTGACATACTTTCTTTGTGTCATCACAAGGTCTTGTTGATTCCTGGCAAACTCTAACCCCAGAAAGTATCTTAATGTGCCAAGATTTTTGGTGACGAATTAAATACACAAAAATTCTTTCGCCCTTTTTATCCCTCGGATATTATCTCCTGTAACGAGTATGTCATCAACATATACCGTAATAACCGCTGAACCTCCGGTTGTCTTCTGCACAAAGAGAGAACGATCTGCATTTTACCTTCTAAACCTTTGTTTTTCAAACAAATCTGAGAGCTTATGAAACCAAGCTCTTGGACTTTGCTTTAGGCCCCTCAACAACAAACCTCGGAGGTTGCTACATGTAGACCTCTTCCTGAAGATCACCATACAAGAAAGCATTTTTAACATCAAGTTGGAACAAAGGCCAATCACCTACCACAACAACGGTTAGGATCACACGTAGGGTGGAATGTCGAGCGACAAGAGAGAAGGTGTCAAGATAATCTGCCCCATACATCTGCGTAAAGTCTCGTGCAACAAGTCTGACCTTGTATCTATCAAGACTCCCATCTGCATGATACTTCACCGTGAATACCCACTTGCAGCTCACAATAGATGACCCATTAAGAGCATGTACCAAGGTCCAAGTTCCACGGGACTGTAAAGCAACCATCTCCTCCTTCATAGCTTTGCGCCACTGACTATCTTGTAAGGCTTCTTGATAATTCCGTGGGATGTGTACCGTAGACAGAGCAACAATGTAAGGCTTCTTGATAATTCCGTGGGATGTGTACCGTAGACAGAGCAACAACGAATCACCTGAATTCTCCTGTAAGACGATCGAATGACACCTGAGATGCTATGCACAAGAACTCTTCTGCTTCCGAATAGTAATGGACACATCAAGATCATCCCTAATAGTCTCTTGTATTTCAAACTGCTGAGGCACATCTCCAAACCCATCATTAGAAATATCAAATTTGGGACATACCTCATGCGTGCGTGCTATGAACACGAGCAGGAGGAGGCCGCCGACTGTAGTGAAGTAGTAACGATGGGATTGGGATAACAGGTTGAATGAAGGTAGATGATGGTGGTGATGATGGTAGGGATGGAGGTGGAGGTGGGAAGTATATTTCAGTATCATAATCAGAGGGAGTTAAGCGATCACCTGTTGAAGAGAAATACATTATGAATTCAAAAAACGTGACATTTGTGCTTATATAATATTTCCTGTTCACGGGATCATAACATCTATAACCTTTTTGAGTCTTGGGATACCCCACAAACACACACTTGACAGCTCTAGGAGAGAGCTTCTCAACAATAGGAGAGAAATTTTGAACAAAGGAAACAGACTGGAACACACGAGGACCAATAGTGAACAACTCATTCTCTGGGAAGACAATTGAGAAGCGATCTTTTTCTCCCAAGACAGAAGACGACATCCGAGTAATGAGATAGTAGGCTGTAAGAACGACATACCCCCAAAACGAATGAGGGGTATGACTATGTATAAGAAGGGTGTAAGCGACATCTAGAATATGGCGATGTTTTCTTTCAGCAACCCCATTTTGTTGGGACGTATATGCACATGTTCTTTGATGAATTATCCCATAAGAGGAGAAATACCGAGTGAGATCTTGGGTACAAAATTCTAAAGCATTGTCAGTCCTCACAATCTTAACATTGAAGGAGAACACATTACGAACTTCATTAAGGTTTGAATCAAGTTCGCAGCCTCATATTTATTTTTCATCAAAAACATCCATGACAAACGAGAAAAGTCATCCACAACCACTAAATAAAAATGGTGTCCCTGATGATCGGGAACCCGACTCGGACCCCAAATGTCTACATGGAACATCTTAAAAAGGGGAACAACTACTTCAACTCGGTCGACTTGGAAAGACATACCGATGATGCTTTCCCAACTGACATGCCTCGCAATCAAATGATGCTCGAGGTAAAATATGAGGAAGGACTTGCCACAACTTCTGTAGGGGAAGATGACCAAAATGTAGATGCCATGTGAATGGAGATGTAGAGCTAGTGGACTGAGATGATAAACCAGCACATGAAGATTGAACCAATCTGTAAAGGCCTCCTTGCTCACGACCACAACCAATCACCTGCCAGTTAGAATGTCCTGAAAAACAAGAGATGATGGGTCAAATATAGCACGACAATTCAAATCTCTTGTAATCTGACTGATAGATAATAAGTTCGTAGAGAATTTTGGAGCATGTAACACATTCTGCATGCATATGGATGGTGGCAAATTACTCTCCCGCTGGTCCGTGATTGGGGAATGAGTCCCATCAGCAATGATGACAGTTCTTCCAGGAGGAATCTGCCTATAAGCAGTCGATATATCTCTATTTCCATACAAATGATGTGTTTCCCGGAGTCCACAATCCACGCTGTTATAGGAGGACCACACCAAGAAGTAGATGCAATAATGCTACCTGAGGTGCTGGCCTCAGCGGAGGTCGCCACATTTTGATTGGATATATCACAAGAACCGGCAGGCGACATCATATCCTCAGATGAGAAATAAGATCATCATATCGCTGTTAAGAAGAAGGTGCAGATGCTGAAGATGAACCATGTTCTTCAACACGTGCAGATGATGGAAACCCATGCTTGTAATAGCATGTGTCCTCTGTATGTCCAGATCGATGGCAGAAGGTGCATGATAATGAAGATCGACTACGACCCCCTCTACCACGTGGTTCACGACCTCGAAACTGAGATAAACCGCTCTTCCACGAGAGGCAGCCATATCAGATGAATTCGATGCTGGAGTTGGAACAATGATCCTGTTCAATCTTTGAAAGACCTCTATTGGAGGGATGGTAGCATCAACCAGTATCTGGGAGGATGCAGCCTCGTACCGTGAGTCAAGAGAGGCCATAAATACTCCCACCATCGTAGCATTCTGGAATGTCTTCATCTTCTCTGGAGTAGCTGTCAGAGGTACAAAACTACGAAGCTTCTTAAACATCCTGTGAAGGGCAATATAATGTGCATGTAGTGGTCGACCATTTTGCTTGATGGTGAAGATGTCATGCTGCAGCTGTAGGATTTTTGTTTCATTCTTGGCCTGTGAATATGTTGCAGCAAGAATATCCCACATAGCTTTGGCTGTAGGCTGGTGCGGAACATCGTTTGCTATATTTGGTATCAAGGTACCAGACAACCAGACATGTACATAAGCATCATTGGCTTCCCATGAGGCAAACAACCCCGTCTTCTCCGTCGGCTCTTCCTTAGTAAGAATATGCTTCTTACCCATCGACTTCATTAGGGTCATGAATTGCATACCCACACCTCGTAATTCAACCCATCCGTTTTAACTATGGGCGCTGGACCTCTGGAGGCGCCCGTGGTGGGAATATCAATCTTGTTCTCTGACATCTTGCTGCTCGAAGAAGACAAGGATCGTAGAATTGGTAGAATAAGTGTCTACACAGACATAGGGAAAGTTGGTTGCATATGTAACCTTAGATAGCAACCAACCCCCTAAAAAAACTTGGCACGGCGACTCGATCGTTAAGGATGCAACGACTTGTGCCGTCGGTGTAGTGCACGCCAGAGGCCGCAAGGGCGGCAGGGACTGCACGATATGGCACGCGGAGGTGACGCCGACGAATGGACGTCCCACGAGGAGGGCGAAGCGCGGAGGTAGTGTGGGCGAAGAGGCGACGCGTGAGGAGAGTGACGCGCGGGGAGGTGGGAGGTGGGGCTAGGGTTTCCGATATGAGAGCTCTGGTCTAGGTCCTTCGCTCTGATACCATGTTTTTTTTGAAGTCTAAAAGGTAGGGGGAAACACTCATTGGTGTCCGCCCCAAAATTTATTATTAAAAAAGATAGATAAAGAGAACAGGAACAACCGAACCAAAAAGGGCCGCACCCCACCCATTACAAATTCCAATCGTCAAGCAAACGATTAGCTAACGCACACACATTTTCCTTGTAAAACCGTTGACCCGAAAATAGAAGGTCGTTTCTTCCCCTCCAAACCGCCCAGAGAATGGCCATGGGGATAATCCGCTCTCTCCGTGGTCTGTGCAATTTGGCATGGGCCGAATCCCAAAAAGAGAGGAAGTCACCGTTGTTGCACCATGCCGGACCCAATTCCAACCATACTTGAGTTACCACGGAGCAAGAGAAGAAGAGATGCTCAATCGATTCGATCGTCGCGTTACAGAGAAGGCACCTATCAGAATTGACCCCAAGCAGTCTCACACACTTATCCCTCATCATCAACCGCTTACGCCTAAGGAGCCAAAGAAAAAATCCAATCCGCTCCGGGAGCTTAAGAGCCCAGATCAGCGAACAATCTCTGGAAAGCCACTCGGAGCCAACCGAAGGGGGGGGGTATCTAGAGATTGCACTGTAGGCCCCTCTCACCGAGAAGGAGCCCTCCCTCCACATCCAGTGGTCCCTGCCCTCACCAGGCGGACGCACCTCCCGTAGGGACTCCAATAACGCCAGGAAGTCGTCGAATCTCTGATCAGAAAGGGAAGCAGCGAAAGTGGGGCACCAGAGGCCATCGCTCCAGCACGCCGCAACCGAGCAAAATTTGTCACCTGCAAGCGCAAACAACCGGGGAAAACGAGAGCGCAGCGCCCCACCTCCCGACCAATCATCAGCCCAAAAAGCGAAGGAGTCCCCCCGCCCGAGAACAGGTCTAAAAAGAGCGAGGTTGCTCACAAAGGCCTTCACCACGCTGCGCCAAAACGGGGTCGAAGAGCTGGTGCGAATGATCAGCGAAGAAGGGGCGCCTCTAACGTCGTAAATTTTATGTATCACGGCGCAAGCAAGGTCATTACCCGGACCCCAGATCCTGCTAGCCCATTTTAATAGAAGAGCCTCGTTCATTGTTCAAGTGATTTCACCCCCAGTCCCCCGTCATCCTTTCGATGCAAGACCTCCTTCCAACCCACCAAATGTATCCCCCTAGTCCCAGCCGCACCATTGGCCCACAAGAATGCGCGCATTCAATTCTCCAGCCGCGCCCGCAAACCCTTTGGCATCTTACGGTTGGAGAGAAGGAATATAGGAATGGAGGAAAGAACGGATTTCAATAGCACCAATCGACCCCCCTTCGAGAGGACCGCAGCCTTCCAGCCCGCAAGCTTCGCTTCGACCTTCTCCACCACCCTCAACCAATCACGTATCCGAGTCCGCCTCAGAGACAAAGGGGTGCCCAAGTACTCAAGAGGAAGGGAGGATCTCCCCGAACCCAACACCGACTCCAAATTATCCGATGCAAGCTCCGCCTGCCCAAAGGGAATAAAGACCGACTTCATGTTGTTCTTCGTCAGGCCCGATAATTCCGAGAATATCTCAAGCGTCATCGCCATGCCGGTAACCTCCTCGATTCCCCCCTCGATGAAGAATAGGGTATCATCAGCATATTGGGCGATCGAGACCTCCATCCCGTCCTTCGAGAAGCCTCTAGTCAGCCCGCGAGCAGCAACGCCTTCCGTCATGTCAGAAAGGACATCGACTGCGAGAATGAATAACATAGGCGCGAGGGGTCAACCTTGGCGCAACCCCCTGTGAGGTTGGATCCAACCCCCCTCCGGGCTCCCGTTTACCAGTATCGAAAAAGACGCCGTAGATATGCAACGTCGCATCCATGTGATCCAAATGTCGGGGAAGCCCTTTCTCTTTAGCACGCTCCAAAGGAATCTCCAATCAAGTGTATCATAAGCTTTCGAAAAGTCAACTTTCCAAAGAATACCACTAGTACCCCCCCTCCGCCAATCCGCAATAATCTCAGACGCGAGCGAGACGCAGTCGGAGATCTGACGACCGGGGACGAAAGCCGCCTGAGCCGGAGATATAAGGTTCCCGAGGATGATATTCAGCCTCCGTGCGAAGACCTTCGCCGTGATCAGGTACAGAGCATTGGAGACGGTGATAGGCCGAAAGTCCCCGATCGAAGATGCCGCTGAAGACTTCGGAAGAAGGACAAGCTGGGCGCGGTTGATTCTATCAAAGCCCGCGTTTCCCGTACAAAATTCTTTCACGACCTCCAGCACCTCCGCCCCAATAACGTCCCAAAAGTCCTTATAGAAGGAGATCGGGAACCCATCTGGGCCAGGCGACACGTCGTCGTTGAGATCCCACACCGCGTCACGCAGTTCCTCCAGAGAAACTTCATGGGTCAGGTTCTTGCAGTCGTCCCTCGCCACCGACCTGGACCTCCGACCCCGCCACCTCCATCTCCTAGGAATAGTTGTAGAAGTAACGCCCCTGAAGTAGTTTGAAATGGCAGTACCCATCTCCCCATTTCCTTCCACGCATCTCCCATCGATAGTAATAGAACGGATGGAGTTAGTTCTACGCCTCCCATTAGCACAACGATGGAAGAAAGATGTATTTGCATCCCCTTCCCGAACCCATCTTATTCTTGATCTTTGCCTCCACTCCGCAATGCGTTTCTTTTCCTCGAGAATGAGCCTTCTTTGGGCCTCTACGTGAGCCGCGAGCTCCTCAGTTGAAAGTAATCTGCTACCCTCCAGCACGTCCAGTGAATGAATGGTCTTCTCCGCTTCCGATCTAGCCGCCGCCCTTGCCGCTCTCGATTCCCTCTTAAAACCCGCAAGTCGCACTCTCAAAGAGCAAAGCTTACCGTGGAGTCTCTGCGTAGCGGAGCCAGATACCGTCGTCTCCATCCAATGCGACGTTACAACTTACAACCGCCCGGAAGTTGGGCTCCTGCAACCAACATTTCTCATATCTGAAAAGACCCCGCTGAACAGGGGAATCTCCCGAACACCACACAATAGGGTTGTGGTCAGAACACACCCGAGGTTTCGCCTCCACAGATGCTAAGGGGAACCTTTCCCCAGTCTCCTCCGAGGCGAGGAAGCGGTCAAGACGCGAGCGAGACCTAACATTTCTCCAAGTATAGCCGATACCTGTGGCGTCCAGGACCTCGAGGCCAAGCAAGTCAATGGTGTCCGCGAATGAGGAAGAGCCCGGATCCTGGCCGCCCCTACCACCGGGCCTATCCGAAGATAGGAGAGTCACATTAAAATCCCCCCCACCAACCAGGGGTTCCCATCGACGAACTGAGCCGCCTCCGTCAGATCCTCCCAGAGCTGCGCGCGTAACCCCGCCTCACATGGGCCATATGCGCACGAGACCGCGATATGAGAAGAGGATCTCGTGTTGTCCAGAATCACCGTTAAGAGGTGCCTCCCGCGAGTCATGGAGTTGAAGGACCACTTCGAGGATCGCCAAGCCACAATCATCCCACCTGAGGAACCCGACCCCTCCAAGGTCCTGAACTGATCTACCTCCCCGGCGCCGAACCCCTTCCAATCTTGCTCCGACAAGGCGTGAAGCTTCGTTTCTTGGAGAAGAACGATGTCGCATCCCCACTCAATGAACCGCGCACCACCATCTTCCTTTTGTCTGGATCCCCCTGCCCTCGCATGTTCCAGGATAAAATCTTCATTTGGAACCTACGTCGCTCCCCATAGTTTGCACCACATCGTCTGCCTCCGCCACAAGGAGTTTGAACGTGGAACATGGCTGCGCTGAGGCCCTGGTCGCCTTGGATCTATTCCTTCTTCTATAACGCTTTGCGCTCCTTCCCAAGCTGGCATCCCCCTCCTGGACCTGGACAGAGGGACCCTCATCGAAAGATGTCTCTTCCATAGGAGGCTCGGTCGTCGATTCCGCGTTGAGGATAGCGGACCTTTGGTGAGGCCTTTCCTCCAAGAAAATATGAGTAGGCGCCGCAACTGCGGAAACGTGGGTCACTTTCGCCCACGTAGTAGGGAAGTTACCGACATGGGCCAAAAGATGCGTCTGACCCGAGAAAAAAGTCGCTCTCAACGCTGGAACGAGCACTTGGATCGCCCTTCCACTGCTCAACTCCGAGGAGATCCATTTATCCAAGAACGAGGTGGTAATCGGATCATGCACCTCACCCGAAGAGGAGGCGAAAAACGCCCCAAGAGCCGGTTCAAATGGCGGGCCCACCGAGGGGTCGACCACGTTGCCATGCAAAAGGAATGAAGTTGGGGGCAGGGGTAATCTTTTTGGGAAGTTCTCGAACCACCGCGTGGTGGAGTTAAGCCGTAACCCTTCGTACAAAGGACGCCTTGGAAAACCAACTGCCGTCTCCACGTCCAAGGCGGCCCACGCCCCCTCGACTGACGCCGTTCTCGTGACCTCCGGAGGCGGCGGAGGCGGAGGGATGTCGTTCACCAGCTCGATCGGAAAGGAAAACCCGCCGACCTTCTACTCCGTAAAGGAGCTCCTGTCGCCAACGTTGTCGAGGAAGGACTTGGAGCACTCTAACAGGATGGTCCTAACATCGATCGTGGTTCCCGATCTGAGACTATCATCGATCACTTCACGAACAACTCCCCACTGCCGCAATGCCTTCTGCAGGCAATCGACGGACCGGGACAAGAATGGAACTCCCTTTACCTTTGCCATGCAAACCTCCATCTTCTCGCAGGACCCATCAGCGAAACGTAAGCACCTTCAGCTAATGTCGCCTACGTCCCCATTGAGAAGCAGGTGCTCCCTCTGGGCTTCGGTTAAGCCCTGAACACAGTATCGTCGATCTCCCAGCAGCACCACATCCCCCGTAAACCGTGCGCCAAAGAACCCGGAGAGATGCGAGTTGAGGGTCTTCAGGTCGATAACCCCTTTAGTTGTGTAGCCAATGGCTGCATGCGAAGACGGTGACGTCGGCGGAGTCCTTCTTTTGTGCAAAAGCATGGCAGTAACCGCCTCCCCGCCCTCGATGAAGGAGGGTATATGGTTCGCCGCATGAACCCCCCGAGCGCTTAGCTTCACCACTTCCGCATAGGAAGGACCACCTTGGTGGGTAATGGCCGAGCTCCCAGTCCGACGACCATCCGAAGGAGTGGCTTGGTGTAGGGTAGGCTCCGATACCGTTAACTTGTTGCGCGAAAAGCATGTAGCTTGGCGATGACCAACCCTCCCACAGACGAAGCACCTTGGAGGGAGGTGACAGAAGGAGGCCATGTGCCCCCTGACGCCGCACCGGAAGCACTTCGGGCCAAGCTTCCTATGGGACACCTCCATCCACTCGCCCACCTCTTTCTTTTCAAACACACCATTTGTAGTAAAACCACGAGGAATATTGTCGTCGGAGTCCATGACCTTCTTCCCCTTATCGCGTACTCCTTTTGAGGTCTTCCGCCGTGCACGCTCGCCCCGCCAGCGAACATCGAATGACGCTCGTCGCTCGTCGCACGCTCCTCTCTCGTCGCTCGCTCCGCCATTCAAAACTAGGCCCTTTTATATAGGGGAGAGGCCTATGGGTAAATTACATACGACATACGAAAGATCGAAAAAATAGGAAATAAACATTAAAAAGTAAACATATTTCTACATACGACCTCGTACTCTACTTTAATTAACGTGCCCGGAGGGTGGTTTCTTCCAGCCACAGAGGGGGGTGAGGCGGGGTTGCCCTCTTGCCCTTTTATGTTTGTGATAGCGAATGATGTTCTGGCCTGCATGGTGGAGCGACTGGTGGCGACCAGGCTCTCGGTTGATTTTCCCATTGAAGCCATCTCTATTCCTATGTTGCAGTTTGCTGATGATACTATCTTTTTCATCCAAGGGGGAAGGCATGAGGCTATAGGAATGGTAGCCACCCTCGAGATTTTCAGTGAAATGTCTGGTTTGCTTCTTAATCGTAGCAAATCTACCTTGGTACCTTTCAGTTTGTTGACAGAGGAGGCCTTCCTTTACGGCGAGGATCTAGTAACTGCTTGCCTCCCTCTTCGTTGCCTGGGCATCCCTCTTTCCGCTAGCAGAATCAAGCTGTCAGATTGGTTGGCAGTTGTGGAGAAGATGGAAAGGAAGCTCTCTGGTTGGAAGATAACCATTCTATCAAAATGGGGCGCTTGGTGCTGCTGAAGGCGGTTCTTGGCGCTATCCCTGTATTCTTTATGTCTACCCATGTCATGCTCGTCTGCATCCGTAAGCGGATGGTGAAGTTGATGCGTCGCTTCCTTTTGAGTAGGTCGGGCCATGAGGTTGGCGAGATCCTTCTGATGAACTGGGAGATGGTGACGCAATCGAAGTCAGACGGTAGGCTTGGTGTCAAGAACCTGGAAACCATGAACATGGCTCTGTTGCTGAAACGTGTGGGTAGTCTATGGGGGCAGAGCGAGGATCTTTGCTGTTGAGTGCTGCGGTGCATTTATGACATTAGCCATCCTAATCGTCTGGTCCGACCCTCTGTGTACACTACTCACCGTTCTGTAAGGGGATTATTTTAGTGCTGCCCTTCTTTGGGGAATTCTTCAAGCCGATTCTCGGGGATAGGTGCTCGTTCGCATTTTGGACGGATAACTAGTCCAGAAAGCGCTACCAGATTCCCACACCTTTTTGCTCTTGCATCTGACCATGGTGCCTGTGTTGCTGAATGCTGGGAGCATGGTAACTGAATGCCCTCTTTCTCTACTAACTTTTCGGATCAACGTATGGAGGAACTCATCCAACTTCTGGAGTCGTTTAGGCAACCGGATAGGTCTTATGAAGGTCGTGATCACTGGGTCAGGAAAGGCATCTCTTTCTCTTTTTAGGAAGGCCTACGGGGCAATCTGTAGGCCGCCAACCTCAAGGACGGACAACATTATTAGAGATTGCACCCTTGTTTGGAAGTAAACTTTACCAGAAAAAATCGGTTCTTCCTTTAGCTATTGAGGAGAAAGAGAATTATGACGAGGGATCGTTGTGCGAGGCTCTTTCATGATATATCCTATACTTGTCCGCTTTGTTCGAGACACGTGGAGTCTATTAACCACCTCTTTTTCCTCCCTGGTTTCGTCCCAACTTTGGGTTGACTTTGGTCCAAGATGGCCCAACACTCACAGCTTGGAGGAGTTTTGGAACACACTTGTGGAGGCAAAGGATATGCCATGTCGGGAGATTCTTTTTCCGCTAGCCCTTGTTTGGGCAATTTGACTAGCTAGAAATGGGTCTTATTTTCCAGCGTTGAAAATGTAATCATGCATACCGAGCTTCTTGTTGAATACTGGCTCCTGTAAGTCTCCGTCTACTTTTCCTTTAATAAAACGTTGGGGGCAGATACCATAGCGTGCTACCTTTTTTTTGTAAATATCATTTGTTTAGCTATTTCCATGGTTTTTGTCTTTGATGATACACTGTTATCAGAGAAATATTATCGAAATTTCACAAAATTTCCTTTTTAGACTTTGACAAAATGACACCGAAATTGACATTCGAGGCCATGACCATTTCGATCCACGATGTTCTCAATGTTTATATTTTATCATTTAAAAATTAAATTGATCCACTAATAGCTTGAAACTTGTATATTTGCACGTTTTGTTCTTTTTCATTTTTTAAACTCTAGAATATGTATTTGTTCCATTTTATTGGCAAAACTAGCGAGTTCCCTTATGCTGGCTTTCAACCTGTCATTAATATGATGCTGGAACGCTTAAACCTATTTTATAAAGTTAAATTCCCTTTTGGAAGAGTATTATTGTAGACATTGAAGTTGTTCTTCAACCTGTGCAGGGTACTTTCATGCTTCAAATTAAATCCTTTCGAACATCTTAACTTACCTTTCGACGCATCAGCTGATGCAGTTAAGAGGCAGTATAGGCGGGTAACCTCCTTCACTCAGATGATGTATGCAATCATATTGTTACTTGTTTATTTATTATTCTCCTTGAATTCTTCCAGTTGTCATTGATGGTTCATCCTGATAAATGCAAACATCCGCAAGCCAAAGAAGCCTTTGCAGGTATTGAAGTTGGTCTCCCTATGCTGTAATAAGTCCTATCCATGGACTGTTAAATTTATCTCTGTTTATTATAGCATGTTTTATTCAAAGAATATGCATGCATATATAATTTTCTCATCTCCATATATAACGTATTTGCATGTATCTAATTGCCACTCATACAATTAGATTACATTTCAGTGCACTACCTTTTCCTTTCAATGAAACCAATTCTGATGTCGATGTTAGTCTTACTTGCAAGAAATTCATCCATGGCTTCATCATATAGAATATTGTGATATATGATTACTAAATCATGAAAATAAAATTTCCTATTTGCCATAATATTTGGGTGGCCAATAGCTCTAACAGTCATCCGTTTGCTATTCAAGAAAAAAAAATCTGATAACCATGGTTGACAAGCCATACAAAATCAGGGTTAGGCTTGTAATAAAGAGTATGCGGTTGAAAACACAGGAAAACTATGCGTTACTCGAAAGCGCATAAAATCCATGCGTTTCCCTTTAGCGCATAAATTGCATGCGATATGCCTGCAATATTGACAGAAAAAAATTCCAGGCTTACTTGAGGAATAATGTTTTTGAACTACGTAAGGAATTTGTCTCATGAAACACACCATCAAATATTTAGAATACAAAATTTGTAGAGGGTTGCTTTGTTGTATCTACTTGGCCTTTAGTATTGGCATTTTTTTGTGCTTGTTTCCTCCTGTAAGTATATAACTACAACCAAAACCAATGATTAAATATGAATTTATTGTTTTGATGGTTGTCAGCTCTGATAAAATAGATCTGAATGGAAGCGAAAAAAATCCATGTAGCAAACCCTACTTAATTGTAGGAAAATGTTTTGTTATTGTTGTGATGATTGTCAGCTCTTCAACCTTTTTATTCTATCCGCTTAAAATTTATTTATGCCATGAAAGTTTGTAATGAAGACCAGAAAGAACCTATTTCCATAGTCGTGTGGCAGATTGGAATTTATTTTTACTTGTGCTATGAATCCATATTGAAAGATTTGACTATTTTTTATGCTGGCCGCCGACTATCTAATGTAACCCCCACAAGGGAGGATTTGAATCTTATAGTGGGAGAAGGCCTCACCATTTTTTGTGCTCTGAATACGAGTAAAGGTTTTGATGAGAATAAAGGTGAGGAATGTGAAAGAGGGGAATGGTTCCTTTTCTCTATATACGATCAGATGACCCCTTTTCTGGTGTACCCAATTTATCTATTTTTTGGAACTTTGTTAATATCACATTTCATTTGTATAAAGCCATTTTCTATGTTTGTTAGCAACGTTGGTTCTTTTTCCATATTGGTGCATTGCTGGTATCCCCCCACTAACCAAGAAGTCACTATTGACACCACTTTTTAACAGCACTTGCAAAAGCCCAGCAGCTGTTACTTGATTCACAGGAAAGAGATTATATTGTCAACCAAGTCAATGCTGCAAAAGGTGGGTGTTAAACCGTTCTTTGAGGCAAAGTATTAAACCATTATTCATTTCGTTCCATCTCTGCTATTCGAAGAACACACTAACCACATCTAATTCTTTGTTATTTGATTGTCTTTTGCTGAAGTTGTTTACAAGATTATTGAAAAGGTTGGTCCTTTTTTTGGGTTAATTATCTGTATTCTTCCTTCTACACATATTTTCTGTCAAAATGCAGTGAAAACCGGCACTTAATAGTTTACATTTTTCCTAATGGAATTGTGGTAAACATAGGTTGCAAGGTCTTCTTGGGGAGTGTGGTTGCAGAAGTTGAGACGGAATTGAGGCAATGATCCAGGCAGACACAATTAAAGGAGTGGGCACATGTACACAGTTTTTCACTTGTTTGTCACTAAAAGGACACAGAGAAACTGTATCTAATCGTTTATTGGTGGATAGTAAAGAATGTAGAGGTGGAAAGGAAGAGACTGGGGGTTTCCTTTGGCATCTCATTTTGAGCATTATATGAGTGGTGTTGGTAGCATGGATTTAGGGTAGGAGTCATGGAGCTCGTAGCCTATCCTTTGGGGACATAGACAGTTCAGTAAAGGGAGGTCAGCAAGGAGGATATTTTAGCAGCTTTCAAGTTGTTGAAGTTGGGAGTTTCTCCAATGAGTTTTGGGACATGGTCAGGGAGGACTTCCTGGCAGTGGGTAGGGAGTTCTTGAATGTCAATTTGAGGAGCCAAATAATCCTCGATGACAATTAACTTCTAATTCATTTGGCGTTAAAGAAATTGTATTGTATTGCATGTCTTTATTTATTTATCGACATCCTTTGAACAAGAAACTCATTAGAAAAAGAATTATATTAAAAATCATTATCAATGTATCCACTCCTCTCTTTCCCGTCAACCAAGAAGTCTGAATCCGTGTTCTGTTCTATGGAGGCGACAATGTTCCTTTCAGATGGGGGCCTGAGGCTTGCTACTTGACCTCACCTCCCTCATCGAAGGTGGAACGTGGCTCTCCCATAAGAATTGAAGGTTGGGGGGGGGATTTGGTGGTCTTTTCCTTCCGTAATGGGGAGGGAGGTAGGAGGGACCAAATAAAAAGGGGGGTGTAAAATGGGGTGTGGGGGAGGGTGTTGTTGGAAGGGCACTAGAGTAGGGGATGCATGAAGCTTTGTTGAAGATAAAGGTGTTCTTGGAAAATTGGCTACAAGTTCGAGTTCTTGAGAATGATGGGGACGATGTCGGAGGGATTAAATACGATTATTTTTGGGGTTGATCTCGAGCTGGTAGTCGCGACATAGTAGTTGGCGGAGTCCGATGAGTTGTGTATTACCTTGGCAAGTTAGGTGATGTGATGCTAGCGAAGGAGACCACTTCGATTAATAAAGGAAGGGGATCTCCTGGAATGTTGGGGGGTTGGGGCAACTTGTTAAATGGCGAGTGTTGGGTTCATTTCTTTGACCATATAGATTGTTGTTGTCTGCTTGCAAGGTGAAAGAACTATGTGGAGATCCTTTTACGGTCCAAGGTTGATGGATTTTAGAGCTGTTAGTTTTGTGAGATCGGCTAGAGGCCTTCTTGTAGGGTGGAAAGGCAACAAACTACTGCATGTGGATGAGGAGCTTGGTTCCAAATTGCTTTTGTGGTGCTCATACCCTCTATACTATGAGGATGTTATGGTGACCAATGTTTATGGGTATGAAGGGCAGGTGTAGTGATTTAATCTATGGGTTGGAGTGAGACAAACGAGGGGTTGAATCCTGCATGTGCCATGGTTTGCATGTGAAGGTTTCAATGCTATGCTTTTCGCAGTTGATCATCTTATGTTATGGTGGTGGTGGGGATTTGGACTTGTCCTTGTTTTGTGGTGGAAGAGCTTGACTTGTAGCGTATCGATGTGTCCAACTGCATATATACTTGAAGGAGTACCTATTCGTGATCTCATGTTGATCGCTTTTTTACTTTCGATCGAGTTGTTGGAATTGTTTCTGTTATCTTTGGTTCATGCTGGACCTTGTTCGCATTCAGATTACTTACCCTTTGAAGTTTGAAAATTTGGTTAATGTCGTCTACTATTTGGATTTTTACATTTTGAGAGGCTATAGATGCTAGAATTTGGCTTCAAGGGGATGGTGGGGGGCTTCTAATGTGGACATTAGGCCAATAGGTATGTGACCCGAAGGGTGGTTGATAAGTTAGCAGCTTTAAGAAGGCTCCTTATTGGCTTTTGGAAAGAACTTAAAAGAAGCTAGTAGAGAGAACTTTGGTTCTTGAGGAGATTCTTCGATTGGATGGCATGGAGGGTGGCCGTAAGTTGGATGGTGCGGAGTTGGAACTTCGTGGACTGCAGGAGATCATTATTGAGGAGGAAGGCAAAAAGATAGTGGTGGAATGGAGGCAGAGAACACAACAAAAGAGGTTGATTAATCAGATGCATACGCTAAGTTCTTACAATACTATGGGTTGCTCGAACCTTATGACTTTCCTATTTTATTCTTTTGAGATTTCTTTGATGCAGTTGATGGTGATGTTATTGAGCTGATTAATGAGTTCATGGGGAGTCTTGGCTTTGATTGGGCGAATATGTGACACATATGATTTTAGGTGGAGAAGATATTGGCAGAGGGAAGGAGAACACGCCACGAGCACTGGATTTTGGGGAAGAAATGCAAATATGCGTGGAGGGAGAATGAGAAAAGGGGAGAAGAGATATGGATAAACTCCAATTTATAATTAACTTCAACTGCCTCTTAACAATGATTTCCATCCCCTTTATTTAGGAGGGTTGAGATTACAAGATAAACATAAACCAATACTTAATTTGACTCCCTTAATTATTCTCTAATAAATAAATAAATAGAGATCACATGAGATCTCATTGTTTAAATAAATTGAAAATTGCAATAGACTCAAATTAGACAAAAATAAAACTAATCCTAACCTGATTATTATTGGATGACCTTCTCCAGGAGTGGTCCGAATGGAACAAGCTGCCTAAGCATTGGCTATCACCTGAATCCCAACAAATCAGTGTATAGTTCAAATGCGACCTCGACAATGCCATCACAAAACCCAATGGGAAGCTCTTTAAGAGGTTAAGCAAACAAATAAACTGTCCAGGCGGGACCTAGATGAGTTGCTCATCTAGGTATATCTAAAGTTCGTGGCATCCAACAACTCATCATCAAATCTCCCATGAATGATGCAGAAAATGGGAGCCTTGGTCCATTCCACCTCTATCACGAGGACGATCTGCTGCTTAACACGTTAAAGTCACCAACCACAATCCAAGTCGGGTCTGGAAATTAAGCACACACCGATCTTAGCTTGTCCCACATACAAGTCGATGCTTGGGTCCTCGTAGGGCCATAAATTGTGGAGATTAGCAAAAAAAAAACCATTCTAGATCCTCTGGAGCACAACGGGCATGACCTGGTTATTACACACAGAAACCACAAAGTACATTAAATTTTCATTCTATCCGAGAATCATGCTGTCCAAGCATCAACATATGGCATTGCCCTAAACTCAGAGAGAGAGAGAGAGATAGAGGACCCGACCAACTCATTTCAAAGAAATCTATCCCATCCTTCCAGCTTTGTCTCATGCAAGCACACAATATCTTCCTTCCATGCTTCTAACAATAGCCTTTAGTCTGGCTAATCGAAACTTTGGACATCTAGGAAATAAGCTTCATTTGGCAACAACGGGCGAAACCTCCACCAGTTCACCTCTCATGAATTGTAGACTCCTCAGGTTCTTTGCTCCCCAACGCAATCCTTCTCTTGTCGTGCCACCGTATGTATATCACCATTCACCGTATCAAATTGAGGCTCTTGTCACATGCGACTATGACCCCAAAGATCTCCACCATCGTCTGTGAATAAAAACCTTCCATTGGTTAGCATTGCAGATTGCAAGTGTAAGAGGTATCTGGCCTTAAAATCGACTAGTACGTCTCTTTCATTCCTTGAAACACATAATAATGGTTCTAGGAATCTTCGAGGGACAGATCATAATCTCCATCGAGCTTTCATAGGACATCTGCTCAACAACAAGGTTGGGGAACTGTATCGGCATGAATCAGATCTGTACATGTAAATTTGGGTCTAAGAGGAATCCGAGGTTCATCGAGATTGAGTGCCTCAGGCAATCAATTGAACAAGATACCCTAATTGGCTCCTCTAGACGGTGGATTCCTCGAAGGCGTACGCCAATGTTGATTGGAAGTTCATTTGAGCATCTATGTACTAAAGCACTTTCCTAAAATGTGGATTTCTGGGATGAAAAGATGTATTACCAGGACTTCGTTCTAGATGCTAGTTAATAGGTGTCCTAAGTGGGGGGTTTCTTCCAACTTCAAAGGTGGTGCGGTAAGGTAGTCCTTTGGTTCCTCTTCTTTTCGTGATTGTAGATGACACGCTGCATTTCACTGTGAATTGTACGGTACAAGGTAATTACTTTGAGGGCTTTAGCGAGAGATCTTTATCCCTACTATACAGTAGGTTGATGCTACCATTTCCTTTGTCTAAGGGGAGACTAATGAGGTAGAGGTGGTGTTTATGAATCCATATTTTTTAAGGGCATCCTACTCCCTATGCAAGTTGGTCGAAGTTGGCATTTGTCCCTTTTGTCTTGTCGATTGGGGTACTTGAGGAGTGTGGGATGACGTTGTCCGCTTCGAAAGCGACTTTGCCTATCACATAGATGAGGTTTCTCGTAGTGAGTGATGGGTTGTGTCCATTACACTGGTTGTTGATTGAGAATCTTGAGGTGAAGCTGGCTAGTTAGAAGGTGTCTTGTCGCTCGAGAGGGGTGGGAGGTTGGTGCTTGTGGGGATGGTCCTTTCCACTATTCCTGTCGTCTTCTTTTCTCGTAACTTTTATTGGTGAGCATTTGGAGGCATCTTGAGATTGTAATGAGGAAGTTCTTTTGGGCAATCGCGTGATCTGTTGGTGGACTTGAACGCAGTGACTCAACCCATTGTGGTACATCTGAAGTAGATGACTAAGGCTCTTCTTGGTAAACAATTCATTAGAGTTTGGGGAGGGGTGACTACCTCTTGTGTCCGTTGTTGTGAAAGATTAACATGGATTCCGTGGCCTTGAGCAGGTCGATGGTTGTCAGGGCATTGCCTACTTTTGCTTGATTCTTGGAGTTTATGTTGTTGTTGTTGATTGGTCTTGGTGTTGTGCTTTTTCCAATTGTTTTCCTTGGCTTTTTGTAGTGGCTGGCACTCCCGTACACAAGGTATCTGGGGCATGAAGGAATGGTAGATGGTCAGCTACTTTTCGTGCCTTGTCCCCTAGTCAGAGGGCGGAGGAGTTTCTTGTTCTTTCTGGCCTCCTGGTGGGTGTGGATGTCCCAATGATGGACCGTGATCACTAAGTCTATACGTAGCGCTCTCAAGTTCTGCCATTGTTGACCCATGTATTGTAGAGACAAATTGCTAGCAACTATGCTTTTGGAAGATTTCACTTCGAGTTAAGATTTTCCTTTAAATCCTGCATCGGGGTCGTTTGCCAAAGAATGCTAACAGGGTAAGATAGTTTTAGGGTGTTGAATCTTTCCCCTTATGCATTGATGCTTGGGTAGATATAGATCATCTCTTCTTCCATTGTGGTGGTTCATGAGATGTTTGGACCAAGAGGACTATCTCTAGGTTCAGTGCTTTTGACAAGATGTTTTTCGGGCAATTCTTGATCTCGAAGTGGAAAAGTTCATGGAAGAATAGTGTTATGCTTGTCTTGGAACATGGTGGTATTTCACCAGGGGATGTTTTATATGGAAAATGTACATTTCCATGTCGAGTCTCTTACATACTTATGGCTGTTGTAATTATTACGTTATAAGTTGTAAATGAATATGGATTTAGGATAGGCGAAGCGGGAAAGCTGGTGATTGTTGGAGATGGAGCACCACCGGAGAGGAAAGAGGAGGTGAGACATGCGAGGGAGGTGGATGCAAGATTGGTGGGGGAGGATGGGACGAACAACATCTCCTAGCACGGAGGAAACTCTGGAAGATGTCATCATGGAGGATCTGGTGGGGGTAGGACCCTGAAGTTCGACGAAAAAGCAGTCCCGATCACCCAAGGTTCCAGGCGAAAAGGAAATGTGGTGCTATAGGTGCGGCGTCACCAACCATATCTCAAGGAAATGTCCGACACCTCAGTCGCTTTGCTTTAGGTGCGGTTATCCTGTCCATCATCACAATGAGTACGTGACTCGAGGCTCATGGAAGATGAAGAATCGCTAGCAATCGTTGAAGAGGGAGGTGGCCCAGGAGGAGTCGTCAGCGTAGATGCACGACGAGGAGTTGGCGGTTACACTGCAATGGCTTATGAACGGGCTACACTGGAGAAGCTGTTGGAGGGTCTACTGGTGGGGGAAGGTGATGTTTTATACCTAAATAAATTGGGCTTTTGCATTTGCACAATCAGAGGTAGATGCGTCGACGTCGTGTGGCTATTGGGAGGTCTGTTTGCGTCAGGGGTTTTTCCGCTTCTGGAGTAAAATTGGTGATCGGAGGAGCTTTGGAGGGAGGGCTTCCATCAGAATTGAAGGAGAAAATCAAGTGAAGAAGTCCATGCTATTTAGGCCGAAGGTCATAGAACTGTTTCCTGTTTTGGAAGGTGAAAGTTCTGGGGGTCCCTTTGAGGTGCAGGATGGTCGAGATCTTGAGGGAGACGTTGAAGGAGTTAGGTGATGTGTTGGAGGTGACCTGCTCAAGTTTAAAGCCAGGGGAAGGAGCAAAGGTGGTGGTGGTCCTACGGGGTGTCAAACCCTCAACAAAGGTACCCATGAAGATTTCGATAGGAAAAAAGGGGCGCCTATCTTTCTAGAGTTGCTGAAGGAGCAAGCATCGAACGAAGATCTTTGGAATGACGATATCACTTCAGCGAAGTGGTTGGCTGCTGATGACAGTCGAAGACCAGAGGAAACAATGGAGATCTCGGGAGGTGTGAAATCACCGTGATTTGAAGGAGAAAAGGTAGATTTATCAGGAGATGTGAAATCACCGACAATCAAAGACGAAACGGTAGCCACTCATGAAGAAGCCCTAATGCGACCACCCCTTCGTTGTTGAATGCTATGCTTTACAGGTCTACATGTGCCACTTCGACTTTGAACACCAATTTAAGTCAGGTTGTAAAGTCGACCAGTTCAAGCATTTCTAGAAGGATATTTTTACCGAACTCAACGGTTAACTTGAAAAGCTTTTCGAAGATGGTAGATCTTGATATGTCGGGTTTGAACCAGTTAAATACATCTTTTTAATGGGTCTTCTCGATACCCCTTTCGAGCCAATCGGTTCTTTTCATGCACCCAGACAAAGCTGTTGTTGGGTCGAAATCCAAGGCAATCCTCTCAGATCTTCCTGTGAAGCGCATCCAAATGGGTGCATCAAACCCACCTAATTCGACGGGCCGCATGAGGTTACCCTTTGGATGGCTCTCAAACCACTTTATTGTGGTGCTGTCATAGGAGGCGACACATTCCTCGCCCCCTACTCAGAGTGAGCAAGGACTTGATACTAGCTCGGTGGCAGGTGATGAGGCTACCATATCGAAGGCTAGGACCAACTACAGAAGTAAAAACGGGCGTTATTGATACTGTGTTGGTCTCAAACGTTGGGAGGAGGGTAACATCGAAGCATCGAAGCTCCAAATGGAAGATGGTAAGCATCAAAAAGGGGAAGGAAGGGTGTTTTCAGGTGGAAATACCTACACGAGAAGACTCACAGGTCGAGCAGGAAGTTAAATTCTTCTCGTGAAAACATAACCGCATGGAAGCGAATGAGTGGGAGCCTACACAGCTTGAAAATGGGTTGTTGACGGGTGCCTTAGAAGGGACTGTCACTGGGGCTGTAGTGGTGAAGGACACATGCATGATCGAGAAGGGGGAAGGAGGGGGTGCGAATGGTGATGTCAGGATGCGGAGACAAACAACTCGCAAGGCATGGAGGGGGGAGCAGAACAATTGACATTCGAAAAGGCAGTTGCGCAGATAGTGGCGGTAAAGGTGGTAGGGGGCTTCCCGAACGGTTTCCAGATGAAGATTATATCTTGGATCGTGCTTGACTGGGCCAATCAGTGAAGCGATTGACAATTAGCTCGATGTTGGCTGCTTGGAAGGTGGATGTGGCTTGTTTACAGGAAACCAAGATCGATTCATGGGAGTCTGAGATGGTGCTCCATTGTTAGGCCTCATTTCAATGAATTTAGATCTGTGTTAGCTAATGCTAGTTTGTCAGGCATTGTTGTAGCTTGGAAATGTGATTTATTCGATCTTTTGGATGAAGTGTTGCTGGTTCATTAGACATATGTTGCTCTCGTTGATAGGAGGGATCCATCTCGCTTTGTGATTACCTCGGTATATGGCATTACAGGTTCCTCGTCAAACACGATCATGTAGGATGAGCTGCAGGAATTTATGGCAAGGTTTCTGAAGACGGCTTGGTTTGTGGGCGGGGATTTCAATGTCACATTATTTGCTGAGGAAAAACCATGAGACAGAGGGGCACAAAACTCAGGGTCCTATGCATTTGCAAGATGTTGTGGGTGAAGTTGCCTTAGAGGTTATGGATGTAGCGATTTGCAGGTACAAGTGGAGAAATTCTTCCTCGCGGTCACATATTGACTGCTTCCTTGGCTCTGTTGAGGCCGTAGAACTTTACAACTTGTCAACGATTACTTCTTTGCTATCAGATCATACGTTGCTTTGCTTGAACGCTTGCAACGGGAGAGGGGCCTCTTCTCTGTTTAGATGCGTGAGGTGCTGGTTGCTGGAGGATGGTTTTCATGATTTGGTCATCTCTTTCTAGACGGAATATGAGGTGGAGTGGTCCTCTACTGTGAGGTTCGCTTTGATGCTGGCGTCTCTTCGAAAGAGATGATGCACTTTAAGGACTCCCTTGCTGCGCGAGAGTCAAGATGGAGTCCGTATTAGGATGAGGGGGCAAGGTTGGACTTGTTGGAGGATAGTAGAGAGCTGGACGAGGAGGAACTAGTGAATCAGGGGGTTGTGCAGAGTATTCTGGAGGAGGATTGGAAGTGAGAGGTCAATTGGAGGCAAAGGTCTTGTCAAAAGTGGTTGAAGGACAGGGACACACCAGTACCAAATTCATTCATGCAGTGGCATATGGGAGACTCATGAGAAATTTGATACTCGGTTGAAGTCAAGGGGGGTGTACATTGGGGAGGAGGTTGCCAGGGCGGTAACATGCTATTTTTGGGGTATGAGCAGACATTCACCACACTACGTATCTAGGTGGTTGGGCCATAGGGTGAACTCCTTGTCGACAACGGAGTCAGATTTGTTGACGAGACTGATGTTCGGGAGGCAGTTTTTGACTTGAATGCTGGCGAGTGCCCTGGTCCAGATGGATTTTTGGTTTTATTTTTTAGGGAATTTTGGGATTTGATTGAGGAGGAGATGATGGAGGTGATGGCAGAATTTGCTGGAGAGAATTGTGGTTTTGAGCGACTCAACATGTCCATCTTCTTACTTCCTAAGAAGGAAGTGGCCACAAGGATGGGACATTATCATCCGATTGCTATATCAAATGTGGTTTATTTGATAGTGGCTAAAGTTCTGGCCAATCGGCTGAAGGAGGTGCTTTGCAAAATAATCTCTCTGGTACATGGTGCTTTCCTTCTTGGCAGTTGAGATTGTAGAAGATTAGCAGAGGAGGAAGACCAAAGGAGTTGTGGAAGTTTGATTTCTTAATACCTGTATGGGAAGGGACATGTGTTCTTTGTCTTAGGACATTTGATGAGACATCATTTTGGAGCTCTGTTAGATCTTTTTGTGGGAACTTGCAGGAGGACGTGTCTTCAGCTTTTATCATGTTATGGTCTATTTGGCGTGCGAGAAATTAGAGGATTTTTAGGAACCAACATTTTTACGTGGAAAATGTACTTGCTCATTTTCATTTCCTTGTTTCGGCATGGACTTCTGTATGACACGCACTATCTTATATTAATGCATTTTATGTGGTGAGTCCTAGCTTGGGATCTCACCCGTTTCTTTTCAAAAAAAGGTTGACTTCTCAAAGGCATACGAGTACGTGGATTGGAGGTTCATTTGAGCGTCATTACATAGACGCGGTTTCCCATACAGATGGATATCATGGATGAAGAGATGCATCACGACGAAGTCTTGTGCAGTTCTGGTGAATGGACAACCAAAGGGTGGGTATTTTTAGCCACAACGCGGGGTTCGTTAGGACTACCTTTTGTCTCCGCTCTTGTTTGTACCGGTAACCGATGCATTGTCGGTCATGATTGACCACACGGTGACAAGAGGTCTCTACCGCGATTATTCCAAGGAAGGGATTTCTATCCCCCTACTGTAGTACGCATATGACGCGATTCTTTTTGCAGAGTATGGCTCAGAAAGTTGCAGGGGACTGTCCATGATAATTTATTTGTTCGGTACAGTCTCCAGTTTGGGACTTAACATAGAGAAGCCGAAGTTCATCCCTTTCAGCTTGGACGAAGTAGAGACTGGCTTGTGTGTTGGCTGGCTCCGCTCCCGGACATGGATATGCCATTGTGATACCTGGGCTTGAATCTGGTGGCAGGGAGAATGCACTTGGCGTATTGGTTAACTGTGATCAAGAAGATGGAGCAGAAACTTGCAGGGTGGAAATCGAAGTGGCGGTTTAGAAGTGATAGATTGGTGTTGTTATGGTCGGTTCTATCTACGATCCCTGTTTTCTTCCTCTGTTCTAGTCTCTTGCCGATTGGTGTGCGGAAGAGGTTGGTAGGCATCATGAGGCGCTTCTTTTGGGCGTTGTCTGGGCAGTCGAACAACATACTTTGGTTGATTGGAAGACTGTTTCATGCTCAAAGGAGGATGGTGGGCTTGGTGTCCGTAGCTTGAAAGAGATGAACAAGGCCTTACTCAACAAGTGGATCATCCACATATGGGGAGACTGTGACAACCTGGTGTGTACATTGCTCAGGAGGATTTACAACTCTGACTCTTTTCTCCCAACCCAGGGGATCTGTGGCATACCCCTTCATATTTTTGGTGTGGTATTTGCAGTGTGATGCAGGAGATTTGCCCTTGTCTGAGACCAATTATGGGGGACAGTGCTGGGTTTATATTATGGACTGACGACTGAAGTGAGATCGGGGTGTTGTAAGTTAGATTCCCGCATCCTAACTGCTCAATGGCGGATGTGTAGGACAAACATTTTTTCTTCCACCACTTTAGAACCAACGGTTGGAGGAGCTTATGTAGATGTTTGCGGTGCTGGGTTGTGCGAAGGGGCCTGCCGAGGGCCAAGATGGTTGGAGTTGGTGTGATGAGAGCTTTACATTTCACAAGGCCTACAGGGCGTTGAGGAGCCCAACACTTTTCAATCCCGGGGGGTGCATTACAGATTGCAAAATGATCTGGAGATGGAAAATTTCAAAGCGGATAAAGATCTTTATGTGATTATTCAGAAGAGGTCGATTACTCACTGGTGACGGACTTGCTCGTTTTGTTAATGCTATTGACCCTACTTGCTCTCAATGTCAAGAAACACGAGGAGGCATATCATCTTTCTTCAGATGCAGGGGCTCAATGGAGGCGTGGGAACTGCTAGGTATCCAGGCAGTGTGCACTAATGGTGTCCTTGATTTCTAGGACTCCATTGAGCATAATTGGGCCGATACAGAGACATAGGGATCGGAGTGTGTGGCTTTGGTTTGGGATGTTTGGTTAGCAAGAAATGGTGTGGTATTTCTTCAGGAGAGGATTTATGCTGAAAATGTTGTAGCACATGCTAGGGACTTAGTTAAGAGCTGGAATTTGTAGTAGCGTTACATTCAATACCTGTTCACATGCATGCAATGATTTTTAGCGATTAATGAAGTTTTTGGGCACACACCTATACGGTGGAAGCCCTTTTTCTTTCTAAAAAGGATGGATTTATTGAAAAGCGATTGGGATTCAATCCATCAAAAGGAAGATACAGTGGCGTATAAAGAGTTTCAAACAAAAAAATACAAACAAAAGCCCTCCATGGTACCCATTAATTAATACAAATGGAAAGTTCACCCGGGAGGGGGAAGGCCAGAAAAGATAAGTTCTTAGCCATACAGAAATCTACTGAGGACTTGCAATAAAAAGTGGGGGGGGGCAAAAAGTCTTTGGTAGTCCACTCTTTTTTTAAATGGAAAAAAATTAAGAAAAGAAAACCAATTCTATTCTTCATCTTTTCTAAAGCCCAAAGATAACTTGATGTTTCCCATAATAGACATGTTTAACCTCAACGACACAGCATATTCTTTCCCAATTGTGACAAATTCCCTTCTTCATTTCATACACACACACACATCCTCTACATAAAATATACGGATGTTGTTGTTGTATACATCCTCTACGTAAGGGTATGTTTGGTTACTGAGATGGGATGGGGTGGGTTGGGGTAACCTCCTGTGAGTAGTAGTTGTTTGGATGGTTATGAGGGTTGGAGAGGATTGGAATATGGAATGTGATGTGATGTCACTGTTATTTGTGATGGAATTCCAACCGAGGAATGGAGTGGGGTAAACCGGGTTACCCTGGGGTAATCCGATAAACAAACAGACCATAAGTGTTCGCTCTTGTTCCCCTGAAAGGAAAGCATTACAGTGCATCTGTGTTGTCCAATCGACCGCATGTGCTCTAACATGTAAACTCTAGCTCGTAGCATGGGGTGAACTTTCTTGGAGGTCCTCCAAGACTCGTCTTCCTTGGTGCATTCAACCATGCAATCCCCACTGTATACAATCCACCTGTGAGAAATGACAGGTAAAACCGATGGTTCGGCATCTTCCTTGTTCACCTTGCACATTGACTATGATAAGTCGTAGCTAGGCGTCATCTACATGAAAAGACCCACCACTAGTTTTCTCCTCAATAGCAAGTCTTCGATAGTATTCTGCTTTCATTGATGGAATATGGATCCTCTAACCACCGAGATGTTCTCAATGGCGACTTTTGGATGGCAATGAAGATTCCATTTCTGTAATGATGAATCTGGCCGTGTAGCAACTAAATTAGTTGCCATTAGTTCTAGGCTTCTAGCATAACTATAAAATCATCGAATTGCTTTGTATCTTCTGATTGAATGTTCTATTCGTAATTTCTCGCATCCCTCGCCCTGTGATGTTGCACGTTACTTTATTTCTTCTATTCTAACACTCGATCATTGTCTTGACTCTATATGAGTTTCAGAGGAGCTTAGAGCAAAGAGGCGAAAGCAGTTGAAAAAGGACAATGCTTCAAAGATAAAATCGTTAGTGGATGATGTAAGTCTACTGAGGAACATACACCTTTTTTACTCCATGCTTTCTATTTTTTATTCTAAATACTTAAGAAAATACCGACCTTTCAGACCATTTATTTTTCTTCAGATTTTGTTGATTTGCGATTCTTTGTTCTGTTAATGTTGGTGTCATGGCTATTTTCGACATTTTTGACTTATTCTTATATGGAGACTGTGTTTAGAGATGTTGTGGCTTGCACGAAACCACTTGAATATCTTCAGGATGAGAGATTTTATGTCAAAAGCCTATTTAAACATGTGAGGGATTTTATGTCAAAAACCTATTTGAACATGTGAAAGCACTCTTTAAGGCCCGGTCTTTGTAACATATGTACTTTATCTTACTCAAATGAAAATTTGAGGTAGGTTGCTCATCTCTCAGGGAGGGCACTCCAGTATTTCTAAAAAAAATAAGTATTGTTGGCGAAGTTGGCAGGGGTGCATATGTAAAAATCATGAAAATTTAATAGGTGTTATAATATAATTATGAAAAAGATTGTGTAGTTGCAATAGTTCACAGGGATGTAAGTGTAGAAAATCTCAGTGTTAAATACATACAAAAGGAATATCCTTGCGACCACTTGCCTAATCTTATTTTCAATCCCTAGCACTGACGGCCAATCTTTTTTATATTGAATGAAGCGTCTAGTTTTTGGCAGACCTTCTGTGCATTGCCTGAGCACATTTGTTATGGCTAACATGCTATATTTCTTGGCCCTTTCCTGTAGTAGTGCTGAAACAGAATCCGTCGGCTTACTGCTGCCCTGCCTGTCAATCTTTAATGGCACCAGCAATCACAATAACGGATGTCTTATTTTAGAACGTGCAATGTGAAATTGGACCTTTTGAATACTTGAATTGGACTAAGCTGTTCATTACTCTACAGGGCATGTTTATCATTAATTCTGACCCCGGATAAACAGAGACCTATTGGTCCAATTTCCTTAACATGCCTATATGGAATTGATCTAATCAAACAAGATGCTTATAGTAACTGAATCCAAACTTGTTCATTCTCCATCCATCGGAACTCGAACTCTCTCCTTTGTATTTGGGTTCTGTTTGTATTTGGGTTCTGCTTATTTACACTCCTAAACCTATAACTGGGGATTACGGTTGTGTATTTCGAATTTCATGCTCAGTGAGCATGACCTTATTATTATGGAAAATCCATTGGGGAAAATGGATGAATGGATTATGCTTTGATGCATGCTTTGAGATTTTGGACCCTCTACATTATTGATATTCTAGATCGAACTTTCTAATACTGGCTTATCTCTCTTGCTGGAAAATCTTTTCAATAAATACTTTCCTGGGACAAAGAGTTTGGTTGGTGCTTGTGTATACAGGGAAAATATGAACAAGAACATGAGCAATCAGAAGAATTTCAACAGCAACTGAAGCTGAAAGTGAGAGAGATATTAACTGAGCAAGAGTGGCGTAGAAGAAAAATGCAAATGAGGGTATTTTCTATTTTACATTGACATTATTCTCTGTTATGGAATTTACTGGTTTCCATCTGGCTCAATCTGCTAAACTCGCCAAGACACAATCTGTCCTTTACTTTGGATAGATATCTGAAGAGGAAGGGAGATTGAAAAAAGATGAAGAAGAGACAAAGGAGATGTGGAAAAGGAAACGAGAGCACGAGGAACAATGGGAAGGAACTAGAGAGCAACGGGTTTGTTCATTATCTTTTACAATGTTTTGTAACTGACGGGGCATACAAATGTACACTT
Source organism: Ottelia alismoides (assembly GCA_037367405.1). Classification (NCBI taxonomy): domain Eukaryota; kingdom Viridiplantae; phylum Streptophyta; class Magnoliopsida; order Alismatales; family Hydrocharitaceae; genus Ottelia; species Ottelia alismoides. Next base: position 854,489 of record JAZKJV010000622.1, read on the forward strand.
GGAGCTACATGGCAGGTGTCAATCTTCTTTTTATAACTTCCAAGCACGAACCCTCGTTAAAGTACCGAGAAATTTGTTATTAAAAAAATTTAAGTTTGGAAATGAAGCTCTAAGTAGGCTGCAATTACTTTTCTTTAAATGACTGTTTTTTCTTATAAAAATCCTTAAGAGGGAATTGTTAGTCATATAAATGCAGTTTTTTTGAATATTCTATATTGATATTATGCTATGAAAGCATTCTAATTTACGATTTCAACATTTGTCATGTACCATGGAGTAATTTGTTAAAACATATGGTAGTATTGTTTGGATTTACAAAAATAATAGGAGAATTAATTGAATTTTATAGAGATAAATGTTATCTCTCTCTAACTGCATGTCATGTCTGAATTATAATTACCACAAATAAAAACTGACTAAAATGGAATAGCCTAAAAGAATAATATGTTCTAATATCTCACCATTGCCTTTGGCTGGAGTATAGATGTCAACCATGCTTAGCTGCGACATACACATATGGAATGGTCCTTTAGGGAGTGCTTAGATAAAGATATTATCATTTTGATATGATGAGGGGATGCGACTATTAAAACTGAGTCCCTTTTGGGTCATATTACGAATGTAAGAATAGTTTATTTCAATATTTGATTCTCTCATGAAATGCTATTTTTTTAAAATAATGAAATGCTGGATTATATGCTTTGAGTAATGCATCTTAATTGTCACATCATAGCCGCATAGGAAGACGCATGCCTACAGATAAGTTTGTTATCACTAACTTAACCCATATCATCTTGGTTGGCATGAGCTTAGCTCTGTAAGTTGATGTGGCGTTAGATTTGACTACTTCTTTCTCTTACATGTAATAAGCGCATCTCCAATGCACAAAGCAATTCTAATGGTGGGTTTCTTGTCCTTTAGACAATCTACATAGTCTACATCAACATATATGGAGAGTACAATGAATTTTCTTTTAAAGAAGAGACTACATCTTGGATAGGCATTCATATACTTAAGAACAATCATGTTTGCATCCATATTTATCTGTTATGGCTCACTCATGAACTGAATGGAGAAGCCTTCATTTAGGCTGAACTTTCGGGGGGGGGGGGGGGGTCCAATGGATGGTGTCGATTGTGGGCATGGTTGGTGGAAGCCAACTGGGTTGTTTCCCTGTGAGAGCAGGCACTGCATCGTCTGTCGAGGCCTCATTTAGGTTGGACTTTTTGAGGATCGTGGACCTAAGTACTATGGTTGGGTCTATAGCTGTAACATCCGGTTTCCAATCAAACCCGAAGTCGTCCGATTTTGGGTCTAATGAACCCAAAAACATTGTCGGTCAATACTAAACAACCTAAAACGACCAATTAGTAGTAAATCAAAAGTCGTTCGGACGAAATTGACCAAAAATCGGTCCCTTCGTAGCGCGCGCCGTGAAAAGCCGCGACGCAAATTCGGAAACCGTGAAACGAACCGAGACCGTCATTAGATCCGATTCGATGACACGAGACCAACGGAATCGACCGTTCGTCAATCGGAGGTCATATGATATTTTAAATTACAAAAATTTAGTCTTAGACAAAAGCCGTATCCGAAAATTTCGGGTATTCGAAACTCGACCGAAAGTATATCAACATTATACTCAAATTGACCGTCATTTTGAGACGGTCAAAACAAGATATTGTGCGTCAAATTCCGAGACCCGAGGAGCGCATACGGTCAATTTTTATGTATGCCAAAGAAAGGGAATTTTTGTTAAAAAAGAAAAAAAAATATATATATATAAATATCGGCAGCAGCAGTCTGTTCGATTATAAAAAAAAAAAATTTAACAGACTACGGTAATTCCCACTTGGCTTTCAGCTTTTACCACTTGGCTTTACACCCCTCCATTTGGCCCTATCTTTATTCCTACTTGGCAAATCACCTCCTTATTTATACCGACCACTTTGACCCTTCTCCTCTTTAATTCCATCTCCCTCCAACGAGAGGGAAGTTCCAGCCATCAAGCCCTCTCCTCTCTATCTCCCTCAAATTCCAGCAAAGAAGATCTCCTTCTTCTTTTCTAGTTCCAAAAACCCCAGCTCTCTTTTCTGCATGTGGCTGTCCCCTGGAATACCAAGAACAACCTGGAGTGCCCTTTTTAGCTCAAGATTTCAGCTTGCATGTTCTTCATTTTGGAAATCTGGAGAGCATCTTTAAAAGTGGTTAGCTGCTACTCCCCTGCCATTCTTGGAGTCTCCCAACCTTCCTTGCTCATGCTGCTACAAATTCCAGCACTTGGAATTGCTGTTCGGCTATAAAAGACCTCCAGCAACCTTTTGAAGTCCACGGAGGTTGAAGGTGCTGGAGCTTCTCCAAGAGCACATTTGCTTGCCCCATTTCTGAAATTTCAGCAACAACCCTGCTACTCCTGGAATTGCATTGCATGCAAGATCAACTCTCATTCCTCCAAAATTTGATCCAATAAGGTACCTCCTTCCCCTCCCCCTTGCTGCCATGCATGCTTATTTCACTTGATTTATGTATCATCCTTCTTCCCCTCATGGCTGATATACATGATGATTGTGCTTGCTTTTATGTAAAATCTTAGCCCTTTTCTTGCTGCCATTATATGTGACTTTAAAACCTATTTCAAACTAAGTTTAGCTCCTGAGTTTCAGATTTGAAAAGATTAAAAATTTGGGAATTACATGTGAACTTTTCACTCTTTGAAAGCAACTGAGTCTAAAAGTTAGAAAAAAAAAATAATATCAGATCTGATTAGAGCTCCTGCACTTGGGATTTTAGAGATGAAAATTTGGGGATTTTGTAGATGAATTCGGATAATGGAATTCTATTGAAGTAGAGTTGAAATTTAGGGATTTGCATTCAAAATTATGCTCTTCAAAAAGCCACTGAATTACATAATTCTAATCTGAAATCAGATCTGATTTTGAAGTTACATATCTCACATTTAGAGATGAAAACTTGGGGTTTTAGCATACGACTTGGATCTAAATTCAGAACTATCATTTGGCTTCAGATCAGTTTTAGAGCCCATGATCATACATTTTAAGAGGAAATTTTTGGGACTTTTGTAGGTCATTAGCTGTTGTTCAAATGTCACAAAAGTTTGTGACTTTAGTCTTCAATTAAGACCAAGTAAAAAAAAAAAGAAGCTCCTGATTTCATGTTTTAAAAGAGGAAGAGTTGGGTGTAATTTTGCATACAATTGAGTTAACTTATACAGATAATTGACTACAGATTTCATTCTTCAAAAAGTAAGAAATTTGGAGATTTAAAAGGTATTATCCTAAGAATTATAGATCTGAATTAGAGCGCCAAAAATTATGTATCTATAACCTAAAATTTAAAGGTTTTGGACGTCTTCATCTCTAGATTTCAGACATGAAATTATAGTTCAAGAGCTGAAATGTTCATGATGAAATTGGGTAAATTGAATGTATTCTCTCAAGAATTATAGATCATACGGAAGTACATAGGAATCTGGACTGACTTGTATTGATACTCCAAAACAAAGCAGGAGTACCAAATATAAGATCTGTTTTCACACCCTAACAAATAAGAATATACCATCCAGTCATCATGAGTGAAAGCATACGGATTCATACTAAATAAACCTCACATTTATGTGAATAATTTACATGATATCACCTGAATGTACTATGCAAGGGCACTTAAATCAATGGAATAATGAATTCAAATACTACTTTCAATTTACATATCTTTAGATATTAATGACTCGCAGTAAGAAGCCAAATTAAGAAATGGAAACCATAGAAATGATTTCAATTTACATAAAAGATCGAGAATGAGTCAAGTGACCAGAAAAGTAAGGATGTTGGGAATCAATGATCAAGTGGAGATATTAAGGATTAGTAATGAATTATAAATAATCGTGCCGGTCACGGTGATCTTACCCTGACCGTGCGAGAGCGTGGTGACTCTCACCTGGGCGGAAGAAAGGAAGCCCAGTTAGGGCAGCGGCCGCCAAGTGCGCGGGTCTAGGATCCCAATCCCCCTTCGGTTTTTAACGTGAGCTCACAGTGTTTTTACGCCTCGTTGGGATCCCGACTTTAGACCAGTTCCGCTGACCCTGTTTTAGGATGCCCAGACGGGGGATCCTGGTTTTTCAGATTTACGTGCGAGCTCGGTTGCCCGTTACCGGTCGGGCTGTTTTTCTAGAGTGACTTTTCCGGGAAGTCCCTCTCACCCGTCTCAGTGGCGTAGTTTGGGAGTGTAGACCTATCCCTCTATTGGACCGTCCTTCCAATTAGAGGGCGAGACGGAAGAGCCATTTGTAGGCTTCTTCACCGCTTGAGTTTTTCTTCGCCAACAGACTTGGCGATGTTACATCTAGATCATCCATGTCTATATCATCTAGAGTTACATTTAGGTTGTCGCACAGAGGTTTGAAGGGATTGATGTTACATCCAGATCATCTATATCTACATCTAAAACATCGAGAGTTACATCCGAAAGATTACAGTTAAAGTTTGGAGGAAATAATAATTAAGTTGATTGGAGGTGACTTTAATCTAATGTGAAATCCCTATAAGTTAGTGGACGTGTTGGGAACTTAGTTAGGATGCATTATACAACACCGCATGCCTACGGAGGCACCCCAACCCTAAGGTACCTTTAAATACCTTAGAGTCATAGTGTGAGGTGACATACAGACCAAGACCACAGACTATCCACTAACTTAAAAGGAGTAAATAACACTAAGGATCAAATCCATCATCGTCATATCCGTCCTATATCGAAAACCATGATATAATATCAATGACAAGAAATTAGCAATTTCATGTGCCATTAAGTTCCAAGACATGATCTCCAAGACCTAGAATCATGACCTTTATCTACATCATCTGGAGTTATATCTGAAATAATTGAAGTTAATAATTACAGGAGTTACTAGACTTAGGAATTAAAAATATAAATATATCTTCTCATCCCAAACTTTCCATCATCACTCATAAATATGATCTCTGGGTGCTATGGGAATAAATTATACACTCAGTTACAAGAGAAATATACTCATGTGGGAAATGTTGGGATAATGGATGATCATAAGAGGTGCTTACTAAAAAAAAAATTTGGAAACCTCTTACATTTGCAAGTAGAAAGAAATTTTAAATTTGAGTTGCTCATGCCTCTCTACTTGCTTTCTTTTGTAAATAATAAATGCCTGTTATTTTTATATAAGTTTTTGGGAGGTACCAGCAACCGCTGACGCCTTTTCTTCCCTGCACGCTTGGCAGGAAAATAGCCTGCAGTTCTGTAGCTATACATGGATTCAGAAGATAAATTTTATACCCAACGGTATGATTTATTTTGTGATAGTTTGTTCAATTTATAATGTATTATGTTTCTTTCTCTTCAGTCAGATTTTGGGATATACTGTATGTACTGTCAGACTTTGTACATGTAAAATATATGGAAGTTAATGAAATGAAATAAGAGTTTGATGACCATTATTCTGTGTGTTTGTGGTTATAAATGTTGATATGAATGGCTGATTGAAATAATTTCATTCGCGAAAAATTTCCCCGTACTTTCAGTTACTTAATGCGATGGAAATGAATGTTATAATGCAAAATGTGTGATTAACGGGTACCCGGATCCTAGGGGGTTCACAGTTTGGTATCAGAGCAGTGGTACCCCGATACACACATTCGCAGTATTATAATTCCGATCGCATTAAGTTCTCGGATAGCGGTAGTCTTTCGACTTGTCGTGAGTCCGAGAAGGGAAATATGACATTCAGATTCAATTACCACAAATGTCACCAATTTCATTAATTTTCATATTTTATCCCAAGAAGAGAAAAACATACATTATATTATCCGCGAACAATAAATATTATGACTAAAAATGGTTCTAATGCAGAGCCATGTCATCCCGACCAGACCAGAAGATGACTAACCAATTAGCACACATACTGACTACTCTTATCGACATTTTCATGTTCTAATTGATTCTGATATGACACATTCATTTCTTGCTTCGAGACTACTTGCTTCTTTAGATAGAGTCGCGGAGACTCTCTCTTCTCCGTATCACATCCGAGGGCCAGTTGGCCAGTTATTTGTCGTATCCCTGATAGTCAGGCAATTGCCCATACTTATTGACGGACACGAGATGCTCGCAGATTGTCTACTTCTACAGCTTGATGAGTTCGATTTGATTCTAGGCATAGATTGGTTATCCGCTCATCATGCACTTGTTGATTGCTTAAGGAAGACGGTTGTCTTCAGAATTCCAGATTTACCCGAATTCACTTTTGAGGGTACTATACACGACTCCACCATGATGTACATCTCGGTGCTGCGAGAACAGCGACTTGTTGATCAAGGTTGCGATTCCTACCTTGTATTTGTTCGGAAGGTATCTGATCAGGAGCCAATGATACAGGACATCCCAGTAGTATCAGAATACCCAGACGTGGTTCCGGATGAGCTACCAGCATTTCCTCCTGAGAGAGAGATCGAATTCGAGATCACATTACTACCAGACACCCAGCCGATCTCTATGGCTCCTTACCGTATGGCCCCAGTTGAGTTGCGGGAGCTAAAGATGCAGTTACAGGAGTTACTTGATTTGGGATTCATGAGACCAAGCACTTCACCTTGGGATACTCCGGTTCTATTTGTCAAGAAGAAGGACGAATCCATGAGGTTATGCATCGATTACAGACATCTGAATAAGAGAACGGTGAAAAACCATTATCCTTTTCTACGCATTGATGATTTATTTGACCAGCTCCAGGGATCTTCGGTGTTCTCGAAGATCGATCTTCGCTCAGGCTACCATCAGCTGAGGATTCGCGAGTCGGATATTTCAAAAACAGCCTTTAAGACTCGCTATGGACACTACGAGTTTGAAGTCGTTTGGACACACCAATGCACTTGTAGCTTCATGGATATGATGAACAGGATCTTCTGTCCATACTTGGACAAGTTTGTAGTGGTGTTCATAGAGGATGTGCTCATATATTCACGAAATGAATGTGATCATGCAAATAAATCTACGGATCATCTTAGAGACATTGAGGGAGCACAAGTTATATGCCAAATTGAGCAAGTGTAAGTTCTGGTTATCTCAGGTCTCATTTTTGGGACATGTGGAGCAGATATCGCTGTTGATCCTGCGAAGATTGAAGCAGTTATGTCTTGGGAGCAGCCCAAGACAGTTACACAGATTCGGAGCTTCCTCGGGCTAGCAGGCTATTACAGGCGTTTTGTCAGCGGATTTTCCCGCATTGTTCGCTCTCTGACACGACTGACGCAGAAGGGAATCTCATTTATTTAGATGATTCATGTGAGCAGGCCTTCCAGACATTGAAGGAGAGGTTGACTACAGCGCCTATTCTCGCTCTTCCTTCAGGCACTCAGGACTATGCAGTCTACACAGATGCATCTGGAGAAGGTCTAGGAGCAGTGTTGATGCAGAGAGGACAGGTGATTGCTTACGCATCACGGCAGTTGAGACCGCATAAGCAGAACTACCCCACACATGACTTGGAGTTAGCAGCAGTTGTCTTCACCTTGAAGATCTGGCGCCACTATCTTTATGGGGTGAACTTCAAGATTTTCACTGATCATAAGAGCCTGAAGTACATCTTTGATCAGAATGAGCTGAACATGAGACAACGCAAATGGCTCGAGCTACTGAAGGATTATGATTGCACAATCTCTTACCAACCCGGTAAGGGAAACGTGGTGGCTGATGCACTTAGCAGGAGAACGCATGCTGATGGTACGACGAACTGGCCATATACATGGGATACGCTAGCCGCTTTGACCGATTGGCATCCACAGGAAAGCGCATCCATTTCTACTATCGTACCTCCACGATTCAGCAGTTTGTGGGATCGCATTGTCCAAGGCCAGAAGATAGATCCTTGAATTCGAGATAGATACAGGCGCGCCATCAAAGACGAATTTAATAAATTTGTTGTGATAGAGTCCATTTTATGGAAGGCAGGACGAGTTGTGCCCAACGACGAGCAGTTACGCAGAGATGTTCTTGATGAGGTACGCAGTTCACGGTTATCTATTCATCCAGGCAGCACGAAGATGTACCGTGATTTGCGTCGACATTTCTGGTGGGATGGAATGGAACGCGATGTGGCACTACATGTCAGCAGATGTATGACCTGTCAGATGGTCAGGGCTGAGCACAAGAGACCACCGGAATTACTGCAGTCTCTCCCCATTCCCGAATGGAAGTGGGAGAGCATTTCTATAGATTTCGTCACGGGATTGCAAAAGACACCGGGTGGCCATGATTCCATTTGGGTCGTTGTTGATAGGTTGACCAAGTCAACCCATTTCATACCCGTCAACACAACTTACACTCTACCCAGATTAGCCAAGCTTTATGTGCAGAATGTCATTAGAATTCATGGTATACCACGAGAGGTGGTGTCTGACAAGGATTCAAGAATTGCATCTCATTATTGGCATCAGTTAATGTCAGCACTACAGACAGAGCTGAAGATGAGTTCTGCATACCATCCTCAGACAGATGGGCAGAGTGAGCGCACCATTCAGACGCTTGAGGACCTACTTCGCGCATGCACTTTGAAGTAGAAAAGGTCCTGGAAGGACCATCTGCCATTAGCAGAATTCACGTATAACAACCGCTATCATTCCAATATCGGCATGGTACCATTCGAAGTCCTATACGGGCAGAGATGTCTTACACCTCTCAGTTGGCGGGAGGTAGGTGACCATGCTCTCTACTCCGTAGATCTCTTGGAGGAGACTGCGAGAGCTATTGATCTCGTAAGACGAAGGCTTCTGAGGGCGCAAAGCCATCAACAGAGCTATGCAGACCGTCGAAGAAGAGATTTGGAGTTCCAAGTAATCCAATCTTTCCTCTTCATCCATTCAATTATAACATATGTATGGCATTTAGATAATCATATACTAATGACATCCCTGTAAATTACAGGTGGGAGATTGGGTATTCTTCGTGTATCTCCCATGAAGGGAGTGTAGAGATTCGGTGTTCGTGGCAAGTTGGCGCCACGATATGTTGGACCATTTGAGATTCTTGTTCGAGCTGGGAAAGTGGCCTACCGAGTAGCCCTTCCTCCACATCTTTCAGCTATCCACAACGTATTCCATATATCCAATTTGAAAAAGTATGTGCACGACCCTCGGCACATCATCAGTTACGAGAATCTTGACATAGAGCCTAACTTAACGTACGAGGAGAGGCCAGTACAGATACTTGACCGTGATGTGAAGAAGCTTCGCAGTAAGGAGATTCCATTGGTCAACGTGTTGTGGCATCGACACGACGTCGAAGAGGCGACGTGGGAGACCGAAGCCGACATGCGGGCACGATACCCGCAACTTTTCTGAAGTAATCATCGAAACAAGCCTTCGTAATTAGATATATGTTACAATATATGGCTTGATTTCTCTTTGAGGTTTTTATGGGTTCAAAACCCTTTGAGGTTTTTATGGACATATGAAATTCAAACAAGATACCTAATAGCCTTGACTCGAGTCTCGAGGACGAGACTCCCTTTGAGGTTTTTATATTTGTAACATCCGGTTTCCAATCAAACCCGAAGTCGTCCGATTTTGGGTCTAATGAACCCAAAAACATTGTCGGTCAATACTAAACAACCTAAAACGACCAATTAGTAGTAAATCAAAAGTCGTTCGGACGAAATTGACCAAAAATCGGTCCCTTCGTAGCGCGCGCCGTGAAAAGCCGCGACGCAAATTCGGAAACCGCGAAACGAACCGAGACCGTCATTAGATCCGATTCGATGACACGAGACCAACGGAATCGACCGTTCGTCAATCGGAGGTCATATGATATTTTAAATTACAAAAATTTAGTCTTAGACAAAAGCCGTATCCGAAAATTTCGGGTATTCGAAACTCGACCGAAAGTATATCAACATTATACTCAAATTGACCGTCATTTTGAGACGGTCAAAACAAGATATTGTGCGTCAAATTCCGAGACCCGAGGAGCGCATACGGTCAATTTTTATGTATGCCAAAGAAAGGGAATTTTTGTTAAAAAAGAAAAAAAAAGAAAAAAAATATATATATAAATATCGGCAGCAGCAGTCTGTTCGATTATAAAAAAAAAATTTAACAGACTACGGTAATTCCCACTTGGCTTTCAGCTTTTACCACTTGGCTTTACACCCCTCCATTTGGCCCTATCTTTATTCCTACTTGGCAAATCACCTCCTTATTTATACCGACCACTTTGACCCTTCTCCTCTTTAATTCCATCTCCCTCCAACGAGAGGGAAGTTCCAGCCATCAAGCCCTCTCCTCTCTATCTCCCTCAAATTCCAGCAAAGAAGATCTCCTTCTTCTTTTCTAGTTCCAAAAACCCCAGCTCTCTTTTCTGCATGTGGCTGTCCCCTGGAATACCAAGAACAACCTGGAGTGCCCTTTTTAGCTCAAGATTTCAGCTTGCATGTTCTTCATTTTGGAAATCTGGAGAGCATCTTTAAAAGTGGTTAGCTGCTACTCCCCTGCCATTCTTGGAGTCTCCCAACCTTCCTTGCTCATGCTGCTACAAATTCCAGCACTTGGAATTGCTGTTCGGCTATAAAAGACCTCCAGCAACCTTTTGAAGTCCACGGAGGTTGAAGGTGCTGGAGCTTCTCCAAGAGCACATTTGCTTGCCCCATTTCTGAAATTTCAGCAACAACCCTGCTACTCCTGGAATTGCATTGCATGCAAGATCAACTCTCATTCCTCCAAAATTTGATCCAATAAGGTACCTCCTTCCCCTCCCCCTTGCTGCCATGCATGCTTATTTCACTTGATTTATGTATCATCCTTCTTCCCCTCATGGCTGATATACATGATGATTGTGCTTGCTTTTATGTAAAATCTTAGCCCTTTTCTTGCTGCCATTATATGTGACTTTAAAACCTATTTCAAACTAAGTTTAGCTCCTGAGTTTCAGATTTGAAAAGATTAAAAATTTGGGAATTACATGTGAACTTTTCACTCTTTGAAAGCAACTGAGTCTAAAAGTTAGAAAAAAAAAATAATATCAGATCTGATTAGAGCTCCTTTACTTGGGATTTTAGAGATGAAAATTTGGGGATTTTGTAGATGAATTCGGATAATGGAATTCTATTGAAGTAGAGTTGAAATTTAGGGATTTGCATTCAAAATTATGCTCTTCAAAAAGCCACTGAATTACATAATTCTAATCTGAAATCAGATCTGATTTTGAAGTTACATATCTCACATTTAGAGATGAAAACTTGGGGTTTTAGCATACGACTTGGATCTAAATTCAGAACTATCATTTGGCTTCAGATCAGTTTTAGAGCCCATGATCATACATTTTAAGAGGAAATTTTTGGGACTTTTGTAGGTCATTAGCTGTTGTTCAAATGTCACAAAAGTTTGTGACTTTAGTCTTCAATTAAGACCAAGTAAAAAAAAAAAGAAGCTCCTGATTTCATGTTTTAAAAGAGGAAGAGTTGGGTGTAATTTTGCATACAATTGAGTTAACTTATACAGATAATTGACTACAGATTTCATTCTTCAAAAAGTAAGAAATTTGGAGATTTAAAAGGTATTATCCTAAGAATTATAGATCTGAATTAGAGCGCCAAAAATTATGTATCTATAACCTAAAATTTAAAGGTTTTGGACGTCTTCATCTCTAGATTTCAGACATGAAATTATAGTTCAAGAGCTGAAATGTTCATGATGAAATTGGGTAAATTGAATGTATTCTCTCAAGAATTATAGATCATACGGAAGTACATAGGAATCTGGACTGACTTGTATTGATACTCCAAAACAAAGCAGGAGTACCAAATATAAGATCTGTTTTCACACCCTAACAAATAAGAATATACCATCCAGTCATCATGAGTGAAAGCATACGGATTCATACTAAATAAACCTCACATTTATGTGAATAATTTACATGATATCACCTGAATGTACTATGCAAGGGCACTTAAATCAATGGAATAATGAATTCAAATACTACTTTCAATTTACATATCTTTAGATATTAATGACTCGCAGTAAGAAGCCAAATTAAGAAATGGAAACCATAGAAATGATTTCAATTTACATAAAAGATCGAGAATGAGTCAAGTGACCAGAAAAGTAAGGATGTTGGGAATCAATGATCAAGTGGAGATATTAAGGATTAGTAATGAATTATAAATAATCGTGCCGGTCACGGTGATCTTACCCTGACCGTGCGAGAGCGTGGTGACTCTCACCTGGGCGGAAGAAAGGAAGCCCAGTTAGGGCAGCGGCCGCCAAGTGCGCGGGTCTAGGATCCCAATCCCCCTTCGGTTTTTAACGTGAGCTCACAGTGTTTTTACGCCTCGTTGGGATCCCGACTTTAGACCAGTTCCGCTGACCCTGTTTTAGGATGCCCAGACGGGGGATCCTGGTTTTTCAGATTTACGTGCGAGCTCGGTTGCCCGTTACCGGTCGGGCTGTTTTTCTAGAGTGACTTTTCCGGGAAGTCCCTCTCACCCGTCTCAGTGGCGTAGTTTGGGAGTGTAGACCTATCCCTCTATTGGACCGTCCTTCCAATTAGAGGGCGAGACGGAAGAGCCATTTGTAGGCTTCTTCACCGCTTGAGTTTTTCTTCGCCAACAGACTTGGCGATGTTACATCTAGATCATCCATGTCTATATCATCTAGAGTTACATTTAGGTTGTCGCACAGAGGTTTGAAGGGATTGATGTTACATCCAAATCATCTATATCTACATCTAAAACATCGAGAGTTACATCCGAAAGATTACAGTTAAAGTTTGGAGGAAATAATAATTAAGTTGATTGGAGGTGACTTTAATCTAATGTGAAATCCCTATAAGTTAGTGGACGTGTTGGGAACTTAGTTAGGATGCATTATACAACACCGCATGCCTACGGAGGCACCCCAACCCTAAGGTACCTTTAAATACCTTAGAGTCATAGTGTGAGGTGACATACAGACCAAGACCACAGACTATCCACTAACTTAAAAGGAGTAAATAACACTAAGGATCAAATCCATCATCGTCATATCCGTCCTATATCGAAAACCATGATATAATATCAATGACAAGAAATTAGCAATTTCATGTGCCATTAAGTTCCAAGACATGATCTCCAAGACCTAGAATCATGACCTTTATCTACATCATCTGGAGTTATATATGAAATAATTGAAGTTAATAATTACAGGAGTTACTAGACTTAGGAATTAAAAATATAAATATATCTTCTCATCCCAAACTTTCCATCATCACTCATAAATATGATCTCTGGGTGCTATGGGAATAAATTATACACTCAGTTACAAGAGAAATATACTCATGTGGGAAATGTTGGGATAATGGATGATCATAAGAGGTGCTTACTAAAAAAAAAAATTTGGAAACCTCTTACATTTGCAAGTAGAAAGAAATTTTAAATTTGAGTTGCTCATGCCTCTCTACTTGCTTTCTTTTGTAAATAATAAATGCCTGTTATTTTTATATAAGTTTTTGGGAGGTACCAGCAACCGCTGACGCCTTTTCTTCCCTGCACGCTTGGCAGGAAAACAGCCTGCAGTTCTGTAGCTATACATGGATTCAGAAGATAAATTTTATACCCAACGGTATGATTTATTTTGTGATAGTTTGTTCAATTTATAATGTATTATGTTTCTTTCTCTTCAGTCAGATTTTGGGATATACTGTATGTACTGTCAGACTTTGTACATGTAAAATATATGGAAGTTAATGAAATGAAATAAGAGTTTGATGACCATTATTCTGTGTGTTTGTGGTTATAAATGTTGATATGAATGGCTGATTGAAATAATTTCATTCGCGAAAAATTTCCCCGTACTTTCAGTTACTTAATGCGATGGAAATGAATGTTATAATGCAAAATGTGTGATTAACGGGTACCCGGATCCTAGGGGGTTCACAATAGCTTTGCCCAGTGGAGACCCCAACAACATGTGTGAACATGGAATGAAGTATTAAGTTTGAGACCTATAAGAATGAAACTTAAGATTTAAAGATGGGGCCATGCACATAACCTTTCTATTTCTTATTATGTATGATGACCCCTGAATGGGGGTAGGGTGGAGCATTGGGCCGGGCTGGCTCGGACCCGACCTTGACTTGACCCGCAAAAGCTTGGGCCCAACCCGGACCCTATGTACATATGGGCTCTGGCTCCAATTTCATGAAAATATCAAACTCGGGTCGGGCCCATCCGAAACTTGTGAGAACCTGGGTTGGCCTGACCTGACCCGCTTCCCCCATTTAAGTCCCATACCGTGGCATTGTTGTGCTCGGATTTGCACTCTTGCTTGATGATTCATCTTCTCAAACAATATTTCGACTGTACTGCATGCGACAAAATGAGGTCAAACTATAAGGGATCTGAAGCCATTTTGGTCATCCATCTCGTTGCAATATATATGGGTTATGCAGTAACTTTTTTCAACCTATTTTTTTTTTTCTGAAACCCCGAATTAGGGGAAGACACGGTGTTCGCCCCATCTTTTATTCAAAAAGCGAAAACAGAAACAAAAAGGAAATACAAAGGCTACGGCCGCAGGAGATACCAATTACAAAACCCACTCCACCAATCTCTTGGCATGTATCCCCACGTTTTCCTTATAAAAGCGCTGACCCGAGAAAAGAAAGGCATTCCTTCCCAGCCAAACAGCCCACAGGACGGCCAGAGGATAGATCATCTCCCTCCTAGATCTACTCCTACTCGCCACCAGCGAGCCGCAAAACGTCTCGAGATCATCCACACAACACCAGGCCAGACCGGTCCCCTGGGCAAGCCCTAACCACAGGGCCGAGATCGACGGGATTTCAATCCCGTGGATTGAGAGGGTTATTTAGGGAAAATTGCAAAATAAAAGTTCCTCAAATCCATATTTGCAGAAAGGTCCAGATCAATAGGAAGGTGAGAAACATGGAAGGGGTACGAAAATTGCACCCCTACCCCTGGTGGCGAAAATTTTTAAAGAGAAGGGCTGAAAACCAGGATTATGGGGACTTTCCTTATTCAAATAGGACTAGGACCTTGGGTTTTTCCTATATAAGGACCCCATGGCTCTACTTTTTGGACACATCTCCCCTTCTCCTCTCTTTGTGCCATTGCTTCATCATGGATTATGCAAGGGCCATATTCTCCATGCCGCATCAATTCTTTGAGCACCATGGGAAGAAGACGACGATCGAGACGACGCCACCGTACGCCCCGCATATGTTTTTCAACCACGGTGGCCACGCCTCTCCCGCCCGCACATGGACTCCACCGTTCGCGCCCCACATATTCTTCCAGAAGACCATTGACGCCGCCGAATCATCCTCCAATCTTGCAGCTCACGCAATTCGTCAGGAGCCGAATTTTTAAAGCGGTGGAGAGTTGATGCAGCGTGACCCCAAATTATGGGGTCACATTTATTTAATTAGATAATTATCAATTTTATTTACGTTTTTTGGGTCTAATTGAATAATTGAGATCGCATGTGATCTCAACGTTGATTTCGTAGATTTTAATTATAATTGTTGATCAATTAAATAATTAGAGTCCAATTAAGTTAGTTAGAGGTCAATTAGGATTAAATTAGTTGTAATTTGAGATTATTTACTATTTTTGTAAACCCTCTCTCCTATATAAAGAGAGGGTAGCCCATCAGTTTTAGTCAGTCAATTATGAAGTAAAAAAAATTGAGATTGTTATCTCTATCCCCCCTCCTTCTCAATCTCCCTCCACGCGATCTCCGCGGTTCTCCTTCTTCCATCCCTCGTTACCGACGAGTATTTCTCTTCTCAACCCTTCTATTTCTTCCACCAAAATCCACCAAAAAATTATATTATTATTTTATTCGCCGTCGCCGATTTTCGATTTGCATCATTTGCCAAACATGAATCACCTTGGGGCATTTGACGAACAGATGTTCGACGTTCAACTTTTTTCAACCTATGACATCAGCCACCCGTTGGGTTCAAAATTGGCACGGGTTATTTACTGCGGAGAGTATGCTGTCTCATATGCGCCAAGTCTGGATGATCTATCCTTCTTTATGAGATAAGAAAATCATGAGGGTTGCATATCATGCAAAGAATGCGGCTATTTTTTTTGATTGAAAATTGGGTGATCCCCCTTTGTGGGGGTCACCGCCTAAAGAATGCGGCTATTGATCTTATGATAGGTATGTAGACTGCAGTTCTGTGTTATTGTGTTTCTCTGCAAGCTTTTTTCTCTTCCACGCAGTCACAGCTTCGACGCTCTTATTTCCAATAATGTACTCGATATACAAGTGCGTCTGTTTTCAAGGTGCAAAGGTGGAAGAAGATTTGATTTATTATGTCATGGATTTAGGTTGGTTCGAGAAGAACAATTGGGGCTGGGCTGAGTCCGGACCCCGACCCGTGGGCTGTGGGCCTTGGGCCGAGCCCGAGTCCTTATAATCGTAAAAAATACGACCCTCGACCTGGCCCAAGGCCCATGGAAATTTTGTAAGCTCGGACCGAGATTTCCCAGGTTGGGTCGGGCCGAGCCCAATGCTCGGTAGGTCACTCAAAGAAAGTTTATCTACCGTTTAGACTTCCTTAATTAACAAAAAACACTATACTCTAGCCCAAGACATATTGTCATGGAATAACCAAATTTCTCTGCTCCCCTTCTACCCTGATCTTCTTCTTGTTTGATCTGGTCTCTAACCCACGTCATCACCATTGACCACTAACACCTCTTCCTTCACACTTTTCTCTATCTTGTCGAAGTACTTCAACCGATTTATTTTGCTTTCGAGGTCCATGATTATTGTAGATCTTATGTAAATCTACATTTTTTATGTTGATCATTTTTCATTTAATTTCCTCTTTGTCTCCTTTTATTTTCTTCTTGACTAGAGTATTGCCAACACTCAATCATTCTACATAGTAGAAGACTTTGATTAAATTCGAAGTTTAAAGATATTTGGCAGATGGATATCAAGACATCATTCCTTAATATGGATTCCTCAATGAGGATGGAAGGCAAGATTTGTGAGATTAAGAAACCTATTTATGGATATGTATAACATGTTTTATCATGCTAATATTTTGTACGAGTCTCAACTTTTGTAATGAACTATTATTTATTATATATAGGTCGAGCACCATCGCAAATTTCCCCTTTTCAGTAAAATATCATCTCCTTTGAAGCTCGAACCTTGGAGTTGTGTATAGGTGGCCACAAATAATTCCAAAGATCAATAAATAAAGAGAGCTTTGGCACGTTTTGTAACTTCTGTTAGAAGAAAGGAGTCTTCGATATATTTCATAGAAACAACCCTAGGCTCTCTTATATAGGGAGAGGCCTTAAGGGTAAATTACAGAGACGTCTACAAAAAAGAGGAAAATAGCAAAAAGATACATAAACCATTATTAATTCTAGAAACTATCTCTACACTCCCCCTCAAGGTGGAGCATAGATGTCGATCATGCTCAGCTTGGATGAACATCTCTGAAAGGGTCCTCTGAGCAGTGGCTTGGTGAAAACATCGGCAGTTTGATCTCCTGAGCTAACATGTGCAGTGGATATCAATCCTCTCTGAATCAGGTCCCTGGTATAATGGCAGTCAACGTCAATATGCTTGGTCCTCTCATGAAAAGCTGGAT
This sequence comes from Ottelia alismoides, assembly GCA_037367405.1. Taxonomy (NCBI): domain Eukaryota; kingdom Viridiplantae; phylum Streptophyta; class Magnoliopsida; order Alismatales; family Hydrocharitaceae; genus Ottelia; species Ottelia alismoides. The sequence continues at coordinate 872,144 of JAZKJV010000622.1, forward strand.
TGTTGGCAATGAACAATGCAGCCTGATTGTCACACTGAAGCTTCATAGGTAGAGGTACAGCTACATGTAGATCTTCTAATACAGAGCGAACCCACATCATTTCCGTACTGGCTTGAGCCGTTGCCCTGTATTCGGATTCCGCACTGGACCTTGCCACCACAGTTTGTTTCTTGCTTTTCCAAGAAACCAGAGAGCCTCCAACAAAAACTGCAAACCCTGAGGTTGATTTTCTATCCTTAGGGCATCCTGCATAATCTGCATCTGCACACGCTGAGATGGATAAGTCTTTGCCCTTTCTGAATAGCAGCCCTAACCCTGGAGAAGTCTTCAGATATCTCAGTATCATGTGTATAGCATCCATGTGGATCTGTCTTGGCTGCTCCACAAACTGACTCACCCTGCTCACTGCAAATGCAATGTCTGGACGGGTTATGGTAATGTAGAGGAGTTTTCCCACCATCTCTCTATATCTCCTCTTATCTACTTCATCAGTATCACCATCATACAACTTCATGCTGGGGTCCATGGGGATGCTTGATGGTTTGCACCCATCCATACCAGTCTCAACCAGGAAGTCTGTAATGTACTTCCGTTGTGTCATCACCAAACCATGTGCATTCCTTGCAAATTCTAACCCCAGAAAATATCTTAGGGTTCCAAGGTCCTTTGTAACAAACTGACCTCGCTATGCCCTGAGCGTCGTCTCCTGTAACAAGAATGTCATCCACATAGACCATTATGACAACCGTACCTGCCGAGGACTTCTGGACAAACAACGAGTGATCAACATTGGACCTCTTAAATCCCTGGTGCTCAAATAGATTGGACAACTTCTGGAACCATGCTCGTGAACTCTGTTTGAGGCCATATATCGCCTTGTGAAGTCTACAGACCATATGCTTCTCCCCCTCAGCAGTAAACCCGGGTGGCTGCTGCATGTAGACTTCCTCCTGTAAATCCCCGTACAGAAAGGCATTCTTGACGTCGAGCTGAGAAATGCTCCAATCACGAGCCACTGCAACAGATAGTAGAATACGGAGAGTCGAGTGTCTCGCCACTGGAGAGAATGTATCCATGTAATCCACGCCATATGTTTGTGTAAATCCACGGGCGACCAAACATGCTTTGTACCTGTCCAACGTGCCATCTGCATGATATTTGACTGTGTAGACCCATTTGCAGCTGACAACGGATGCATCAGGAGGTGCAGGGACCAAAGACCATGTACCACGGGACTGCAAGGCCCTCATTTCTTCTTCCATAGCTAATCTCCAGCACTCACTCTTCAAGGATTCCTGGTATGTGTGGTATGACCACGGAAGACAATGATGTGGCAAACTTCTGAAAATCACCTGTGAGGCGGTGGAAGGAAACCTGTGAAGCAAATGGATAGGATGCACACTGTCGTCTCTGTTTCCGAATAGCAATCAGAACATCAAGATCATCATCTGGGTCCACCTGTAATGAGTCATCCTGCATATGTACCGAACCTGACCCGTCAGTAGTAACATCATCTGAACATACCTGAGGCGTAGTGATTTGCTGATCTGTTGTCTGAGCAGGACCTGACCGACGCGTATAGTGGTTAGGAAACGGTGATATGATTCGCTGTGGAATGGGTGGAGGTGGAGGTGGTGGCGGCGGTGGTGCTGGCATAGGAACTGACACAGGAGACGACTCAGGTGAAATACAAGCAGGTGGTGGTGGAACATAAATATCATCAGTGTTGGTGGATGGTGCCATTCTGTCCCCAGCTGGCGAGAAATACATAACCGACTCGAAGAAAGTGACATCCGCACTAACAAAGTACCTGTTGGTTGTAGGATCATAACACCGGTATCCCTTCTGGGTTCTGGAATAACCAACAAAGACGTACTTGACTGCTCTTGGAGAGAGCTTGTCAAGTCCAGGGGATAGACGATGGAGAAACGCCACAGCACCAAAGACACGTGGTGGTAGTGAGAATAGCTCCTTGTCTGGAAAAATAAGAGAGATGGGTATCTTCTCTCCAAAGACAGAGGACGGTATTCTATTAACTAGATAGCATGGAGTAAGGACATCATCCCCCCAGAAAGAGATAGGAGCACAACTTTGAATCAACAGAGTACAAGTAATATCCAAGAGATGGCGATGCTTTCTTTCCGCCACACCATTTTGTTGGGATGTATATGCGCAGGTGGCTTGATGAATAATACCCTTCAATGACAGAAATTGAGAAAGAGAGCGTGTACAAAATTCCAGGGCATTATCAATCCGAACATATTTGACTGACGAAGAGAAAACATTCTGCACTTCATTAATCAAATTTTTGATAACATCTCCTGCTTCAGATTTATTCTTCAAAAGAAATACCCAAGAGACACGAGAAAAATCATCTACCACCACAAGATAAAATCTGTGTCCCTGGTGATCGGGAACACGACTCGGACCCCATATATCTATATGTAACAACTCAAAAGGGGAGCTACTGCTCCGACTCTGACGACCTGGAAAGCTCGACCTATGATGCTTTCCGAACTGACATGTTTCACAGCGAAACGACGAACTTGGAGAGATCTGGGGCAGAAGATGGCGCATTTTCTGGAGCGGAAGGTGACCAAAACGAAGATACCAAATGTAAGGTGAGACTGGTCCAGTGGAGTGAGAGGAGACGCCAGCATAGGATTCCCGAACCAGCCGATATAAACCGTTCTGCTCAGAGCCACAACCAATCACCTTGCCCGTGAGTATGTCCTGAAAAATGAGAGAAGACGGGTCAAATATAGCACGACAATTCAAATCCTTTGTAATCTGACTAATAGACAGCAAATTCAGTGAGAACTCAGGGGCATGTAAAACATTCTGCAGCTGCATGGTGGAGGATAAGAAAACCTCCCCCTGGCCAACAAGGGGTGAGTGAGATCCATCTGCTATCTGTACTGAGCGACCGGGAGGAATATCCCTGTAGGCCTGTAATCTTCCTCTATCTCGACAAAGATGATGTGTGGCTCCGGAATCGATAACCCAGTCAGATATATCATGAGAAGGTATGAGTGCTGATGATCTACCTGAGGAACTGGCTGCGGCAGATGAACTGGCAGAGGCTGTGGCTGCAATATCTGAAGAGCCATCCGATGAATCACCAGAGGAATGTGGCATAATATCGCGGAGACGGGCCACAAGTTCGTCAAATCTATGATCTGCAGGAGGCGGTAATGGAGACTGTGAATGCTCTGCAACCCGTGCCGATGCTGGGAACCCATGCTTTGAGTAGCATGTCTCCTCCGAGTGTCCAGTTCTGTGACAATACGAGCACATCTGACTGAAGCGACCTCCTCTACCTTGAGGTCCACGGCCACGTCCACGACCACGCCCTGAAGGCGGTCCACCTCTCCCACGCGAAGCTGCCATCGCAGATGGGGGTGGAGTAGAAGAGCTGGAGGAATCTGGAATACGACTGAGCCTTCTGTAGACATCCTCCACTGGAGGAATTACTGCATCTGCTAGAATCTGTGACCGTGCAACATCATACTCAGGATCGAGGGCCGCAAGTAGAACACCCACCATGGTGGCGTTCCGAAACGTCTTCTGCTGCTCCGGAGTAGCAGTCAGAGGAATGGTACTGTATAGCTTCTCGAACATCCCTCTCAGGGAGGTGTATAGAGAATGGAGAGGTCTGCTGGCCTGCTTCATCGTAAAGATGTCATGTTGAAGCTGCAACATCTTTGTCTCTTTTCGCACCTGCGAGTACGTAGCAGCAAGAATGTCCCACATTGCCTTAGCAGTGAGCTGATGGAGGACATCGTTAGCTATCTCCGTCGTCAACGTACCAGACAACCAGACTTTTGCGTAAGCGTCATCGGCCTCCCATGAGGCATAGATCCATGTCTTCTCCGCAGACTCATCCTCGGTAAGAATGTGTTTCTTACCATTTGATTTCATGAGGCTCATGAACTGCATAGCCCATAGCTCATAGTTAGACCCGTCCATCTTCACTATTGGTGCAGAACCCTTGAATGCGCCGATGGAGGGCAAATCGACTTTCGATTCTGACATACTGCTGCTCGGAGAAGACGAGGGGTAAATAGACATGGTGATGAGCGTCTACACCAACTGCATCGGATTTGAGTACGTGTGTAGACTTTTACGCACTCAAATCCATAAATCGGAGGAAGAGAGGTCTAGGGCACGCCTCCAAGGAAGCTTACAGCCCTTGGATCGCCTCGAGAACGATGTCTATGGACTGCTGGAGGCCACTGGAAGGCCTACGACGGCAGATGGGGGTGCCGTTGGGGCTGGCGGGGGCCGCTGGTGCGGGTGGAGGCGGCAGGCGGATGCCGCTAGGGCTGGTGGTGGCCGCTAGAGCGGCTGGGTGCCGCTGAGAGGGGCTGCGGGACCACTGGGGAGGGCGGCTGGGCGCCGCTGGCGGCCGGCTGCCGCTGGGGAGGGTGCTGGGGGCCTCTGGGAAGGGCGCTGGGCGGCTGGGGGCCGCTGGGCTGGGCGCTGGGGGCTGATGGAAGCCGCTGGCAGCGGCTAGAAGGGAGGAGAAGGGAGGGGCGGCGGGTGGGGAAGGGAGTAGAGCCCTAAGGCGGCTCTGATACCATGTTAGAAGAAAGGAGTCTTCGATATATTTCATAGAAACAACCCTAGGCTCTTTTATATAGGGAGAGGCCTTAATGGTAAATTACAGAGACGTCTACATAAAAGAGGAAAATAGCAAAAAGATACATAAACCATTATTAATTCTAGAAACTATCTCTACAACATCTACTGCATATTATTTCTCTTGACGGAAAACCAACACATCACATGCAAACCATAAAACCCACAAAAGAGCAAAAAGCTGCAGTTTTTACATTTGCTTTTAAAAACAACGATACAACATTCCATCTGAATTGGCATGTTCCACTTCTGCTTTTTCTATCAGTGCGACTGCCAGCATAATCTGTGTTGCTATATCCAAATAAATCCATATAGTGCATTCTGAATTCTTGTCTTGTTTCGTGATGACCATGCACATAATTCAATGTGATCCCAATATCTCATGAGTGAGATTCGTTTCATGGTTCTATGAACCTTTATGATTCCTTTGAGAGATCATACATCTTATATCTCCTCGTATGTACACCAGAAAGTTGGTGTATGGACCTTGAATAGGTCATCAACCTAATGGTCTGCCAAATGTGCATACTTAGGTATATATATATATGTGTGTGCGTGTGTGTGTATCTGTCTCCGATCAAAGGATGTGTCTGTTCGTGATATTATAAGATTCAACTCTTTAGTTTCTAAACCTCGGGTTCCCATGAACCATCGGAGCGGAGCCCTTCTCCCTTTACAATAATCTATATACTCTAATTAAAACTGGGGTTTTCAGCCATTGTATGACACGTGGGTTCATCTGAGTGTTTTCCGTCTCCCCTGTTATTCCCTTCCCCTTTTAGCATTCCCGCTTTCGTACCGTCTCTCAATTTGCAAAATGCCTATTGCTATGCTGTCAACACGTGATCCCATCTCCAATTCTATACACTTGACCCTCTCTTCCCTTTCACACACGAAAATCCTCCCCCCTTTCTGGGACAATTCGCACTATCCGTTCTTTCCTCCCCCACTTATACACCAATGACTCTCCCCAAGCGCCTTTTCTTTGTCTCTCCCTTACAGTTCACGTCCTCTCTCTCCCTCTTCTAAATTTAGAATATCATAGGTCTGTTTATTTACATTAAAAAATCGATTTAAGATCCTTTGTCTCTCAAAATCAAACCGTTTATAGTTTTTACATCCTTTATAACATTTGATGGTTTGTATATGTCGCTGTTATTTAATTGAATAGATATTATTTGTATCGTCTACTTTAGTCCATCAAGTTATATTGAGGTCTTTGCCATTCCATCATGTTATTATATCTATTATAAGGTATAACATATTTTTTTACCATTGTCACTATTTAATAAATCTATTACATAAGTTAAATTACAAGTATGTTATGCTAGTGTACATATAACGAAACCAACATTGGAAAATCGAATATGACGATGAAATGTAGTCATTGTAAAAAACATTCCATACATAGAAAATAATACAACTAAAAGCCCCATTTATTATTATTTTTTATCAGTTCCTTTAAAATATACCAAAAATGTTGTAATATAAACAACAATTACAATGATTAATAACTACATATACCCCATTCAAGGTATTTTAGGCTACTTACTTCCCGACCTTCTTCCTTTAACATTTAGACATTTTAAAAATCCAATCCTAAGTATTGAATATATATAACACCTAATACAATCTAAAATAAAATCAAAACATATAATTGTTGGGAGAAAAATTTTTCATGCATTAGAATAGACCGAGGGCTCTCTTATATAGGAGAAAAGCCCTTGGGTTAATTACATGCTAAGTCATGAGAAAAGATAATAACATAAAATAGACATAGAAACATATAAAATTATCTTAACACTCCCCCTCAAGCTGGAGCATATATATCTATCATGCTCAGCTTGGAACATCACTTCTGAAATGGACTTCGAGATAGAGCCTTGGTGAAGATATCGACCGTCTGATCCTCTGTTGGAACATGAGAGGTAGCTATGAGCCCTTTCTGTATCATGTCTCTGGTGTAGTGACAGTCCACCTCAATATGCTTTGTTCGCTCATGGAAAGCATGATTATTAGCAATAAATAATGCAGCTTGATTATCACATAAGAGTCGCATTAGAAGAAGGACTTCAATAGCAAGATCAGTTAACACCGATCTAACCCACATCATCTCTGCACTTCCTTGTGCCATGGATCTGTATTCAGATTCTGCACTTGATCTGGCTACCACAGTTTGCTTCTTGCTTTTCCATGAGACAAGTGAGTTTCCAATAAAAACTGCAAATCCCGTTGTGGACTTCCTGTCTATGGGACAACCTGCATATTCTGCGTCAGCACATGCTGTCACCTCCAGGGATGTATCCCTACTGAATAATAAACCAGTACCAGGTGAATTCTTCAAATATCTCAAGATCATGTGAATGACATCCATATGTACCTTTCTGGGCTGCTCCATACACTGGCTAACTTTGCTCACTGCAAACATAATATCTGGCCCGGTGATAGTAACATATAACAGCTTCCCAACCACTTCTCTGTATCTCCTGCTATCTACTTCCTCAGTATCCTTGTCATATAATTTCATACTTGGGCCCATAGGCATAGTGGCAGGCTTGCATCCGGTCATACCTGTCTCAGAAAGAAGATCCATCACAAACCTCCTATGAGTCATCACTAGACCACGCTGGTTTCTAGCAAATTCTAACCCCAGAAAGTATCGAAGAGTACCAAGGTCCTTAGTCACAAACTGTTTACCTAAAAATTCCTTGGCTAGTCGAATGCCATGAGCATCATCACCTGTAACAATAATGTCATCTACATAAACAAGAATGGCAACCGTACCTTTCTCTGCCTTCTGAACAAACAGTGAGTGGTCCGCAGTAGACCTCACAAAACCAGGGTGTTCAATCAACTCCGATAGCTTTTGTTACCAAGCTCTCGGACTCTGCTTCAGCCCATAAATCGCCTTATGTAGCTTGCACACTCTTTGGGACTCCCCCTCAGCAGCAAACCCAGGTGGTTGCTGCATGTAGACCTTCTCCTGAAGGTCGCCGTAGAGAAAGGCATTCTTGACATCCAACTGATATAACGGCCAATCCTGTGAAACTGCTACAGAAAGTAGAATTCGATGTGTCGAATGTCTCGCAACTGGTGAAAAAGTGTACTGGTAATCCACCCCATAAGTCTGGGCGAAACCACGTGCCACAAGCCTTGCCTTGTAGCGATCCACACTGCCATCTGCATTATGCTTGATGGAAAATATCCACTTACAACTGACAATCGATGCACCATTAGGAGCAGGAACAACACTCCATGTTCCTCGTGACTGTAACGCTGCCATTTCTTCTTCCATTGCCTGGCGCCACTGCTTTTCTTGCAAGGCCTCTGTGTAAGTACGTGGGATAGTAACTGCGGAGAGTCCTACTACGAACCTCTTGTAGTCATCAGACATGTGATCCAAAGAAACATGTGCAGCAAGTGAGTAGGTGGCACACTTGCGTTGAGGCTTCCTGAGGGCAATAGGAACTTGTAGATCAGCATTCCTACTGTCTTGGTGGCCTAAGTCACCCTGTGTGTCATGAAGAACTCCAGTGCCATCAGTTGAAACAATGTTATCATGACATACCTGTGGGATGTGGCATGCTGGATGATGTGGACGACCTATGAGCAGAGGTGCCAGTAGAAGACCTGCAAGTGTAAACCAAAGGTAGGAATCGTCGTCAATTAGCTGGAGGTGGAGGTGGTGGCGGTGGTGGTCGTGTATGTTGTTGTGTACCATGGGAGCCAGTTGGTGGAAGCGACGGTAGAGGAGGAACAACAACTTCCTCTCCAGTATTGCTTTTGGATAGCCTGTCACCTGTGGGAGAGAAATACATAATGGATTCAAAGAAGGTAACATCAACACTCACATAGTATCTTTTGCCAACAATATCAAAACATCTATACCCTTTTTGGGTATGAGAATATCCAACAAACACACATATGACCGCTCTGGGTGAGAGCTTGTCACGACTAGGAGTGAAATCATGGACAAATGCCACAGACCTGAAGATCTGGGTGTGAGAGAAAATAGGTCCTTCTTGGGAAATGCAATCAAGAAAGGAACCTTCTCTCCAAGAATAATTGACGGCATACGATTAACCAAGTAACAAGCGGTGAGAACAACATCCCCCAAAAAGAATGTGAGGTACGACTCTGTATCAACAATGTGTGTGTGACATCAAGAAGGTGGCGATGTTTTCGTTCAGCCACACCATTTTGTTGTGAAGTATAACTACATGAAGTTTGATGAATAATGCCCATAGAACTTAGAAATTCAGATAAATGAAGGGTTGAAAATTCTAATGCATTATACGTACGAATGAATTTGAGATTTGCAGAGAAAATATTTTTGACTTCCAGAAGATTTTTTTAATGATAGCACCTACTTCAGACTTGTGTTTCAACAAGAACACTCAAGACAATCTAGAATAATCATCGACAACAACCATATAATAACGATGTCCTTAATGATCTTGAATGTGACTCGGACCCTAAATATCAAAATGAAACAACTCAAAAGACCGACTACTAAGAAGACTTGGACGACTCGGAAGGAAGAGCGACGATGTTTCCCAAGCTGACAAGCTTCACAATCCAATGTAGTACGGGTAGATATCTGTGGTAGAACATGACACATCTTCTGTAGCGGAAGATGACCAAAGCGAAGATGCCAGAGTAGTGGTGAAACGGGTCCAGAAGGAAGGGTAGCAAGTCCAGTGCATGATGGTAAGGCAAGCTTATACAATCCTCTCTGCTCACGGCCATGTCCAATCACCCTGCCAGTCAGTATGTCCTGAAACACAAAAGAAGATGGATCAAATATGGCACGATAATGGAGATCTTTTGTAAGTTGACTAATTGACAACAGATTCATCTGAAAATCAGGTGCATATAAGACATTTTGAAGACTGAGAGAAGGCAGTAGAGTTATCTCCACCTGACCAACAATGGGCAAGCGAACCCCATTGGCAATAACAACTGATTTTCCAGGTGAAAGGGCTCTGTAGGTAGTAAATTACATCCTGTCACCACACATATGATGGGATGCCTCGGAGTCCATAATCCAATTTGTCAGGTCTGAACATGAACTACTGGTGAATGCATAATGAGTACTTGAAGAGCTAGACGACGCTCTGGCGGATGCTGCAGCCTCTGTGGAACCTGGAGATGAAGATGCTGGAGTAGTCATCATCTCACGAAGCCTGGATACAATGTCATCAAAGCGAGTGTCTGAAGTAGGTGCAGCGGAAGCCTCAGTCTGCTCAGCAACTTGTGCTGAAGCTGGATACCCATGCTTATGAAAGCACGTCTCCTCAGAGTGACCTGGACGATGGCAATGAGTACACGGGCCACGATGTCTACCACCCCCTTGACCACGAGGTCCACGACCTCGAAAGTGAAATGATCCACCTCTGCCTCTAGTAGCAGCCATAGGAGTAGTCGGTGCGGTGTTCGCTGAAGTACTGATCCTGCTCAGGCGCTTATAAACCTCTTCCATTGGTGGAATAGTCTCTCCAGTCAGAAGTTGAGTACGAGCTGCATCATACTCATGATCAAGGGAGGACAGAAAAAATCCAGTCATTGTGGCATTTCGATATGCCTGTTGTTGCTCCGTGCTGGTGGTGATGGGCATGCAATTGTGTAATCTCTCAAACATGCCCCGCAGGTGAGAGAAATGAGCACGGAGCGGGCGACCATTCTGTTTGGTCGAGAAGATATCACTACAAGAAAAAGCGTTTTTGGCGAGCACAAATGTCCTCCCCATGTGCTCTCAAAGTGCTCTCTAAGTGCTCTCCAAGTCATTTGACGAGCACATGTGCTCGCCAAGCTTGTGCTCGTTAAAACCCTACTCGCTAGCTCATATTGGCGAGGACATGTGCTCGCTATTAAAAGTGGGCGAGCACATGTTCTAGCCAAGTCCTAGCCAAGTGCTCTCTAGGTCGTGTATTAACTATCTCTTAGCTAGGACTTGGCTAGCCAAGTGCTCTCTAGGTTCTTCGGGGTTTCGAAGCCCCGTTGAACTTGTATCACCTACTATAAAGTCATTTTAAAACTCTTATATGATATAAACATATTTTATGCCAAGTTGGAGACCCATACTTCAATTTCATTGCTTTCTTCTCTTCTAGTGTTACCCTCATTTCTCATACACATTCTTTCTCTCTCATTCATAACATTATAGTGTACAAGCATACACAATAACATACACTCACAATCAGTAACACACGTAGGTATACTAACACAAACACCATACTAACATACAAGCACTTCATATCTAGAACCAAAACACTACATTTACACACTCTGCACTCTCTAACAAACATAGACACACTATATCTCTTGCATTCACATGCTAAAATATATACATACATACTAGTACACACTAGTATTCACATAAGCACACACAAACACAAATGAACTTAAGCCAAACATGCGCATCCTCTCTTTCACAGTGTAACACATACGAACTATAGCACAAACTAACATAATGTAACACACACGCACACATAAACACACTAACATATACATACGAGCACTCTAACACACACATAAATACGCATGAACCTAGACAATACACATATGAACATGTAAGTACTCAAAAAATCATCTTGCAAAAACATGAAAATAATACATGAAGAAAGAGTATGAATCATAATACAAAAGTAAAACATCATCATATGCACTAACCTCATACATCTAGTAAAATGCATCCTCCTTATCGTCTTCCTATTATATTTTATATAGTCATGCCTTGTACCTAGTCGACTCAAAGTAAAATTAAATTAATAGTTTGAAGCTTGAATATACATGTATCAAAGAAAGATGATAAAATTTAATCAAGCATACCTATTGATGTAGAATTTGGCCTTCTGCATCCTCAAGATCATGTTCATACTCTTTCAAAAAACAATCATGTTCATACTCACGATCATGTTCAAATGTAAGGGCTCGAAATCCTGCAATTCTGAAAAATTGGCAGTGAATACACTTTTCAAGAATAAAAAGAATAACACCTCTAGACATGCATGCTCAATAAATCATCTTGCAAAATCATGAATGTAAATACATGAAGACAAAGTGTGAATGGTGGTACAATAGAATTGCATGTACGTAAAATTTAGAAAGGCATGTACATGATTCTATACTTACAAATAACATGATCATCTTATCGTAAATAATTATTCATACTAGATCCCATCATATTTTATATGGATACTAACATTTCCTAATCACTTAATTATAAACTTTAGTTCAAAGTTTGAAACTTGGATATACATGCATAAAAGTAGGAGGACAATATTTAATTGAGCATTCCTAATGATAGAGGAGTTGATGTCTGGAAAATGAATCTACATTATGTGTGTAAGCCTGCATTCAATTATAAATGATAGAGAAGTTTTTACTGGAAGATAAAGTGTTACCAATAATACCGTGAGCTTCCTCCTACTATATCCAAAATAGGAACGAATAAGATAATATATGGTCACCATCACAATCACATTCATCTGCAAAGTAATAAAAAATGTAAAATATAAAATTTGGTTAACACGTATATCCATGGTAGCTTTCTACATGTAGAACTTTAGGTATTTCATCAATAACATCAAAATTAAAGACCATTTTATCAAAACTTTACAAACAAATATTGCACACTAAAATAAATCTAACATATTAAGAAGTATGTCCTCACTCTCATAAGCTTGTGCTCCATGCATATTAAACTAATACACTCTCTAACACATACTAACACATACTCTAATATGCATACACACTCTCCATGATACACAATATACTAACACACTCCCTAAGATACATGCACATGCATGCACACATAACACACATACATAAACAACTCACACAAATAATTTCCCCACCACCCTTCAACACTGTATTAATACACTCTACATTCTCTAACACACACATCATACACACATCATACACACACACACAGTAGCATACTAACACACACATGTACACATGTAGTAACACATGCACAAACACACTTACATGCTTAAATACCACAAGAACATATAAAATAAACCATTACTATATAATCCTAAAAATGTAGGAACATATGGATATTTAGTCTATGTATAGGTTATCACATCACATATAACAATGAAAGTTCTCAATTTTTCAGCAGCATGTCATACACCTTGCATACATGTTGATTTGCATATAGAATAGCCTCACAAAATTTGTTCTAAATATAATCTATGGTAATCTAATGGTATAATGTCCAATATACAAGTAAACAAATTTGAAAAATATGGTTGTTTTGTAATGACAATGGTTTAGACATTTCATCATACACCTTCCATACATGTTAATTTGCATATAGAATTAGCTAACAAAATCTATTCTAACATCTGATATACATCAATATAATCGTATGATGTACAATAAAAAAGTTAACGGATTCTAAAAAAACACGGTATGATATTCTACTCTAAAAATTGCAAACCCTAAATCATTGAATATATCCATACTATACAACCAAAATAAAAATAAGTAAGCGAGGAGTGCTCAAAATACCTTATGGAAGAAAAAGTAGCGTATAGTGAAGGTAAATGATGGCCGATGGATGTGGGGGATGCCGCTCAAAGATTGCCGGAGGGAGGTTTTTGGGTTTGGTTTCATTTGGATGTGGGGGTTCCCGCTAGCGTTCTGTTTAGAAGATGTGGGCGAGCACATGTGCTCGCCATTGTGCTCTCTAAGTACTTTCCCCCAAAGTTTTACGCACCATTTAAAATCGCACATTGAGATTTAAATGGGCGAGGCACGTGGGCGAGCACATGTGCTCGCCAATGTGTTCTCCAAGTGCTCTCCCCCATATTTTCACGCGCCATTTAAAATCACACATTGAAATTTAAATGGCGAGGCCAGTGGGCGAGAACAAGTGCTCGCAAGGTGCTCGCCCAAAGGTGGCGAGCACAAGTGCTCTCCCCGTCCTAGCCCTTTTGTGCTCGCCAAATCGTGTTTTTCTTGTAGTGTATCGAACTGCCATTGAAGTATCTTGCTTTCGTTTTTCGACTGGCCATATGTATCTGCAAGTATGTCCCACATGGCCTTCGCAGTTGGCTGATTCACAATATCATTGGCTATCTCCGTAGTCAGTGTCCCGGATAGCCATATACGTGCGTAAGCATCATCTTGTTTCCATGTCGCATTTGCCCCAATCTTGTCCGCCGGCTCAGAGTCTGTCAATATGTATTCTTTATTGTGGCACTGCATGAGGGTAAGGAACTGCATAGACCAAAGCTCGTAGTTGGTTGCATCCATCTTCACAATTGGGGCTGGTCCTTTGAAGGCACCCGAAGAGGAGAAAACGTCACCCTTGTTTTCTGACATGGTACGAAAGAGCCACGAAGCACGGAACGACTGAGGGATAAATAGAAATTTCTTTGTCTACATATCCATAAAAGATATAGGTTGCTTGTGTAGACTCATACAACCATCCCGACCTCCTCCGCGAGCCTTCGATCCTTCTAGCGGAAGATCGGAGTCACCAAACGCAACGTAACAGCAGGTGCAACAGCAGTTTCGACGCGCCTAGGGTTGTGCACGGACCCCCAGTCCATTCGGCGGCAGCCCCGATGGGTTGCGCCACCTCTAACGACGGTCCGATCACCTTTGGGCGGTGTCGGAAGCCTTAGCAGCGCCCGAGGAGCGAAGAGCTGGGGCTCTGGAGCGCAGGCGGCAGGTACTGGCGGGGCTGGGAGCTCCTCCGGCGGTGGCAACACTAGCTGCGGTCGGTGGGGGGGGGCCAGCGGGTGTAGGGTTAGGGTTTTGGGTGGGATAAAGGAACCCCGGTCTAGGACCGTTGCTCTGATACCATGTTCGGAGAGAAATTGTTCGTGCATTAGAATAGACCGAGGGCTCTCTTATATAGGAGAAAAGCCATTGGGTTAATTACATGCTAAGTCCTGAGAAAAGATAATAACATAAAATAGACAGAGAAACATATATAATTATCTTATCAATAATGTATTGTGTTAATTATTTATAAGATATATTATTGAAACAATACTAATATATTTGTTTGGTCAATTAATATGTTATAAACAAACAATTGGCGATAACGAAAAAAATTAATCCATATGATTTTTAAAGTTCTAAGTATTTGACATGAAAATAGTTCATGAAAACATTCATTTCGAAGCATCAATATCAATCTGAAGAAATGTCAGTGATATTCAAATTATTCGTTACGGTGGGCCACTTTTGTCATAGTAATTTTTCCTTTTGAATTCCATAGTACTCATAGTAGAATATCAAATTATAAGTCGATAATCAAATTGTCAAAATCACATTTGAGAAATTCATATTACTATTATTACTTATAATCATATATTATTAGAGTTAAATGGAGCTGCCCCCTAGGAGCTAAGATCCCCCGTCCCATTTTCCCAATTTTTTTATTTTTTTGTGAAAACTATTTCTATGGATATTCATCACTATATCTCTATATTATGTCATTCAAATTTCATGCAAAACAAAGACTCCAACGGCCTCCATCCAGACCATTTAACGGTCGTAGAATAGTTGAAATCGACTATGTCTGGATGGAGGTCATAGGAGTCTTTGTTTCACATGAAATTTGAATGATATAATATATGGATATATTTATGAAAATCCACAGAAGCATTTAAAAAAACTATAAAAATTGGGAACAAAGAGGCGGGGGAGCTAAGTTAGCCTAGTAAGAGGAAATCTTAAGATGCCTCTAGTTTTTAGTGCAGTCATCTCCCTTTACATGGTTGTTTGCCACTTGTTATCTTTATGTGCGTATTGATAGGTCTAAGTAATCTCCATAATAGGAGACCCATAAGTATTTTCTTAGATTTATTATACAATTTGTTAAGTGTAAAGGGGCATGAGAGTGGCTTGTAGCACATGTATGCTTTTCTTTCTGCAGAATAATCGACATGTCAGTTTCGTTAATCTCATTAGCACTCTTGTACTTCAGTTGTAATCAAGTGTTCGATATTTACCCGAGGCATGCTAGAAGATATGGAAATTTGTGATCATGGTGCTTGGGTCTTCTAAAATAGACCATATAGAAGCATCAGGATCCTCCAGATTAGAAGGGAAAATCTAAGGTGGAGGCAAATAAACCTCGTTAGATTTCCAACTCGACACTTCACTTCCAGTGGGAGAGAAAACGACAATGCTTATAATAAGTGACATCGACATTTGCATTATACTTTGTTTGAGTAGGGTCATAATATACATACCTCTTTTGTCTCCCCAAGTATCTCAGAAAGACGCTTACTATCCCTAAGGGATAGTTTATTTCTCATGTGATGAACAAGAGTCATACACATTTTTTTGAAGACCAAAAGCGGGGGAAACCTCTGTGTTCCTCACCGTGTGTTTCTCCATCAAACCATGTACCATTCCTCACTATAAAACCTCTGTTCTGAGAAAAGCAGCGCATTCCTAGCCAACCAGATAGACCAGAGAAACGCCATAGGTCACATCATCTCTCTCCTTGTGCGATGTCTTGCTACCCGTATAGAGACCCAGAATGAGTCGAAGCCTCTCGTGCAAATCCAATCCAAGCCGGATTCCTCCCACAGATCCACTGTCCGCGAACAAAGGAAAAAAAGATGCTCCACAGATTTGATTTCATTTTCACAAAGAGGGCATCTATTCACGATTGTCCCGAAGAACCTAGCACAGCGATCCCGCGTCATCAGCCTTTTCCATCTACACATCCAAAGGAAGAAATCGATCCTTTCGGGGATCTGAAGGCCCCATATGAAGTTGCGGTCCCTGACCAAGTCCTCTGAGACCGCAGAAGAATTTCTCCTCCAAACCCAGTGATACCTATTTTCCGAATGACCACCAAAACCCAAGGGGTCAATCAAAAGCAAAAATTCCTCCGACCGCTGGTCCGAGTATTGGCGCAAAACATTGGCATCCAGTTTCCGTTACTCCAACAGCTAATAACACGCACCTCACGGTCAGCCGCTAAAGTGTACAATCTACGAAACACTCCGCCAGCGACCCTCCATCCGTCCAGTTATCCATCCAAAACGCAAAGCATTCTTCATTACCCATAACAGGCGGAAAAAATTCATGGAAATGAGGGAGGACCATCTGAATTCCCTTCCAGAAAGGGGAGGGCTGGAAACCATGATGCGTCCTCGCCGACCAGGAGTGAGTCACATCATAGATCCAACGCACTAGATTAGAGCAGACATCCTCGCCACTCCCCCATAATCTGCTCACCCATATCAATAACAGGGCCTCATTCATCGCATCAGTACGTCTGATTCCAAGACCACCTCCACCTTGGGAAGAGTGATAGTATCCTAATCCACTAGGTGCATCCCATTCGCCTCCCGGCCATTCTTACCCCATAGAAATCTCCTCATCAAGTCGTCAAGGCGTTTTCGAATCCCAGTCGACAGGAAGTAGGTTGACATGAAATAAATAGGAATCATAGAGAGGACCGCCTTTAAAAGACAAGGCGCCCCCCTTTGATAGAATCGAAGATTTCCAACTTGAAAGCTTGTTCTCCAGTTTCTCGATAATCGGCAGCGAGTCCGCCAATTTGACTCTGCCCGCCGTCAGTGGTAAACCTAGATAACGGATAGGTAATGTACCGCATGTTGTTCCAAGCTGGATACTACATAAACGCGCCTCCTCCTCAGATAAGGCGAACGGAACCACCGTAGACTTGACATAGTTTTGTACCAGCCCCGACAACTCACTAAACATCTCAAGAATTAAAGCCATGCCGCTTGCCTCAATGGTGCCTCCCTCAATAAAGAACACAGTGTCGCCCGCATATTGAAGAAGCGGAACGACCAACTCATCTTTTGAAAAGACACATCTCTTCCTGCATATTGAAGAAGAGCCGTACACATGAATACGATGTGGATCAAAGAACAAGTCCCTCTCCATAAAAAGTACCTCATGGAGAAATTGTTCATGTAAAGTAGAAGAAATATTGTTTATCAGTGAGTATATCATCTATCCAACATGAGAAATAAACATGTTAACAACATGAATCACATGCATATATATATCATATAAGCATCACACAAGCATGTTCAAAACATGGAAAACATCCATAACAGTGACATGTAAATCATGGTTATGAAATATGATCAGAAATCAAGTTATATTTTGCACACATTATTTAGACATTCACTTCATGTTCATTAGGTATCATGCGTGCAATGTGTTTAAAAGTTATTTGGTAATACTTTACATTATTGATAATATCAGTATGCACACAAGATCTATTGCAATATATAGGCATGTCATGCATTTAATTACTTGACATGAATCAGTAGAAAAATAAGGTGTCATTGAGGTCATTTCTTCTACCCTAAGGATTTACATAGAATGTAGAATACAATTTCCAGGCTTCTGTCAGGCCATGAATCGATTTATGGGTGTGCGTCGTCGCTTCGTTGAGTTGAGGCATAACACACAGTAGTTGACAGTTACGGGAGGGCCAACTAACTTAAGACATGTAAGTCGACTCATAACTGGTATAAGTTGACTTGTGTGTCCTAAGTCTTATGTTGGGTTTCCTTTTTTATTAAAAAACACAAGTAAACATGGTATTGGAGATCATCAGTTAATTCATGTTTGCAAAAGACAACTAATGTGCTCTTAAATGTACACCAACCACCTCTCAGCCAACTCAAAACTTCGATTAGTCAAATTTAGAGGGCCTTTAACCAACTTACAAGTATGGAAATCGACTGAAGGGAAAACTGAAACTTACAGATATTGAAAACTTAAGGAAAAAGTCCTCTTGATGATCCTATTCGACATACATCCATGTAAGTTGGCTCCACTGAAGTTATAGGTACGAAGTTATAGCCATTCTATAGTTATCGATGAACTCATGGTTTCACGAGTCAAATGTTTGCTCATTACTATCTGAAGTAGCCATATGATCAACTGACTCATCACTTGGATTAGTTGGTTGACCACTTGTCTGCAACTGATAGCGGGAAGTAACAAAAATTTAAATGAAAGTCAAATCAAAAGTTGCTAATAGTCTTTCGAGTATGCCACCTCCCCTAGGTTATGTCGACCTCTTTAGTTTCATCGTGGAATAATTCTTTCATCTTGACTTTATAGATTCACTTGCCTCTTCATCTTCATCCTTCTTGACTTGGGTGAGATCCTTCGTTCTTCACTCCTTATCCTTAGCTAACTTAGAACACCTCCTTTATTTACTTTAAGATTTCTTGTACTTCTTTACTCTGGCATGCCTTTTGCACGCACCTAACCTATTATTGTGGAGAGAAAATAATGAAATTGAATTATGAGAGAGCCCTTGAATTCTCTCTTTTAGAGATGAGATCTCCTATTAGGCAAATTACATAATGGATATGAAAAGATGCAAAGATAATCGATAGAGACAGGTCATGATCAATTGAGGACAGATTAAAAGTGTGTGCACTGATTTGGTCTATTTGGTTAGCGAGAAATTGTATTGTTTTTGAGGGAGGGAGATTTTATTTTGAAAATATTCCGGGACATGCCAAAGCCCATAGCCCATTACAAAACTTGGTGGATGTAACTCTTTTTTTTAAATTAATATATTTTTTAGATGGACCTCTAATGGAGACTCATCCCATCATTTCTAAAAAAAAAGACGCAAAGATAAATAATATCTCACTACAGTGATCGATCAACTCATGTTTTCATTAGTCAAATGATTTCTCATTACTGTCTGAAATAGCCATCTGATCAACTGACTCATCACTTGGATTAGTTGGCTGACCATTAAGTAACAAAAATTTAAATGAAAGTCAAATCAAAAGTTGTTAATAGTGTTTCGAGCATGTCACCTCCCCTAGGCGATGCCGACCTCTTTCGTTTGATCGTGAAATAATTCTTCCATCTTGACTTTATAGATTCACTTGCCTCTTCATCTTCGTCCTTCTTGACTTGGTTGAAATCCTTGGTTCTCCACTCCTTATCCTTATCTAACTTAGAACTCTTCCTTTTTTACTTTATGTTTTCTTGTACTTCTTTATTTTGGCATGCCTTTTGCACGTACCTAACCCATTACTGTGGAGAGAAAATAATGAATTGAATTATGGGAGAGCTTTGGAGTTCTCTTATATAGAGATGAGAATCCCTGTTGGTAAATTACATAATGGATACGAAAATAAATAAAATGCAGGAAAAGATGCAAAGATAAATAATATCTCAATACTACAGTGATCAAGGTTCAGAAAGTCGGTATGCGGTATTCGTTCGGTCAGGCGGTCTGGAGCGAGTAAGCGGGTAGGCGGAAGCATATGCGGAAGTATATGCGGATTATGCGGTTTCTATTATTTTAATTAAAATTAATTAAAAATATAGTAATAATTTCAAACATTAGATATTTATGTTTAAAAAATATAACATGGAATAAATATGAAGTGAAGACTTTTTTGTACAATGTGATATCAACCAAAGCATTTTTAAATGCTATTCATTTCCAAAAGACAAATATGTTAACGGTGGAGAGAGTTGTAAATTGATTGAAGATAGAAAAATGGTGGATATCCTTGTCTAAATTGGAAGGTAACCTTTTTTGGAAGTATAACATTGGTTGTAAACACAACCATGGACCTTCATATTTTAGTAAATGGTGTATTTTTTACTCAAAGTCAAATATTAAAAAATTCAACCATTTAAATTAAATATATGTAATTTATTCTGTGCAGTTAAAAGTTCCATGCAAATTTGACATCTATATTCATTTTATCCTCAAAAAGATCTAAGATAAACACATATAATTTATTCTATATTCATACAATTATGAGATGATGTAAAAGTCAAAATTGTCGTTGGAGAGTCTAAAAAAATAGAGTCGTTGTTGTTGAATCTAAAAAATAGAGAGTTTTAGAGCTAAATAGATCAATCAACAAACCTGGGCAGAGAAGAAAAAGATGGTGGAGGAGCAACCCATGTGCAAGTCAAGAAGGTGGAGGAGAAGCAGAGAGTCATCTCTATTACATATGCGGCCGCATATGCGGCCGCATATGCGGATTACTCGGCCGCATATACTCCCTGGCCCGCATATTGACCGAGAGTATAGCATATTCGGTGCGGTGGGGGGTCCGCCTACGCATATGCGGCCGTATATGCGGCCACCTAGGCCGATTTTCTGAACACTGACAGTGATCGATCAACTCGTGGTTTCATTTGTCAAATGATTTCTCATTACTATCTGAAGACATATGTCAACTGACTCATCACTTGGATTAGTTGGCTGGCCACTTGTATGCTATGGATAACGAATATAACAAAAATTAAATGAAAGTAAAACTAAAAGCTGCTAATAGTCTTTTGAGCATGCCACCTCTCCTAGGTGATGTCGACCTCTTTAGTTTCATCGTGAAATAATTCTTCCATCTTGACTTTATTGATTCACTTGCCTATGTATCTTCATCCTTCTTGACTTGTGTGAGATCCTTCATTCTCCACTCCTTATCCTTAGCTAACTTAGAACTCTTCCATTTTTACTTTATGTTTTCTTGTACTTCTTTACTCTGGCATGCCTTTTGCGCACACCTAACCCATTACTGTGGGGGAAAAATAATGAATTGAATTACAAGGAGCCCTACCTACCCCATTACTGTGGGGGAAAAATAATGAATTGAATTACAAGGAGCCCTGGAGTTCTCTTATGTAGAGATGAGAACTTATGTTGGGAAAATTATGTAGTGGATACGAAAAGAAATAAAATACACAAAAGAGGCAAAGATAAACGTGAGAAATCGAGAATGCGGAAGCGTGATATTAGTGAAATAGAATAAACAAGGAAGAACACCAGTATTTTTTACATGGAACCCTACTTCATGAGGAGCGGGATGAAACCACGGAAGAACGCCTCAAAGGGATGATGCTTTTATTGAGCTTTTTCACATCTGATACAATGGGTGTGAGGCTTCTTATATATTCCCACCAATTGGTTGGAGTCTCACCAACAATAGATGTGGGACTAAACACGTGGATGTGGTAGTTGGACCATGGGGGGATCTAAGTACCCATTTCTACACACTATGCTCCAACACTCCCCCTCAAGATGGAGCATGCAATGCTCAACTTGGACAAATAGAAAGAAAACTCAAACTCACAATACAGGGCACTACAGATAATATCAACTCAATGCATACTCTACTATTGGTTGCTGTTGAGGATCCGTGCATGTGAGGAGGAACAAAAGGACTGGAGTGTGAGTTGAACTGGTCTCCTCATCGGAGAACATGTGCTCTGTACTACATCTGTTTGAGTCATTGAAACTGAAATGAGTCTCCTCGTCGGAGTACTCTGGCCCGCCATATGTAGAAGATTGTGCATCATGTGGACAACTACTCCATCTCTGAAGGGCCGAATTGAAAAAGCCGTGGAAATATCATCGTTGGGGTCCACGATCGCTGGAGAGTGGAGTCTGAAAGTCTCATCGTCGGAGAACGTGTCTCTCCCATACAGCCTCAGAGAATGGGATCTCTACTCTGGAGTCCCTATGAAATCACATGAAAACCCTAGCCCCACAATGGTATAGAGAATGGGATCTCTACTCTGGGATCCCTCTGGATCACATGAAAACTGAGACCTAAAAAAGACGAGGACCACACAATTGATGATCGAATACATGTGCGTATCAACTAAAAATTCGGGACCAATCTGAACGTCGAGTCTGAATATGAAAATATGTAGAGTCTGAAATATGGCTTGGAGAATCTGAATATGAAATCGAGCCGTAGAACTCTACACAATACTCATCGTTTCTCCCATACCGGTCAGAAAACAATGACGTCGATTAAGTTGAGAGAAGACAAGAAGATGGGGAAAATGAATAAATCACATAAGCCGATCTTAATATTTTGTTTTTTCAGCTTTTCTTCTCACAAGTTTTTTTCAATCATTTTTTTCTGGCTATTATCTCCTTTTTTAGCCATCTCCCCCTTTTTTCCACGCATACGTTTTTTTGTACGTACCCCTTTTTTAAAAAAAATAAAAACATGTGGTCCAATTGGACCCACAATCTTGGCCTTAAATTTTAAGCCCCCTTCTCTCTGTCTCTTCCTCTTTTTTTTACAAAATGGCCCATTGGGACATAAATAAGCAGCATAGATTTTTTTTAAATATAAAGCTGGAATGTGTCTACCACACAAAAGACCAGGATTCAAATCCCACTCTTGTAGGGGTTGCGTTAGATAGTCGCCAGCCAGCGTAAAAAAATAGTCGAATCTTTCAACATGGATTTAAGCAAGAACCCATGTAGCCGATCCTACTTATAGAGGGAGAAGGCTTAGTACATTTTATAAAGCTGCAATGACGACCTGATTGAATCCAATCCTGAATGAAAGCATATCAAGCCCTTTTCTTTCTTGCACACGAAAGAGTTAGGCTTCCCACGATGGGAACCCTCTGCTGGAGTTGCTGAGTCTTGCGCCGCCGAGAGAAGGCTGCTCGCAGAGGGGCGTTGCATGGAGGGTGACGATTCCGGAAATGCCGCTTTTAAGAAGTTGTTTTTATCGTGTTGTGCGTTGTAGGCGGCAATCGGAAACGATCAAGAAAATACCACAAATGATTTATTCAATTTTTAATATCGTGGTTTTATGTTTATTTTACTTGGGCAAGTCCCAAGGTCGATCACAAGGAGGCAAAGGAACAACCTAGAATTAAGTCTATCAAATTTCGTGTTCGGTTTTCGAGGCGGTCTGTTTTTGGAATTTTTTCAATGCAATAAAGGATGCAAAATGCAAATTTGGCCTTGGTTTAGGGACTAAAATGTAAATTTCAATCAAACGATGTCCGAAAAATATGAAACTTGGCCATAAAGTAAATTATAATGAAGTGGATGTACTGTAATTTTTTTGGAATTTTTGGATGCAATATGAAATTTTTTATGGATTTTTAAATGCAAACAAAATGATTTTTTAATATTTAATTTTAATAAATATCAAACCTACTTATTTTCGAGAATCAAAATTATCTGAGATCTATCACTAGGTGACGGATCTCAGAAAAATCCTAAACCTCGAAAATGTGGGGTTTAATACCTACTAAAAATTAAATATTAAAAGATGCAAAATGATTGTTACAGGACAAAATATGCATGCAAATTGAAATCTTTTTGGGCACAATGTTAAGAATAATTAACTCTACAAGATGTGATTTTTCGGGGATTTTTAGAGCAACGGTTAACCAATTATGAATTTCAGAGCGAGAATTGGTCAAAATATACAATTTTCCACAAAATAATTATTTATTAATTAACCGTCAATCACAAAATTACCCACAACATGTCAAAGCGTAGAGGATCAATTAACCAACACCATGCGATTTTTTTAGATAATAAGATAATGTAGAGAAAAAGGTTCAATACTGAGGGGGAACACAGGGATATAGATGCAAATATAAATAAATAAATAAAACTGCAGTGGGGGGATTTATGTGTAATTACCAATAATGTCCGGGGTATATCTGCAAAATCTCCAGAGGGCACGTGCGCTGCACGTGCCTCTGGTCGGCGGGGGTTGCTATGCAAATATGGAGGTCTTCGGGGAGTCTGATTGCAAATAACCCCGCGGTCACGTGCGGGGCACGTGACCCGGGGGTTGACGTGTGGCTGACGTCGACCCCCCACGCACGTGCGCCTCACGTGTGGGGGTCTCGGGCCTCGAGCCCGGCCTGCGGCTAGGCGGTAGTGGCGGAGGGGCGGTCCAGGCAGAGGTGCCGGCGGCTGGTGTCTGGCAGAGACGAAGAGGTGGCCTCCGACCAAGACGGTGGCGAGGCGGGGACGGTTCGATAGCGAGGAGAAGCGTCGACGATGGGGTGAAGGCGGCGATGTCGAGGCGTTGGCGATCGTTGATGACGGCGGTGAAGATGATGGCTGCGGCGGTGGTGTGTTGGCGTCGAGGTGGCGCTGGAGGACTCGGTGGTCGTCGAAGACGGTCGTGGGGCGTCGAGTGCGAAGCAACGGCGACGGAGGAGTCGATGGTGGCGGCCGATGGCGCGGTTGTCAGGCGGTGGTGGCGAGGCGTATTCCGCGAAAGAGAAGGCGAGAGAGGTAGAGAGAGAGAGAGGGAGTATACCTGAAGGAAGTCGGCTCGACGGCGTTGGTGAGGCCGGAGCGAGCAGCGGCGCTCGGGGCGGAGCTGCGACAAGGTCTGCCGACCTCGGATCACGCCGATGGAGGGGGTTCGTCGGTGCTGTCACTACCGGAGAGGGGGTTCTTAGGGTTTAAACGGCGGATGAGTTGGAGGAGGAACGGCGGAGGTTGTTAAATAGGGCTGGGGAGTCGGCCGGAGATGGAAATCGGGGGAGGCGGCGCGAGATGATGGGGAAAAGCAGATCGGAGATGGGTGCGATCAGCCGCGATTTGCGGCGAAATCTGAGGGCGGCAGAGATACGCGGCGGAGCTCCCAAAGGGGAAAGGAGCCGAGGGGGACGACGCATAGGCGCCGTCCGATCGGCTTTGATCGGATGGCGCCTGTTGCGCCACGTGGCAAGTGGAGGCGGAGAGAGGGCGCACGTGCGGAGCGCGTGCCTGGGTGGCACGTGCCACGCACGTGCGTGGTTTTTAATTTGATTATTATTATTATTATTATTATTTTTACAAAACGAATTATAAATACAGCCAAAAATGGCTGACACGTGGCGGCACCAGGTGCTGCCACGTGTCAGCACCAGAAAATTCAGAAAATAATTATCTTGTAAAATCGAAAATAAATAGTAAATGACCTCGGATCGAAAAACTTTCTTCACGAAAATTGCTCGTCTCAATGAGATCTACAACTTTCATGAAGACATCAACACCAAAATCGATCAAATGTAAAAAGTGAATTTTTGGGGTATCCTATGTACATAGAATACCTTGATTTTTTGGGTTTTATAATTTTTATGTCATTTTTAAACATGATGAAAATCTGGAAAAATATGGAAAAATCAAAGATAAATAAAAGACACTTAATTCTAATTTTTTTGGATTTTTATTGATTAAGAAAATATATACATAAAATACAAGGTCAAAACCGCGAAAATGTACAATGTACAAAAGAGGCCCAAAACCCAACTTTCACATACGAGCTCCGATTCACTTGAACTTGGTCTTGTTTTGAAGGTAATTGAATGCGCATTAGTTCAAAAGTGAGTAGGATTAAAATGGACACTGGATGGAGAAGATATGTGGCTTTTAGTCCGAAAATCCTGAAATTAGGGTTTGGGTTTTTGGTCCACTAATTTGGGTTAGTTATTTTTTTTTGTATTTTTCCTTTATTCTTGTTAGTGATATGTACACAGTGGAAGTGGTTTTGAGTTATTCGGAGTTAGCACGAATGATTTAAAAATCCGGGAAGTTAGGCTTATTTACAGGTCATTTTGGCTTGAATTTTTGGCTTCTTATTTTATGCAGATTTTTGTGCTAAAATGCCATTCTTATGAAAACATGCATGAATGCTAATTATGCAAAATAGATGCAAGAATGCTGTTGATTTTTAGGGATTTGAGCTTAATAAATGAGATTTAGAGTGATGAATACGAGATTCATCATCCCCCTATACTTAAACCATGCTCGTCCCTGAGCATAAAAAGAAATGCCATGAGGTGAAATGAGATTGGGTTCCAAACCAAGACCATGAGCTGAAGGTGAAAGTGAACCTAAACTCAACCTTTGGATTATTTGTGTGTCGGAACTTCTGTGAGACTTAGAATTTTAAAATCAACAGTCCTCGAGTTCTACAAATCATTGCTTACAGTTTCGGCTCAGAAGTCATCTTAGATCAATCCTCTTCCCAAAGTATACCCTATGAACATTGAATAACCGACTCTTGTGTGTGAAATATTTTTAGCTCTTCCCACTCAGAATGCCGGATTACCGCGCAAGCCTCCTCTCTAATAACTCGTCCTCGGGGAGTCAGGTATTTCCTTCTAAGGTCTGTCGCGCTGTGTTCACAATCGAATTGGGGGGAGAAGTTAGAAGAATGAGAAAAGAACTGGAGGGTGATTAGTGTAGTTCACCTCTCCTTGTGAAGCTGGCCAGTGTAGCCGAGTCTCCACCAAGATCTGCAGGTTTCTTGAAGCTTGGACCTTTTCGGTCAGATTTTATTTGGTAGTTGCTTCTTTGTATTTGGAATTTTTGGTGGTTCTGCTTGGATCTTGTTTTGCCCCTACGGATATAGCATCTTTTGTTTCCGTACATTTTTTGGGGTCTTAGAAAAAATTGTGCCCAGCCGTCCATCCCTTTTCCGAAGCTTTATTTCAACCCGTACTCCGGTCTTTAGATTTCCACGCTACCAGAAAAGAAACTCACACAGTCTTCCAACAAATGTTTGAGTTGAGCTAAGTGCATAGTGCGAGAGTACAAATTAATTCCTTATTCCAGAGTTGTACCCAGAATGAAGAGACCAGGTTAGACACTAAGAGTCAAACTCTGTGCATTGTTATGTGGAACTCAAAGAATTAAGTCACAGACCTGAAGACTCTAAAATCCTATTTCTCGGTGAAGTTCCTCTGAAAATTAGGTTGATTAAGGTTAAGTCCAGATCACTCTCGGTTTCGGCTCATAACTCGGTTCAGAACCCAATGACTTTTTACATATGCAAATGAATGTAATGCTGGATGAAGTGCAGGTGTGTGAAATGCAAACACAATTTTTTTATTTTTATTATTATTATTATTATTATTTTTTGATTTTTATGCAAAAATGAATAAGAAGCCATTTTTCAAAAATTTTGGGCAAAGTCAAAAGTTTGGGCCAAGTCAGTGTTAGTAGCAAAACAATTTTTTTTGTCAGAAGACCCACCCCGTAAATACATATAGACTTATGCGCAAGTACGAGGTATGGCTAAAATATATACATAGTATATATACAGACCCCCCTATACTTAGCGAGTGCTGTGTCCTCAGAGCACAAGAAGCGTAATGAAGACATAGCTCGGGCTAAGCGTAAGAGAGTAAAAATATACAAGGGTTCGCCCCCCTATACTTAGACTGTGCATAGTCTAAGTATAGAAGAAGAGCGCAAAAAGAGATATGTAAATGAGGAGAGTATAAACAGATGGGTGGCGGTTCCCCCTATACTTAGGCTTTGGCAGCCTAAGTATAAAAGAAGGGTGGAGATGAAGCGATCGAGAGATAGGAGAGTGATGAGGGAAATGGTATATACAAATGGCATCGGTCCCCCCCTATACTTAGGCCTTGGCCTAAGTAGAGGAAGAAGTTGTACAAGAAGACCGATGTGGTCGGGAGGGAGGGTGGGTAGCCGATGATTAAGGCGGTTTACGGCTGATCTTTTTGTGAGCCTGTGGCGGGAGATCGTAATGATGAGTCGGAGATGAGGCATACGATTCCCCACCATTATCAGTGTCATCCTCAGAAAAATCATGATGGATAGTAGATGAAATATTTGAGTCAGATGAAAGGTAGCCATCATCAGAGTTATCCTCAGAGGAATAATATTTGAAAGTGGACATACTCCAGATCTTCATGTCTTTTTGTTCATTCAATTGTTTCCTCAAAATTCGTTCCTTTTTAAGATCAATCGGTTTGTCCTCAAATGAATCTTCAGATGCTCCAGTCTCAGTCAGCTCATAAGAAATAATTCCAGTGTACTTGTGAAAGGTAGGAGCATCAGCTTTGGATGAGTAATAATTAGGAACGGGAGTTGTCCAACGAGAATCGAATTTTGGATCCTTGCGAAGAAATGGCTTAAGAGCTACCGAACAGACTTCACTCATATAGACTACCTTTTCCGGACCTGATGAGGGATCATCAACCGATTCCTCTTCCAAAAGATCAAAGGTGACTTTCTTTTTCTTGTTTCGTGAAGATGTCGGTTCACTTGAGTACCCAGATGAATAGCCATTAAAATTCTTCTCCTTGGTCGGTGTTCGGACTACGTGTTCGTTCTTTGTTTCCTGAATGTTGGTGCACTCTTGATTTGGGAGGATTTGGTCAAGATAATCAGAGTATGTTGCTCCAGGGTGCGACCATGCAAATGTCTCAGCATCGTAGTAGAAGGATTTGTCTATTTTGAAATCCGGGAGAGTTGAAAGAATGGGGAGATTCTCTAAACCAATGGTCTCAACAACAACCGCTATCTCAGGTGTCATAGCGGGGTAGGGCTCTTCTACCTCTTTATGGTTGCGGTTGTTGGGGATTTCGTGGGTTACCTCAGAAAATTGTGGTTCCTCAAAGACTGTATCAGGTCGTAGTGATTCCAATGCCGTAAAATTAATTTCCCGAGTCTCACAATCGATACTCGCCTTGGCCAATGCCAAGAATGGTTTTCCGAGAATGATTGGAGACTGGGTGAATTCTCCTTGATGCTCAATATCAATGATCGTGAATTCTACTTTGAGCGGGGCGCCTTGGAATTTCATGACGACAGAAATGGTCCCTCTCGGCCTTTTTATTGATCGGTCGGCTAATTGTACAATCTCTCGTATCTTCCGAATTGGCCCGAGTTTGAGTTCCTGAAATACCGAGGTCGGGAGGATATTGATCGGTGAATCGTCATCAATACGAGCATGTGTGAAAATTGTGTCTTTGATTTCACAGTCAAATCTGGGCAACCGCTTTACTATGCGGCTCTTGGTTTTTCTCCTCAACACCAAGGAGGAGGCCATTGACAAGATATGTCTTTCAGTTTTTGTTCTAATCCGTCCCGACTTTTTGACAATTAATCTGTCCATTAGAAATTTCTTAAGGTCAGGGAAGTGTTCAATGGCCTTTATGATGGGAAGTTCAAAAATCAAGTATTTTTCCAGTGCTTCCCGTAAAGCAGGATCCAAATTTCTCAGATCTTCTTCAGATTCAATTTTTATGAGATTTTCTGGATTTTCAAATTTTTTTGTATTTTTTGTGTGGTGTGGCGATGTGGTGTCTTCCTTAGATGAGAAGGGGCCTTGATATTCAGGGTATGGATCAGTGGCATAATCATTCCTAGGGGAATAATGAGTAGAAGTGTTGATGTTAGAATCATCCCTAGGTCTTTGAATATCCTCAAAATTTTTATCATGGGATCCAATTATTTCCTCATTTAGTTTTACACCCGATCCACCATAGAATGAGATTACTCGGTCGGCAAATTTTTGAAATCTATCCTCTATCAATTCAAATCTTGTTTTTATCCTCGAGACATTATCCTCACAATTTTGCTCATGATCAATCATGGAAGCACTCGGATTTTGTTCAATAATTCCATCTTCCATTTTTCTGTATGTGTGGAGAGGAGAATTTCTTGGAATATCCATTATATGATTATTTCTTGATAATTTCTCCTCAAAATTTATGGAAGGAGGCTGCTCATATGGTACAGGCATGTGTGTTTGTTCTGAGTAGAGTTCGGTCCTTTGATCATGTTTGGTCAGCTCTTGATATTGTGGAGTCGGCATACAGGGTTTATATGTGTCTAGGAGTTCAGTCCAGTCCTCTGTATGAGTATCATGTCTGACAAAGGGTCTGTCATGGTCAATCCAACGATGATGATCATTAAGCGCATGTCTTTCCATCTGGGTTTGAGTTCTCTGCCAGTCATGGGATTTAAAGAGATTTTGCTCTTGAAATGTTTCATTGGCGAGAAAGTGAGAACAAGATGGTTCCGTCCAAGATGGTGTGGTTGGATGATTTGAGAAAGGATTTAACGAGGTCGAAGTCATCTGCGGTTGAAAGCTTCCCGCAAGTGTTGGAGGATTAAACGAAGAGGAAGAAGTGGATTTGGGCCAACCCGACATAGATTTGTTTTCATAGTGATGTTCGGTCATTTTTGACGGAGTTGAGAGAAATGATGGGTTGGATCTGAAATTTGGAAAAATTTCCATGATGAGATTAAAATCAAGAGATGAGAGAGATGATTGTATGGGATAAAAAATTTGTCAAAAGTGCGGCTATTGATCTTTGATATCGGTTTACGCACACCAATACAAACACAAATCAACCCTGGGTTCACCAACTCACACAATGAAGCCGTAAGATTTCGGCTATTATCTTTTCAATTTTAGTTGGTGATAATTCAATCTTGGCAAAAGTTCAGCGAGCTGAGATTTTGGATTTGGGCTCTATCCTTAAGTGTCGTCTCTCGCTCACTCAAAAAAATTAAAATCATCCAAGGTCGGGGTTGCTCTCCCGCAAAAATTCTTGATTTTATGGGTTATTTGAGATCAGATATATTTAGCAGTCCCGGTTTTAATGAGGTGATCACTGAAAAATTAGATGAGCACAAATACACGTCTACCGTCCAGTCCCAATTTCCTTTAAAGTTATGTTATAAAGTAAGAGGGAGGAATTCGAGAAAAGCCGATGCACGCGGAAAACTATGATGAATGCTCAGTTAGAAGACTTACAGTGAATCCTTGCAATCTCCATGTGGGATGCTAGACAGAATTAAAAATTATTCTAAATGAAATGCAAACCGATGGAAAAACCGCACCTAAGCAGAAAGTTCTATTAGCGGGAAGAATTGATTTAAATTTGGCTAAGTTGAACGATCTATGTGCGTCTCAATTAAGTGCAGTGTGACTTAAGATCCTACGAGCACAAGCAAAAATATAAATGCTCTGAGAGCCGTATGTGCAGGTCTATCCTAATCGCCACTCAAGTCGGGCCCCACCCTCGCCGGAGAGTGAAACAGGCCACGACACACCACAGAGTAAAGTTTAGAGGTCTTTCTACACATGCGAGAGTCCAAACGGACACCGCTATAAAATTACAGAAATTAAAAGTGCAGAAATTAAAAACCTAGACTCTACTCTCTCTCACGACTCGACTCGATCTTAAATTAATTGCGGTTTTTGGTGAAGTTGCGTCGGTTATTGAAAACCGCTCCACGTACAAGGTACCTCGCAAAAAAATAAGAGAGAAAATGTAAGAGAGCGACTCAGAAAATATATGAAAAATAAAGGCTGAAAATAAATTGCAGGAAAATGAAATTTACAATGAAAAATTCGGGGGTCAGACTACCCGAATGCGGAAAACCGAATGAAAAATTTTTAAACAAAAATCTAAGCCGTTTGCCTCCCCGGCAACGGCGCCATCTGACGATTCCGGAAATGCCGCTTTTAAGAAGTTGTTTTTATCGTGTTGTGCGTTGTAGGCGGCAATCGGAAACGATCAAGAAAATACCACAAATGATTTATTCAATTTTTAATATCGTGGTTTTATGTTTATTTTACTTGGGCAAGTCCCAAGGTCGATCACAAGGAGGCAAAGGAACAACCTAGAATTAAGTTTATCAAATTTCGTGTTCGGTTTTCGAGGCGGTCTTTTTTTGGAATTTTTTCAATGCAATAAAGGATGCAAAATGCAAATTTGGCCTTGGTTTAGGGACTAAAATGTAAATTTCAATCAAACGATGTCCGAAAAATATGAAACTTGGCCACAAAGTAAATTATAATGAAGTGGATGTACTGTAATTTTTTTGGAATTTTTGGATGCAATATGAAATTTTTTATGGATTTTTAAATGCAAACAAAATGATTTTTTAATATTTAATTTTAATAAATATCAAACCTACTTATTTTCGAGAATCAAAATTATCTGAGATCTATCACTAGGTGACGGATCTCAGAAAAATCCTAAACCTTGAAAATGTGGGGTTTAATACCTACTAAAAATTAAATATTAAAAGATGCAAAATGATTGTTACAGGACAAAATATGCATGCAAATTGAAATCTTTTTGGGCACAATGTTAAGAATAATTAACTCTACAAGATGTGATTTTTCGGGGATTTTTAGAGCAACGGTTAACCAATTATGAATTTCAGAGCGAGAATTGGTCAAAATATACAATTTTCCACAAAATAATTATTTATTAATTAACCGTCAATCACAAAATTACCCACAACATGTCAAAGCGTAGAGGATCAATTAACCAACACCATGCAATTTTTTTAGATAATAAGATAATGTAGAGAAAAGGTTCAACACTGAGGGGGAACACAGGGATATAGATGCAAATATAAATAAATAAATAAAACTGCAGTGGGGGGATTTATGTGTAATTACCAATAATGTTCGGGGTATATCTGCAAAATCACCAGAGGGCACGTGCGCTGCACGTGCCTCAGGTCGGCGGGGGTTGCTATGCAAATATGGAGGTCTTCGGGGAGTCTGATTGCAAATAACCCCGCGGTCACGTGCGGGGCACGTGACCCGGGGGTTGACGTGTGGCTGACGTCGACCCCCCACGCACGTGCGCCTCACGTGTGGGGGTCTCGGGCCTCGAGCCCGGCCTGCGGCTAGGCGGTAGTGGCGGAGGGGCGGTCCAGGCAGAGGTGCCGGCGGCTGGTGTCTGGCGGAGACGAAGAGGTGGCCTCCGGCCAAGACGGTGGCGAGGCGGGGACGGTTCGATAGCGAGGAGAAGCGTCGACGATGGGGTGAAGGCGGCGATGTCGAGGCGTTGGCGATCGTTGATGACGGCGGTGAAGATGATGGCTGCGGCGGTGGTGTGTTGGCGTCGAGGTGGCGCTGGAGGACTCGTTGGTCGTCGAAGACGGTCGTGGGGCGTCGAGTGCGAAGCAGCGGCGACGGAGGAGTCGATGGTGGCGGCCGATGGCGCGGTTGTCAGGCGGTGGTGGCGAGGCGTATTCCGCGAAAGAGAAGGCGAGAGAGGTAGAGAGAGAGAGAGAGGGAGTATACCTGAAGGAAGTCGGCTCGACGGCGTTGGTGAGGCCGGAGCGAGCAGCGGCGCTCGGGGCGGAGCTGCGACGAGGTCTGCCGACCTCGGATCACGCCGATGGAGGGGGTTCGCCGGTGCTGTCACTACCGGAGAGGGGGTTCTTAGGGTTTAAACGGCGGATGAGTTGGAGGAGGACCGGCGGAGGTTGTTAAATAGGGCTGGGGAGTCGGCCGGAGATGGAAATCGGGGGAGGCGGCGCGAGATGATGGGGAAAAGCAGATCGGAGATGGGTGCGATCAGCCGCGATTTGCGGCAAAATCTGAGGGCGGCGGAGATACGCGGCGGAGCTCCCGAAGGGGAAAGGAGCCGAGGGGGACGACGCACAGGCGCCGTCCGATCGGCTTTGATCGGAGGGCGCCTGTTGCGCCACGTGGCAAGTGGAGGCGGAGAGAGGGCGCACGTGCGGAGCGCGTGCCTGGGTGGCACGTGCCACGCACGTGCGTGGTTTTTAATTTGATTATTATTATTATTATTAATTCTTTTTTACAAAACGAATTATAAATACAGCCAAAAATGGCTGACACGTGGCGGCACCAGGTGCTGCCACGTGTCAGCACCAGAAAATTCAGAAAATAATTATCTTGTAAAATCGAAAATAAATAGTAAATGACCTCGGATCGAAAAACTTTCTTCACGAAAATTGCTCGTCTCAATGAGATCTACAACTTTCATGAAGACATCAACACCAAAATCGATCAAATGTAAAAAGTGAATTTTTGGGGTATCCTATGTACATAGAATACCTTGATTTTTTGGGTTTTATAATTTTTATGTCATTTTTAAACATGATGAAAATCTGGAAAAATATGGAAAAATCAAAGATAAATAAAAGACACTTAATTCTAATTTTTTTGGATTTTTATTGATTAAGAAAATATATACATAAAATACAAGGTCAAAACCGCGAAAATGTACAATGTACAAAAGAGGCCCAAAACCCAACTTTCACATACGAGCTCCGATTCACTTGAACTTGGTCTTGTTTTGAAGGTAATTGAATGCGCATTAGTTCAAAAGTGAGTAGGATTAAAATGGACACTGGATGGAGAAGATATGTGGCTTTTAGTCCGAAAATCCTGAAATTAGGGTTTGGGTTTTTGGTCCACTTATTTGGGTTAGTTATTTTTTTTGTATTTTTCCTTTATTCTTGTTAGTGATATGTACACAGTGGAAGTGGTTTTGAGTTATTCGGAGTTAGCACGAATGATTTAAAAATCCGGGAAGTTAGGCTTATTTACAGGTCATTTTGGCTTGAATTTTTGGCTTCTTATTTTATGCAGATTTTTGTGCTAAAATGCCATTCTTATGAAAACATGCATGAATGCTAATTATGCAAAATAGATGCAAGAATGCTGTTGATTTTTAGGGATTTGAGCTTAATAAATGAGATTTAGAGTGATGAATACGAGATTCATCAGAGGGTTTGAAGATGAGCGCCCGATTGGTGCTTGGAGAATCTTGTGTCGTCGTAGGAGGTTTGAGAGAAGGGTGGTGATGCTAGAGGCTGGTTGCCTGATGTGTGACGGTAGGGACTGTTGCGCCGCCGCCTGGAAAAGAACTTGGAGGCACTGCCATGGGTTTCTGAAACAAGCGGCGACACTACTTGTAGGATGGAGGTTTCACTATCGTGCAAGAAGGTTGCGCGGAGCCTGCATGGATGTGCAGGCCCATTGGGGGAGACCCTTTATTTTAGCCGTGCGTGGAGATTGCACCACCGAACTGCTTGGGTGTTGCTCTCGATGGGCTTTGCCTGGGTGCTGCCCTCGATAGGGCTTAAACTGCTGAAGTGATCAGGATCACGCACTAAGAGGGTAGCTCCGCTTGGAGGGTTGCACCCATGCTTGGGTGGTTGCACCTGTGCTTAGGTGGCGTTGAAGATCATGCTGTGCAGCGTGTTGACATGCAGATGAATCAGATCTAGGGTTTTTCCACGAAACCCTAGTTTCTTTTGACGGCTGAAATCCAGAGCAAGTTAGGGTTCTAAAGATTGATCCGATTGATCATTAGAATTCTTCTTGATCATGATCACAAACCGTAAATAAAAGAAATCTTCAAACACAGATCTTCAAGAGTCAACCAAGAAAAGAACTCGTTCTGATAATTGAATTTCGAACAAAATATGAACATAAAAATAAATCTTCAAGAACAAATCATCGAGAATCAAATCCGTTTTGATACCATGTGAGAAATCGAGAATGCATAAGCATAATATCAGAGAAATAGGATAAACACGGGAGAACACTGGGTTTTTTACATGGAACGTTATGATCCCAAAAATTGCCTCTTTTATATCGTCATTTTGTCGTAGCACAAGAGATGAAAATGTATCTAACGGAATTGCCACAAATTTGAATATGTGGTGAATATTTACTTGGCAAGCATACCAAGGTCGAACACTAGGACACGAGCCTCCTCGATAACTAATTAGAGATCAATGTTTAAAATGAATGATTTATTTTCTTAACCTAGGTCTCCATGCAGACGTCTGCACAAAATACCACCAAAATGATGCACATATAAATAATTTATAAAGTGATACAAAAGATGATGCAAAAATGATGCATGCTACGGATTGCTGAATAATCATTATGCATTTTTTATTTTATTTATATGTAAATTCAATACGTGAAATATGCAACATTATGTAAAACAAGCAAACAATATTACATGCATGAATGTACACCAAATTAATTAATTAATTGAACAATAAGAAGAGGTCCAATTTCA
Source organism: Ottelia alismoides (assembly GCA_037367405.1). NCBI lineage: Eukaryota > Viridiplantae > Streptophyta > Magnoliopsida > Alismatales > Hydrocharitaceae > Ottelia > Ottelia alismoides. Next base: position 908,159 of record JAZKJV010000622.1, read on the forward strand.
GTAGCATTTGATACACACAAAACAAGTCAGAGATCGATTAATGTCACTTAAATAGAGAGCAATTGACACATTAATTATTTAAAATTTAGCTAGTTAGTCAGAATGTCAAATCAGAAAATAAATAATGCCATCATGTAGAGGATGAAATAATCAACAAAACAAAACTAAAATCATTCAAATTAGAGTTCAGATGCTTAACATATTAGCAAAATAGTCCAAGGGCATAAATGCAATAAAAACATGAGGAAATAAAAGATAAATATTGCAGGATGAAATAATCAACAAAACGAAACTAAAATCATTCAAATTAGAGTTCAGATGCTTAACATATTAGCAAAATAGTCCAAGGGCATAAATGCAATAAAAACATGAGGAAATAAAAGATAAATATTGCATTCTGGTCCTCATAGGGGCATTTTTGTAATTTTAATAAGCCGACGGGTCCCTTTGCAATTTGCCCATGCGCAATACGTGAGGCATGCACACCTCGGTGTGACCTTTCTGCAAGCGAGGCTTGGGACGTAGGCGTGGGTTGACTGCAGGTTCGAGACAGGTGGCTGATCCCAATGCTTAGGAAGGTTGCTCGGTCTTATCGAGGCTGCTGGATTAGGACGGAGGTTGCAAAGTGATTTGGGTCGTCCAATCAAGTAAATCGGACGACAACTGTAATGTACGAGCTATTCTTCCTCCGCCCTCGCATGAAGGCGATGGTGGGGCTCCGACGAACCCATCATGTATCCTCCTTGCTTAACCTCTTTATCTGAAGCACCGAGAAGCTTCGTCGGGGGTTGACAAAGGTCGTTGAAGGATGGTGGAGCGTGGAGGACGCTTGGATCCCGGAGATGATGATGACTCGTTGGAGGCCGTGCTCTAGAATGGAGTAGCCTTCTAAGCTCTGACTATTGATGATTAGACCTGCAAAAAGGGGTCATCACATAGTCGAGGCGTATGCGCGTGCGAGCAGTGAGTTAAATGGAGGGCCAGTGGCGAGAGGAGGCGTAGCCCTAGTGGGTTCCTCCTCTGTGCAAAAAGAGGAAAATGACCGAGTGAAGGGGGTTGTAGAGAAGGGAGGCGGTGATTGGAGGATCCACAAAGGTCAGGGGAGTGTGGTGAAGACCTGAGAGGGGTCAATTGAAGGTGAAGACATAGGTTCGAGACAGGTGGCTGATCCCAATGCTTAGGAAGGTTGCTCGGTCTTATCGAGGCTGCTGGATTAGGACGGAGGTTGCAAAGTGATTTGGGTCGTCCAATCAAGTAAATCGGACGACAACTGTAATGTACGAGCTATTCTTCCTCCGCCCTCGCATGAAGGCGATGGTGGGGCTCCGACGAACCCATCATGTATCCTCCTTGCTTAACCTCTTTATCTGAAGCACCGAGAAGCTTCGTCGGGGGTTGACAAAGGTCGTAGAAGGATGGTGGAGCGTGGAGGACGCTTGGATCCCGGAGATGATGATGACTCGTCGGAGGCCGTGCTCTAGAATGGAGTAGCCTTCTAAGCTCTGACTATTGATGATTAGACCTGCAAAAAGGGGTCATCACATAGTCGAGGCATATGCGCGTGCGAGCAGTGAGTTAAATGGAGGGCCAGTGGCGAGAGGAGGCGTAGCCCTAGTGGGTTCCTCCTCTGTGCAAAAAGAGGAAAATGACCGAGTGAAGGGGGTTGTAGAGAAGGGAGGCGGTGATTGGAGGATCCACAAAGGTCAGGGGAGTGTGGTGAAGACCTGAGAGGGGTCAATTGAAGGTGAAGACATAGGTGTGTACATAATAAAAGCAGAGAAAACAAGAAGAAAAAGAGATGGAATCTTACCTGGAGATTGAAGAAGTCATCGGAGATGGTCTTGTGGCTTGGGCTGAGCTATGGTCTGAGCTCCGGTCATCGCTCTACCTGGTTAGACATGCTAGAGAGCTTGAACGGCTGCTAGAGGCGTTGTGGCCTGGCCAGCAGGCTAAGGGTCTCACCAGGAGGCAACTACCATTTTGGTCCTTCGATCCCCCCCTATCACGAGGAGGAGAAGGACTAGGCAACGCTCTGTGTAAAGGTGGATGGATGTAGAGTGGAGGTGGGGGAGGGTATTTAAGGGGGGTTGTCTGGTCTTTACAGAAGGTGGCGACGAGGTTTGTAACAACCGAGACATGGCTTAGGTTTTAAATCATGGGGCGTTAATGATGGGTGATCGGGCTATGTGAGGGAGGCGATAGTGAGTGGGTAGGAGGTGAGGGGTGAGTTGCAAAAAATGGAAGGGGAGAGGCGGACGATGAGGTAGTCGTGGGAAGATGGGGAGTTACAGAGGAAGGAGATGGGTTGGCAGCTGTTGGATCTCGTGATCCAACGACTATGGTGAAGGCGGGGATAAATGCTCCAGATAGAATCCATCAAGCGTGGATGGATGGATCGGAGGCGAGGCAGAGGTGAATGGTCATGATGGAATCTCGTAAGGAGGATCCTGCGGTGGAGGAGCGACAGACGTGAACGGAGGAGAGCCATGAAATCAAGGCTGATCTGCCGGCTCAAAAGGGCAGTGGGTGGCAGAAGGGGAGCGGGCCATGTAGGCGGACCTAGGGGTGCCACGTGACCCAATGAATTTATTCAAAAAGAGAAAATAAGGAGAAAATAAAAAAGAAATAAAAGGAAGCAAACTTAGAAAAAAGTCAAAACACGAAAGTTGTAGATCTTGATGGGATGCACAAGTTTCATGGTAAGTAAAAAGATAATAGAAATCAAAGATACAAAGTAAAGATTTTGGAAGCATTTTCAATGAATAAAAACGCCTCTTTTTAATTCTTTTGCAATTTTTGTATTTTTAATTTCTTTTTAAAATCAAAATAAATATGTATAATAATTAACTATCTTTCGAAATTTTTAATTAGAAGAAAGTAAGAAAAAAAGGAATTAATTTTATTAAATAATTAGAGCTAATTACAAATTAGGGATTATTTGTTAATTAGAGAGAATTATTGATGAATTTTATTGCTTTGTCTAAGCTAGGATGATAACAAATGAATATTGTGATGATAAACCAGCTGGATAAAATCACAAGAGAACGCCTCAAAGTGCTGATGTTTCTATTAAACTTTTTCTCATCTAATACAATGGGTGTGGGGCTTCTTATATAACCCCACCAACTGACCGGAATTCCACCAATAGTAGATGTGGGACTAAACAAGTGGATGTGATAATTAAACCTTGGAGGGATCCAATTACCCATCTCTACATATGACGCCTAGACCTGGCCATTTGTCCGGGGGCCCGCCTGCCCAGCCCGTCCATGGGCCGGGCTTGGGCAAGAAATTTTGGGAATGGGCAGGCCCGGCCCGGCCCGGCCCGCTCTTTGGCCCGCCCGTCAATTGGGCGGGCCGTGGGCAAGTGCCATAAAACCCGGCCCGGCCCGGCCCGGCCCGGCCCGCACATATAAAAATATATGTTTAAAAACTATATTTTAGATACATTTAATATAATATACTTCAAGTTTTTATTTTACACTATCAATATTACATCTTATTTTATAGTTTACATGTAAAGTAACACATAGTATGGTTACTTGGATTTAAGAAGATTAGATGATGCTAAAAAAACTTAATTATCTCGATAAATTTGATTAAAAAAATTAATAAAAAATATTTCACATTCGGCCCATGGGCCGGCCCGGCCCAGACCTGGGCCGGGCTTGGGCCTTGAAGTATGGCCCGCGGACCGGGCCGGGCCGGGCCTTGGACAAGGGGTTTTAAAACCTCGACCCGGTCGGCCCGGCCCATGGCCCGGTCCAGCCCGGACTTTGGCCAGGTCTAATGACGCCTATGCTCCAATAATAAATAATATCTCAATATCCCCTCTCAAGATGGAGCATAGATATCTATCATGCTCAACTTGGAACTATACTTCTAGAATAGCCCTCTGGTTAGGACCTTGGTGAACACATCTGTTGTAGTTCCCCTGAGTTGACATGAGAGGTAGAGATAAAGCCCTCATGTATCATGTCATGAGTATAGTGATATAGTTAACCTCTATATTCTTAGCCCTCTCATGGAAGACATGATTCTTGGTAATGAAAAGAGCAGCTTGGTAGTCGCATTGGAGATGTCTGTAAAGTGACATATCATTAGCTAGGTTAGATAGAATGGATCTGACCAGCATCATTCAGAGTACTCCCTTGTGTCATGGCTCTGTACGCTGACTCTATACTAGATCTGATAACCGCTGTCTCCTTGCTCTTCCATGACACCAAAGAGCTTCCTATGAACACTGCAAAACCTGTGGTAGACTCCTCTCCTTGGGACATCTTGCAAAGTCTGCATCTGCGCATGATGTAACGACAAAGGATGCCCCTTTGCTAAAAAACAATTCAGTACTAGGAGAGATCTTCAGGTGCCTCAGTATCATATGAATTGCATCCATATGTGCCTATCTAGGATGCTCCATGAATTGGCTAACTCTACTCACTGCAAAAGATATATATGTCTTGGTGATGGTCACATATAGGAGCTTCCCAATGAGATCCATGTACTGCCTCTTGTCTACCTCTATATCATCATCATCATATAATTTCATGCTAGGGTCCATGGGAGCAGTGGCATACCTGCAATCTGTCATGCATGTCTCATAGAGAAGATCAATAACATTCTTTCTATGGGTCACAACAAGACCCTACCGGTTCCTGGCAAACTCAAGTCGAAGGAAGTAACATAAATTGTCAAGGTCCTTAGTGACAAACTGTTGACCAAGGAAATCCCTAGATGCACGGATACCCTGCACATCATCCCCTGTAATCACCATCATATACCGGTATATCAACTGTATCTCTTTGAATCCCTTGAACAATTAGTGAATGATCTACAGTTGATTCATGAACCCATGCTCCGAGAGCTTCTGAAATCATGCTTTGGGGCTCTGCTTAAGGCCATAGATAACCTTATGAAGTCTGCAAACCATCTGATACTCCCCCTCAGCAACGAACCCTGGTGGTTGTTGCATGTAGACTTCCTCCTGCATGTCACCATAGAGAAAAGCATTTTTCACATCAAGATGTGACAAGGATCGGTCCCATGTTACTTTAACTGACAGAAGAATCCACAGTGTAGAATGACGAGCCACACGAGAGAAAGTATCCTGATAGTCCACCCCATACTCTTGAGTGAACCCATGAGTCATAAGCCTCACCTTGTAGCAATGAACGTTGCTATCTGCTCGGTGTTCTATTGTGAACATCCATTTACATCTTACCATAGATGCCCTCTTAGGAGATGTAACATGGCTCTACGTGACTTTAATGCGACCATCTCCTCCTCTATGGCAAAACGCCACTGACTGCCCCATATTCCCTCATGATATGTTCATGGAATCTCTACGGCTGACGGACCTATTGCAAACCTTCTGAAATCTTGTGGAAGACATCCAAAAGAGACATGGACAACGAGAGGATTCATAGTGCATGTACGCCTCCTCTTTCGCATAACAAGAGGCACATCGAGGTTGATGCAGTGTAAAAAGGAAATATAGAGCTGCATTTATTTAAATTTATATCCATAAATTTTATTTACGTTTATTTGAGTTGTCGCAATTTTAATTAAATAAACAAGATCGCCTGTGATCTCAATCAATTAGTTAGAGATTTGAATTTCAAAATTAGTCGGTTAATTGGTTAGAGTCAAATTAGGACAATTAGTTTCAATTTGAATTTGATTTCTATTTTTGTAATCTCATCCCTCCTACATAAAGGGATGGTGGTCCATTGTTTTAGTCAGTTCAATATTTATAAAAGTTGAGATTTTATCTCCCTCTCTCTTGTCTCTCTCTCTCTCCCCTCGTGATCTTCACGTTCTTCTTTTCTCCATCCCCTCGTGTTCCTGACGAGCTTCTCTTCTCGACCCCTCTCATTACTTCTACCGAAAATCCACCGATCAAATAATTTATTTTTTCCGTCGGCGAATATTCAATCCGCATCAGAGGTCACATGCATCCTCCTCAACCTGTAAACTAGCCTTCTGAGAAGGCACCTGATCATCCTGTAGAGTCACATGCTACATGGACAAATCGATAGTGTCATCAATAGAAACAATATGCTAAGAACATACTTGGGGTGTGCTAGATGATGGGGAAAGCCCATGAGCAAGGGGAGCAGTGGGAAGGCCAACGAATGTAAAAATATGGCAACTACTGAGCTCACTTACTAGGTGGTAATGATGGAGGAGCCACATGAGCTAGCGGAGGTGGTGGCGGTGGTGAGGGTGGTGGAGGTGATGATGGGGATGGAGGTGGGGGTGACATAGGAGGAGGAGGCACGTATGCCTCTTCTCCAGAGTCATACGGAGTCAACTTGTCACCTGTAGGAGAGAAAAACATGACAGACTAAAAAAAGGCGACATCAACACTGACATAGTACTTTTGTTTAATAGGGTCGAAGTAATGGTACCCCTTCTCTGTCCGAGAACAGCCTACAAAGACACACTTGATAGCTCTAGCAGAGAGCTTGTCACGATTAGGACTCAGGTGGTAAACCAAAGCCACAGTGCCAAAAACGTGAGATATAGGAGAGAACATATCCTTGAGAAACACAACCAAGAAAGGAACCTTCTCTCCTAAAATTGAGGTGACATGCAATTCACCCAGTAATAGGCAGTGAGAACTGCAACACCCCAGAATGAATGGGGAGCATGACTTTGAATCAGGAGGGTCCTGGTCACATCAAGTGGTTATGTTCAACAACACTATTCTGCTGAGAAGTGTATGCACACTAGGTCCGGTGTATGATGCCAAGAGACCTAAAGAACTCAAAAGGCTGTAATGTGCAGAACTAGGCATTGTCAGAGCGAACAAACTTAACAATAGCAGAGAAGATATTCTTTATTTTAATAATGAAAGATTGAATGACAACCCGAATCCCAGACTTGTTTTTTAAAGAAAAACCCGTGATAGTTTAGAAAATCATCCACAACTAACTCAAATAAATGACTACTACTCCGACTCTGACAACTAGGAAAAGAAGACCGGTGATGCTTCCTAAGTTGGCAAGCCTCGCACTAGAAGGTGGACCGAATGGATATTTATGGGAACTCATGACACAATTTTCATAGAGGAAGGTGACCAAAAAGTAGATGCCACATGTATGGTGAGACTGATCTAGTAGGGATAGAAGAATCGCCAACATATGGAGATTGGACCAGTCTGTAGAGCTTCCTTTGCTCACGGCTAGATCTAATAACCTTGATCGTGAGTATGTCTTGAAACACAAGAGAAGATGGGTAAAAATGGCACGATAATGCAATTCCTTAGTGATTTGATTAATAAAAAGTAGTTTCATCAAAAATTCTGGTGCATGTAACACATTCTGTAGTCTCATGGATGACGTCAAATGGACCTCTCCCTATCTTGTAATGGATCAATGGGTCCCATCTGCAAAGACAACTGATATGCTAGGCGGAATAGATATGCAAGAAGTAAACTGAGCCATGTCTCCACACAAATGATGTGATGCACCAGAATCTATGATCCAATCTATCATATCTGTCTGCAACAACTAGTAAGAGTATAGGCTATACTTGAGGAATTAGAAGATGCTCTGGTAGAGGCTGCAACATCTGAAGGACCTATAGTAGTGCCATTAGCAAGAGTCATCATCTCCCTCAGACGAGGACAATATCATCTAATCTCGGATTTGTAGTAGGAATCGAATTGCCAGTGGGCTCAACTGGTTTGGCTATATGAGCAGATGCGGGATATCCATGCTTCTGATAACATGTCTCCTCTGCATGACCAGGACGATGACAATATGTATATGGATCACGTTGACGTGCGCCTCCTCTACCACATGCACCACACCCCTTTGACCTGAGAAGTACCTCCTTGCCATGCAATGTATAGTGGCAACGGATGGGACAAATGATCCTGCTGAGACGACTGTATGGCTCCTCCATGGGAGGGATAACTGTACACGTGAGAAGCTGGGAGCATGCTACCTCGTACTTTGGATTTAGAGCAGCCAGTAGAACTCCAACCATCATGACGTTCTCGTACATCATCTGTTGCTCAGTAGACGTAATCATTGGCATGAAGATATGAAGCTTCTTGAACATACCACGAAATGAAGAATAGAAGTTGTGTATATGAAGATCATTCTGTTAGGCTATGAAGATGTCAAACTGCAGCTAAAGAATCTTGGCCCCGTTCTTTGCTTGGTCATATGTGGCAGGATACCCCACTTTGCATTGGCTGTGGGTTGATTCATGATATCTTTGGCTATCTCCGTGACGAAAATCCTAGAGAGCCAAATACGCTCGTATGCATCATTTTGTTTCCACGAAGCGTTCTCCCCATTCTTATTCGTCTGTTCCGGCTGTGTCAGATTGTGCTCCTTGTTATTGCATTGTATGAGGATCGAAAATTGCATGGCCAACACTTCATAATATATCCCATTCATCTTAACGATAAGGTCCAGACCCTTGAAGGCACCAGACGAAGAAAATATATCACCCTTGCTCTTTGACATGACAAAGAAGAAACGTAACTCAACTTGAATTGTAGACCGATTTGAATGAGTCTACATGAACATATAGGGATTGGTTGTATATGTAGACTTATACAACCACCACTTCCTTCAATTATGGATCCGCGTTAGGATCAGAAAGGTGATTTATATGTTTGAAATCGCCTTTCTCCCGTCAAAATCAGACCGAAGATGACCTTCGAACGTAGAATCAACATTGAGAGAAGAAACGGAGTTCTGCGTGGGACCCTAGGCACCTCCGATGACGCTGAAAGAGGATACTGGTGCTGCTGGAGTGCACGCGGCGATGCTGTGGACTATGTTAGGTACTGCTTAAGGATGCTAGAAAGTGCATGGCAGCGGCGCTTGGAGGCCATGCAAGGTGCTGCAATTGCGCTGGCCACTACATAAGGAATACATCGACGCTTGGAGGACCGTGCAGTGCGATGCTGTTGCTCGGCGGTGTGTGGAGCACGGAGGTGCTGGAGATGGGAGGCTGACGGGTAGGGTTAGGGCTTGGGGGTATAAGAACTCTGGTCTAGGCCATCGCTCTGATACCGTGCAGGTAGAAAATAATGAATTGAATTGTGATCCAAGTACAAAGAATACAATCCAAGGGAATCCAAGTACTATCTGCTGATCAACCCATTCGAGGCAAATATGCTAAATAGAAAGAATAAATAATGGAAGAAGAGCCTTCTATTGTTGCTATCTAAGGTATTTTCGATCCACCATCACCGGTTATTCACCACTACCTCCCCCTCACGATGTTGTTGCCTCCTCTTCCCATGCTATCACATCTACCGCTACTTACTTCTCCTACCCAGAACACACCCTTACATCTATAGTACCACCCCCACCTCTATCACTAGTGAAAAATCCTCTTCTAGCCCTAGTACTACTCTAGTCCTATTGGCATCATCACCGTCATTAACGCCAAACATCACCCTCTCTACAACCCATCAACCTTCCCCATGTTACCCCCTTGCATCATACACGCCACCCGAGCTACCTTCACACGATCTCCCTCCTTTGCTAGTACCACGAAGTCCCATGCCATGGAAATACATTACTGGTTGGCGACATCGCTGCTTACAGTTGTTCAGTAGTGAAGACCTAGATTATCACCTCATCGAGCATTAAAACCTCCACTGCCACCAATTGAGACTTCGATGACGGATCGACCGATACTACCACTACCCTCCTTGTAAGCATTGCTACGACTGGATCAACCACCTCCAACGCCTTATATATCGCGTGAGTTCCAACGACGGGATCCTAGATTCCACACCGTGGAGTGGGCGTTAGGGAGGAAACCTTATTACAAGTTGTTCTCTTCTTTCCAAGATAATGCATATCCTTAAATAAAAAGTGGCTTCTTTGGAGGAGAATCGCAAAGGGAAAAATTTCCATTGAAGGGATAAATGGTTTTCTACTAAGCCACCCTCTCAAAAAATGACAAAAGAATCATTAATGATGGGAAAAAGGTTAAGGAATTATTGGATCAAACTAAAATTCATCCATCACGTGTTGCAATCGAAGATCAAATAATTCGTCGGGGGATGCATTTTTTGAAGCGACAAAGAGTTGATGCAACACAAAATGAGAAATATGATTTTTTAATTATAGTAGGGTTTGTAATATAACCCTCCCATGCGGGGGTTGCGTTAGGTAGTCGATGACTAGCGCAAAAAATAATCGACTCTTTCAACATGGATTTGAGCAAGAATTCATGTAGCCGACCCTACTTATAGAGGGAGAAGGCTTCGTCATTTTATTAGAGTTTAATACGTCCATTAGAGTCTAATTAAATTAGAATAAACAATTTTCATTAAAGTTGTCCAATTGGAGTTCGTGACAATTTAATTTTTATTTAAATAATGAGATCATACCACTTAAATGGTCTGATGGTAGTGCAGTGTGCCTACCACCTGAAAGGCCAGGGTTCAAATCCCCCTTGTGGGGGTTGCGTTAGGTAGTAGACAACCAACGTAAAAAATAGTCGAATCTTTTAACATGGATTTGAGCAAGAATCCATGTAGCCGACATGTAGCCGACCCTACTTAATGTGGGAAAATGTTTTGTTATTGTTTTAAATAATGAGATCGACAGTGCTCTCTAATTGGTAGAGTAATTGAGGAAGTTAAATTAGGGTTTGTTAGAATATGCATTTTTTGTAATTCCACCCTCTACAAGGGGGCTATGAATCCTTGTTACATGCAACCGAAGGTTGATGAAAATCGGAGTTTTTTCCTATCTCCTCTCCATTTGTACTCGTTCTCCACACACCTTGCATTTCCCCTCCAAAATCCCATGCAACAAGCGCGTTGTCTCCTTCCACCCTTCCCTAAATTTCTTCTCCACCCAAAAATCCTCTACTGCACCATATGTGGTCACTTTATCTGGATTGTCTTGGTTCACATGTCTTGGTTCACAGTTTGCTTGGCGTCCGTTCCCGTTCTTTCTCTTCCAGTGATTTTTCTAGCCCAAGATGCAACCGAAGTTTGATGAAAATCGGAGTTTTTTCCTATCTCCTCTCCATTTGTACTCGTTCTCCACACACCTTGCATTTCCCCTCCAAAATCCCATGCAACAAGCGCGTTGTCTCCTTCCACCCTTCCCTAAATTTCTTCTCCACCCAAAAATCCTCTACTGCACCATATGTGGTCACTTTATCTTGATTGTCTTGGTTCACATGTCTTGGTTCACAGTTTGCTTGGCATCCGTTCCCGTTCTTTCTCTTCCAGTGATATTTCTAGCCCAAGATGTCTTTTTACATGGATTTAGATTGTTAAATCTTTTTAACATGCATTTATATTTTTATATATTAAACACTGATTGCCATATATTAATTGTATTGCTCTAAAATCCAGTGGCTAGGGAATATCAAGTTCTCCATTATAGAAAGAACACTTTGCAATGAATCTACTACTTCTGGAGCACGATTGCCTCTTCTATGTTTAGGCGGTTAGAGCTTAGAATGAGTATGAAGTGTTCATAGTTCAAAATTCATACATCTTCACGTTGGCCACATCACTGAGCAATTTAATCATTTTCTTTGAGCAATTAAAACATTTTATAGTAAAATCAGATTTTTCTTAGGTTATGATCTAAAATGTTTGATTAAGTGGGTGTTATTTTGGGATATTACTGTAATGTAACTAAATTGTTTAGGGAATCCGCTCAATGGTCTAGTAGTAGTACAATGAATCTACCACCCAAAGGACCAGGGTTTGAATCCCTAGAGGGACACCCATGATGAAAATTTAATCTATACCAGAAGATGGGCTCTATGAAGGATGAAACAAACCAAAATGGAGCACAACTATGGATGGACATGGAGAAAAATTTCAGGCTGGTCCCTGCATGGTATTGAAGGCCATGTTGGCCATGTCATGTTCAAAGGCCATGTTGGCAAGGTGTTGAGAAAGCCACATCTTTCTTGTAGAGGCTATGCCTCATTAGTGCGGCATTGTAATATCTTTCTTTGATTAATGAAAGGGGGACACCTAGACCCCGAAATTACCAGGATTAGTATTAAAAAAACTAAAGTTGTTTTAGTAATTACTTTGTTAAACAAATTTCATTAATCATAGTATGAAGTGTACATATTTTATTTGATTTGGAACTTTTTTTCGCATCAGAAGGGAATGTCAAGGGTTTAAATATCGATATCGGCTTCCACATCGACACCATGTCGATACGATATTTTAACGAAATTTCATCAAAATTTCGCCCGTATCGATCAACATTTGTGAATGAATGGCTTGAAAAGGCCCCATATCACCATATCGCTCGACATTTCGATCTCGTGTCGAAACCGAAATATCGACGAAATTTCGCCTATCTTTCGCGAAATTTTAAACCCTGGGGAATGTGTTTCATATCATTTTCACAACTTTTTGGTGCATTCCCACTAAGTTTTTTATTTGGAACTTGCATTTTTATTATCTTGGAATATTCTGTGTACTTGAGTAACCTTTTTTTACTGGGCTGCTTTGTTACACGGTACACAATCATCTTTCAGATAATGGACTTAGTGATAAAATATATGGAGGGTTTTGTAATAGTGTAATCTACTGAAGATTAAGAGTATCTGGCTTTTTAAATGGGCTCTGTTGTGCACTAGATTTCTATTCAATAAAATTTTTTTGTTCAAGCTTTTGGACGTTTAGATGGGTGATATAGGGCAAAAATTCTTCACTCTTCTGGCGTGTATATATGGTTGCATTCACACAACAGATCTAGGGGTATTCAAAATATTTGGGTCAAACGGATACCCGACCCAACCCAGTTTTTTTGACCCTAAAATCACGGGTAGGGATGAGCATGGGCCGGACTGGGCCGGGCCCTGAAGGGCCCAGGCCCAAGCCCACTTAAAAACTTCGGGCCTAGGCCCGCAAATTTTTTTTGGTTCGGCCCAAGCTCAGGCTCGGCCCAATTCCTATGGGCCGGGCTTGGGTCGGGCCGACCCATCTTAACCCATTATATATTATTAACTTTGAGTTTGTGTTTAAAGTCAATCTCAATTCAAGTTAGACAAACTAAAATTGTTTAAAACATATGCCATAATACTTGTGAAACAACTCAAACTCAATTCTACCGGAGATGATTTCTCCATTTATACAAGTCCACTCAATGTTATATACCATAAACATCTCTCGTTACAGAAATTGAAAGAGTGAACCAAGTTTACACATTTAAAAACAACAGGTGCACCAGGCACTACATGTTAAAAAATGGGCATAATGCTCATATTGGGTAAAAGTTAAATAATAGAAAATATTCTAATGGAAAAAATAAACACTAAAAAATTCAAGAATAACCACCAGAATCTAAGACATAGACTAATTAAGAAAAATTAATTTTGAAATGAAATACAATGATCATCAACTCATATGTCACACACCTGACTTTCTTGATTTATAAACATTCTATGAAGATAGGATACATGAATAGAGTGAGCATGACAGGTGAGAGTTTCCATAAGTGTAACATATGGGAAAGGTTCGGGCCCACTTCGGGTCGGGCCCGTGGGCCGGGTCGGGCTGGGCCAAGCCGAGCCCGTCCCGAAAAAAAATTCGGGCCTAAAAATTAGGCCCAAGCCCGGCCCAATGTTCGTTTGGGCTTGGGTCAGGCCGGGCTTTTTGGGCTGGGCTTCGAGCTGGATCGGGCCGGCCCAGCCCAATGCTCATCCCTAATCACGGGTACCTGAGAAATATATTTGGGTCGGGTACCCATGAGAAGCTGACCCGCTCATGATCGGGGGTACCCATGAAAAAACACATTGGAAAACCTGAGTAACCGGTTGGAAACTTTGGGTTTGCCCCGCATGGCTGCAACTAGACCCCATCGGTTCACTGTGTCCCACCTCTCTGAATCCTCACAAGTCACGACTAAGTCTTACTCGATTCCTTCCATTAGGCCATGCGAGTGAAGACAAGAAGGGGGGAGAGATGCACAACTGCAGCAACTGATGCTGTCAAACGTGCGTGCGGAGATGGGTGTGACCGACCCATCATGGGAGAGAAAATTGCTCTACCGGTGTTGCAGTTAGGGCCATCGCCAGCACGTGGAGGGAGATGAAGGGAGCAACAATTGCCTTAGGGGGGTGCCGTCGCGATGGAAAAAGAGATAGATGAGAGCGGACTTGCGATGATGGTAATTGATTGGGGAAGGGGAGAACCGTGGAAATGGGGAGAAGGGGAACCCGTTGGATCATCGTGATCCAACGACCCCAACTGCAATTGTGTATAACGGGGCTGCATCCTTAAGGAGTTTAGGAGAGACGGGATAACCATTAGATCTTAATTGATCCAATGGTTAAAAAGATTGTGGGGTTGAAATTGGGGCTGCTGTGATAGAAGGGAAGTTTTATTTAATCGAAAATGGGGTTGCTGGAAAATATTTCTGGACTTTCGTCTACATGCCCATTATATTTTATATTTTGATAATGTAATAATATACGATTTCTTAGAAACTTTTTATTTGCACCGAGAACTATTATAGTTGCCAATAATATGTATTTGCTCACTGCTCACGTTTGATACCTGATAAAGCAAATCTTGGTTTTCGTTTCCGGACCTGGAAGAGGAGGAATATGTCAAGTATCTGCTTGGGACCATGCTTTCTTAGGTCTATTCTGTTTTCCGTGGTTTTCCCATGGTACAACTTCCGTACCAATTCGATCGTCACTATCATCAATATCTGGATCGGTTAAACATTCCATTAGGGATGGTCAAATTAGTTCATCAGTACACAAAATAGAAGACTCAACAAAATCAATAATATGTGACTAGTACACTTGATATGGAAGTGCAAGAAGGTACATGTGATAAAGAATATCAAAGGTTATTTGTTTTAATAACTTCTACTTTTAATTACGATGCGGATGTTTATTGTAGTGACCCGCGAGTACTCGTGGGTACCCATTACCCATTTAAATAATTCGGGTATCCGTTGAAATGGGTCGAGCCGACCCGTTGACCCGGTAATAATGGGTCGGGGCGGGTCACGATTGAATGGGCCGGGTACCCGCCCCCATAAACACCTCTTCATCATCACTTGTTTGTAAAATTTCTTGTCATGACAGTGCAGATGACATTCTGCATTTTGGGGATGTAAATGGGTATATATTCTTCTTAACACTTAAGTGGGAGAACAAGTTTTCAATTTGAGTTAGTAGTGCATGGTTTTGGGATTGTCCGAGTATTATCTTATTTGATTTTAGTTGTGTGAGAAAACGGATTATTTTGTTTTAATTTGATTTGATTCGTCGAGAACGAATAAATATGCACTTTAATGCTAATATGCGCGGGTGTTGCCTTGGTGTGCCGTGTAAATTGTTCACTTGACATGGTGCATGGTGACCAGCATTTGATATGATCTGTTTACAACGAACAAAAATGTGCTATAGTACTAGCGTGGGCGTGCTGCCTTATTTTGCTGCATAAGGAGTTTGTTTGGCACAGCGCACAATTGCCAGCAACCGTCGTCATACCTTGCTTGTTTTTTTCCCCTTTCTGCATTTCAGTGGTGGAGCATCTTTGATCGACTCCTCCCTTGCTTGATCTCCGCAGGTATCAAGTTGGAGGGATTTCATGAAGGGTGGGAAGAAGGTATGTCGTCAGAAACACATACCTGGTTTCTAGAAAAAACAGACTTGCAGACTGCATGCTTGAAATTATTAGCACATGAATTATTTGATCCGTTTCTTTTTTTTTAGAACAAGAAAGGAGAGATTCGCCCGCCAAAGCTAAAGACCGAAGACCCCAACAAGTCTTACGTGCAGAGACCTGTGAAGCGTGGCTGATACCTGAAGTCGATCCTGTCGCTCTCTCTCAATCTGCATCTTGTTACTGCTATCCTGTATGTGTTGTATTCCGACCTGTAAGTAGCATACCTCCTATCTGCTTAGATCATGTTCTGCAACAACGTTAAAGGTTCTGTTCTTGTATTGCCAAATTTTAATTTATCGGCGTAGTTGGGTCCATTCTGCTTGGGGGGGGGGGGGGGGGTCATTAAAAATGCATTCTTTAGTTGTGTTATAATGAATGTGGTTATCTTTCTTGTAAGACCAGGTCATTAAGGAACTCTCTTATATTAATTGTAGCTATATCTTTTATAAACACGATTAGGATGTTTACCTTATCTGTCACTTGAGATGTTTTCCGGCCAGCTCACTGTTCACTCAAACCCTTGATTTTCATTTTGCTTGAACAATTGATTGAATGCACTTTATTCACATTGTTGCTACCAGTTTGTATTTCTTGTATTTTTTTAATAGTAGGCCCGGTAATTTCGGGAGTCTGGAGCGTCCCCACTGGGATTCGAACTCGGTTCCTTTAAAGTGGAGGCATACTGCTCTATCACCAGAGCACTCCTTGGGTTCGTTGTGTTTCTCCTTGGGTTCGTTGTGTTTCTTGTATTTGCAACTAAGATGATGCGATCTTTTTATGGTATTTTGATCTTGTATTTGCAACTAAGATGATGTGATCTTTTTATGGTATTTTGACCTAGAAATGCCAGTCCAATATTTGGGACCTCAAACTATTCATGGAGGGCCATCTAATCTAGCTTTTATTGCCAAATCTGTTGTTATTATTATATAGGTA
This sequence comes from Ottelia alismoides, assembly GCA_037367405.1. Classification (NCBI taxonomy): domain Eukaryota; kingdom Viridiplantae; phylum Streptophyta; class Magnoliopsida; order Alismatales; family Hydrocharitaceae; genus Ottelia; species Ottelia alismoides. The sequence continues at coordinate 924,753 of JAZKJV010000622.1, forward strand.
TTTTACACTGATTCTCATGTAATCTTTCGAAATCATACGATTGTCCCTACAAATTAGCAAACAAAATATATAAGAAGTTACTTCTGATTTTTTTTAATTTACTTTTGTTTCCCCTTCTTTAACCTCATGTTTTCTTCTTCCCTCACACTCACCTATAGCCCTGCTGTTGCCAGCTCCTTCTGCCCACATCCGCCGACCCCTTTGCCTATAGTATCATTGGATAATGTCCTAGCATTGTTAGTTTCCTCCGCTCCACCCATCGCCCTCGGCTCCCACCATACTTCATCCCCTTTGCTTTGAGCATCCCAATTGCCCCTATGCTTTGAGCATCCCCACATCATCCTCCAGGAGAATGTGAGTTGGATATGCTCAAGTGGTAACATTCAAGGGTGACAGTGGGGGTGGAAGGGGAGTTGTGCGTACGATGGAGGCGATCAAGATGGAGTGTCACTAGGACGCTACACAATAATGCTAGTGGTGAATAGGGACGTTGGCAGAGGCGGACCTAGCATTTTAAGATAGCGGAGGAGGCACTCTTAATCAAGTACCAACAATTTCTCATATTTTTTCTTCGAAGGACTTCGTGCCTTCAAAAGGTCACAGTGCAAGAATATGAAGTTAACATGCATACATGCGTCCTTACAAAAAAAAACTAAAAAGATGTTTATAGATTGTAATGTGTAAGATAAATACTAAAGATTTCTTATCTATCGAACAATAAAATGCTTCATTTTTATCATTAATATTTCTCTTCCAATCAATGGATAGAGTTCATTTCGAAATAATTTCCTTTATGCATGCAACTTATGTGGCTAAATAAAATCCATTAAATGAATGAATATTGGCAATACTACCATATTTGAGGTGAAGGAAGCGGGCAAATAGGCATAGAGAGTTGGCACGTTTCGTGTATGCAAGCATGGTGTGCTAGCGAGGTTTCGTGCAAAGGGGTTTTGGCATGGAGTCATGACTTGAAGGCGGGCGTACATATTTGCAAGGAGGTGCGATGATCCATGGGGCTCATGCTGAGGGGAGGTTCTCCAGGGTGCATGTGCCTTGCTTACCCATTTTTGACACGACGAAAAAAACATGAAATCTAGGAAATGAAACATGTACTTATTTTAGATGATAATGACGACGCAAGAAATATTGGATGATATACTTCATCTTGAAGTGGATGCGAACTGATGGTAACCATTGAACCTTTGGAGTTGGTGGATGGATCCAATCTACCCACTGTTATAATTAACAACAAAAGACCCATAATAAAACTACGTAGATGGACATTAGTTTATGTGTAGATACGAGGTTTTGTATTCCATCATAGATGAATGTATAGGGAGGTGTATATATCTTGTTTCTTTTCATGGAGAAACAACTCTAATGAGTTGGAATCATTAACATGAGGGATGCATTAGAGTCAATTGAGAGAAATTGCATTCGAGAACTTTTCGATTTATCAACATGTAGGCAATCCACAAGGTGCAAGTGTGTATTTAAGAAGTATAGAGTTGATGATACCATTGATAAATACAAAACTATATTATTTCTAATGCTTATGTCTAAAAAGTGGATATATTTTCAAGAAATCTACACTTTGGTAGCCAAATTTACCCTTGTAAGGATGCCCTTAACATAAAGGGATAATTATACCCATAACCCTGAGTAATTTCGCAATAACAATCATGACCCTGTATAATCGCGAATTACACAAGGAACCCTGAGTAGTCACTCCGTCTCACACTCATGACCCTCCGTTAATTTTCTCCTTAACTCAACCATACTATTGGGTTAATCTAGCCCCTAACCCATCCAACGGCTGCTAAATTAAAAAAAAAAAGAAAAACCTTCTTCGTATCTCCTTCCCTTCTTCCTCCTCCATCCCTCGCCGGCAGCCACCCACTCCGAAGCCCGCCCGCCCGCTCCCGGAGGAAGAGGATGATGGGGTCGTGGATGATGTCGATGCCGATGGAGACTCTCCTCCGCTCTCCGCCTGATACGCCATGGTGCGTCTCGTCCCCGATGACAGTCCTCGCAGCGTGACGGAGGCCGAGCTGCTCCATCAGATTCCGTACGCGTTCCTTCTTCTTGGAGTGGGAGAGATTGTGCGGGGAATATGAGCGTCTCTTCGACGGTGAGCATTGGGTAGAGAAGGTCATCCTGCATGACGTAAGCGGAAATCACCTTGAGGAGTCTGCTCTCCAGGGTCTCCCCGTTGAGGCGCACGGACCCCCTGAGGCTCCCCTTAGCGATGCGATTGGCCAGCGCATCGATCAGCGTGGTCTTCCCGCTGCCGCTTGCACCGAGGACAGCGAGAACCTCGCCGTCCCGCGCTTCCCCCGTCACGGAGTCGAGCAGAGTGCGTGGGCCGGAGCGTGGGGATGTCGATTGGGTTGGGTGGCGGCCGGCAGCCAACCACTCCGAAGCCCGCTCGCTCCCGTCGGCAGAACCCCACCTTACAGAGATGGCGGATTGGCCGTTGCCAGTGCCGACGTCCCAAGCGAGGTCGTGACGGGGGCACTTGGACGCGATGAAGCGGAAAAGCTCGAGAGGGTACGACGGCCGCGTTTTATTCTGCTGAAGATGTTCTGCTGAAGATGTTCTGTAAATAAAACTGTCCCATTTCCTTGAAATAGATCACAGAAGCCAAGTCGAGGAGACGAAATCGGTCGGAGGACGAAATCTAAGGCGCCAAGCAGCGAGGATCTGCGGGACGGGGTTCGGATTGGAGATGCGAGGAGAGATCTGGAAGAGAGATCGAGGAAGAGGACATTGGGTGGAAAAAGGAGATATCTCTGCTTTCTTCCTTTGGATTTTGTTTGCTGCTGTCTTACGTGGAATTTCTGAAGTTCTGATGACATGGGGCCATGGGGGAGAAAGATGAGGTCTCCTGTTGGCGATCATGAGCCGCACAACTACAAGCTATTCAAATGATCCGTTGATTTTGATTTGAATTGGATTTTGATCTGTTGGATCGGCAGTGCGTGTGGCTGGGAATGCGAATTGGGAGAGGCACAAGCCGCACAACTACAAGCTATACAAGTGATCTTGTTTTCGAAGGATGACGCCCTATACAAGCTATACAACGGAAAAGCTCGGGAGTGTAAGCGGAAAAGCTCAAGGTCGTGACGGGGGCACTTGGAGGCGATGAAGCATAACATCTTCAGCAGAACATCGTAACATATGCGTCACACAGGGAATGAGACAATTTTATTTACAGAACATAGGATAATCAGTTGGTGCTCCAGATTTTTATGACGTTACGGGGGGGAGCGCCGCGGCGGCGGATGCGGAGCTTCGAGGAGAGCTCACTCGGCATCGGGATGGCGGTTCGAGGAGGACCTTGACGGGTGGTGGGGGACTTCGAGGTCACCGGGAGGGGAGGGGGTGGGGGTGGGGGGTTAAGATGGCATGTTATTGGAAATAAAAATGTGCTTGAGGGGCAATTTCATCCTTTTTCAACGAAAAACGTCAAATATAACGTGTGTCACAAACAGAATTTAACACAGGGTTATTTCATGTAAGAGTTAACCATTACTCAAGGTTCCCCGTGTAATTCGCGATTATGCAGGGTCATGATTGTTATTGCGAAATTACTCAGGGTTATGGGTGTAATTATCCCTAACATAAATAATATATATGGATTTTAAACAGTTCCAAATAGATGTAAATACAACTTTTCAAAGCGAAGAATTGAGAGATGTTTTTTATATACAATGAACTAATAGCTTTTTGGTGGAAGGAAATAAAAAAGAGGTGTATCGAAAAGAATGTTGTAAGACTTGAAACAATCTTCATAATAATGGTATCTCAATCACAATACTATTATTAATTTGGGCTCATTATGAATAATTAGATGATCATATGTATGAAAAGATAAAGGGTTCAATGGAGCTTCCTCCGCTTCATTTTTCGATATTTGTTTTTATTTTTTAGGAAATAAATTCATTTATTTTCATCACTATATCTCTAAAATATGTCACTCCAATTCTGCCATAAACACAGAATTCTATGTCCTTCTCTAGAACATGTCGATTACAACAATTTTAGACCATTAAAATTACCTATTCTAGATGGAAGGCACATGAGTCTCTATTCTGACGAAATTGAAATAAATATTAGAGGGATATAGTGATGAAAATACATGACTTTTTAAAAAAAAATAAAAAATACAGGAAAATGAGGCGGGGGCAACCCCATTTTTTCTAAAGAAAAATGGGAGCATATTTGTTCTAATATCATTTTATATCGATGGCACATTGCATATCGGAAATAACATAACTAGACTATCTAAAATGGAAAAAAAGTTGAACAATGAATTTAAGATGGACATGGATGAAATTGATATATCTGAAATTTTCCCTTGTTTTTGATATTTGTGTGGTCGTACTATATCATTTGGTTCAATGCTTGTGAAAGATTTTCAAATGCCAAATATACAAATTTTTACAACAAATGCATGTTCAAAATCACATTAGAAAATTTGCATTGATGAGAGCAGAAATAGCTACAATAAAAAGAGGACTCTCTCCTACTCAAAAAGAACCCCACCGAATGGACGATTTCTAATATCTTATTTACCAAAATGACGCGTCACATTTATGTTTTAGATATGCATCAATTATTATGATACTAAATAATGAAAATATGGTATTCATTGTATCCCCTTGTTAGATATTTATCAACTTGGCTTTCCGAACCACGGATTTAAGGATGCCGATTTTAAAAACAGATCAGATACGAATCGGATATGCCTATTTTCAAATTCATATTCGTTTCATCTATATTGAATACGAATATAGATACATATATGATTCGGATATGCATTTAGGAAACCTTATCCTTAAAATACAGTTACGAATTCGAATCGGATATTTATTGAATTCGAATACGGATCGAATAAAGAGCGTGGACTCGAATATGGATCGAATAAAGAGCCAATCCAAATATGAATCGAATAAAGAGCCAATCCAAATATGAATCGAATAAAGAGTGAACCCAAATATGGAATCCAGATACCGATCGAACAAAGACCATGTATGAATACGAATTGATTTTTTATCAAAGTTCTTAAGAATTTAAAAAATGACAATGAAATATAAATAAGTTGCATCATGACAAAAGAGAGCGTCGAGATGACTTGCGTTCTTGATTGGAAGCAAAAAATAGGACAAGGTTTTGTTACATCTAATCGTGTACATCTCCAAACAAACATAAGTTTATTAATATCATTAATATATTGTATTATATAATATATAATACTAATATAATAACACAGGTACTTGGCTCATATTATATTAACTAATATATAAAATAATATTAAATATTGAATTCAGATATCCAGATCCGAATATTCAAACCTACTGTATCTGTATCCGTATCTGGAAAATTTTTACATCCCATGTCCATATTCGATTGGTATTCGATTAATATTCAGATACGAATCTACGAATCCAATATTTTTCGAATAAGATAAGCGGATATACGAATGTATCGGTATCCGTTTTCATCCCTATATTACCCTAGATTTTCTCTGAGTAGATATCAACCCTATCATCGATATCAATGAAATTTGAAATTTTCAATATAAAACTTACAACGTTGGACCAATATCAATGATTTGTCACTCACTCATGTTAGCTTGATTTTGCCACTTGTTTTCAATGCATAAAAGTAAAATTTATTTCTATTATTGTGTGACCCCCATTTCTGAATGGGAGCTTCATCTTCACGATCGAGATCAAACATCTTTAAAAAAAGAAAAAGGAAAATCCATGCAGATGTATTGTACACATTATTATGTTGATATTAAATAATTTATATTTAATAAGTATTAATAATCTAGTGATATGTACCAAAGTACAATTGCCTTTTTTTCAAGTAGAAATTTTAGTTTCAAATCTATTTCCATCCATCTTTTCTTTCAAATTTGTGGTTATTTTAAATGATGTATTCTTTAATATATATGTTATTGTACTTGTTTGTATGCTATGCTTGATTTCCAATATCATTCAACCTTATACAAATAGCATGCGATATAACATAGCTTTAATGTGTAAATACACCTCTTTCTTGCCTATTTTTGGAACTAAGATGATCTTAAGTGATGGAAGAACTTCAAAATATTGAGTCATTTTTGAGTTTTCCACCAATATCGTCAGTATCCCATGTTATATTCATTTCTATATCTATTGATACGATATTGATACTTCAAACCTTGTTCCAAATCATATCGACGAGTAGGCGAATCAAAAGTACAATGACATGTCTAAATGAATGCAGGCTAATAGAAGAAAAGCGATCGACAAGGAGCGGATGTTGTTCCCTGTTGGAAGGAAGGACAACATAGCACTCGAAGCTGCAATGTCTTAGATGTATACCTGACTCGTCAACCAAAATTCAAGATGATCGACATGTTGACTATGAGAAATCACAGAACTACAAGGTATGTCGTCGACGAAACTTCTTCTTCGGATGAGAACGAGAGAGATAAAGAGAGAGAGAGGGATGGAGAGAATGAGAGGGATGGTTGGGGGCTCCCGAACTCGAGGTGTTTTTTTTGCTCCGATGATCGGCTTCTTCTCCATTAGGAGTCTATTTATAGGGCGCTAGCCCCTCGAGCCGTCCGCCCCTCAACCTCACGCCCTTCCGCCATATCCGGTCATCCCGCAACCGCCGGCCGCGAAACGGCCGGGGTGCAGTTGCTGACCACTTAAGGTCACTCGTTTTCGGAACCGTTCAAACATCTCCCACTTGACCAAAGTGGTCAAAACATATATGCTCTCACTATTCGTGTAGCATATACATGGAGATTTATCATGTGTGGATCATTATCTATGAAACCTCTTTCTTGACTCATACATTCCTGAGTCCCATTAAACCAACATGTTTAATGTATGTTCCTACTGCTATTCCTTTCGTTAGGGAATCAGCCAACATGTCACTGGTAGGTATGTAGGTTACCGTGATTTCTTGCTTCGCCACTATATCTTGTATATAGTGATATTGGATCTCAATGTGTTTTCCTTTAGAACTATTAGCCCCACTATTGATCAAGCTTATCGCAGCTTGATTGTCACAATACATTTCAATTGGCCCTTTTACCAATTCGAGGCTTAGGTTCTCTAGAAAACGCCTGATCCATACAGCATGAGTGGTGGCCATGCTACATGCAATGTACTCAGCCTCCTGTGTATGTCGAGATACACATCCTTGTTTCTTGCTACCCCAAGAAACGGCTGCACCACCAAACATGAACAGATAACCTGATGTGGATTTTCTATCATCTACATCCCCTCCGAAATCAGCATCGGAGTATCCTACTACCTCAAGCGATTCTGCTTGATACACAAGTTTCAGATGTACTGTCCCTTTCAGATATCGAAGAATCCTCTTTACAGCTTCCCAATGTGCTGGACCGGGATTGCTTTGATATCTACTGACTAAGCTTACTGGATAAGCTAAATCAGGTCGAGTACACATCATTGCATACATTAAACTTCCTACCGCCTGTGCATATGGTACATCTAAAGGTTTCTGCCCCTTTCCAGGACACTGACTCTTACTGAGACTTTTTCCCATCACAAGTGGTGTTGGAGCTGGAGTGCTATTCTGCATTCCAAATCTCCTTAATACAGTATGCAAATATCTTTCCTGACTAAGGCTCAATGTCCTTGAGTCCCTGTCTCTTGTTATTTGAATTCCAAGAACATAGGATGCTTCACCCATGTCCTTCATCTCAAATTCATTGCTCAATTTCTGCTTGATTTCATTGAGCATTTGTATGTCATTACCTGCGAGCAGAATGTCATCTACGTACAATGACATGATTGCAAACCTGCTCCCACTCTTCATGACATACACACAGTTATCCAATTTATTTGAAACAAATCCAAATTGAATAACTTTCTCATGAAATTTGAGATACCATTGCCGTGAAGACTGCTTTAAGCCATATAATGACTTTCTTAACCTGTAAACCTTTTTCTCCTGACCTTCAACCTGAGATCCTTCAGGTTGTTGCATATAAATCTCCTCCCTTAATTCTCCATTGAGGAAGGCCGTCTTCACATCCATTTGGAATAATTCCAAATCCATATATGCGACTATGGCTAAGATCATCCGAATGGATGCAAACTTAGCCACTGGAGAGTAGGTTTCCTGGAAATCTATTCCAGCTTGCTGAGTATAACCCTTGACAACTAATCTGGCTTTGTATTTGTCAACAGTACCGTCAACTCGATACTTTTTCTTGAATACCCACTTACATCCTATGGATTGCCTACCTTCTGGCAAATCACATAATTCCCAAACACCGTTTCGTTCGATTGAGTCGAACTCATCTCTCATGGCGGCCGACCATGATTCCGACTCAGATGAAGTCATAGCTTCATTAAAGGATATGGGATCTGTACAATCCGCGACATCCTCATCCACGGTGTAGCACGACGCCTCGCATCCATAGAAATGGTAATCTTCCATCCATGCGAGCCGTGTTTTGGGTCTCTTGTTGCCGATTATACTCGTGGATTGTGTGGGTCCACCCACTTCCTCTAAAGGATCATCATGTTCTATAGGTTCATTCTCTATATTTGGATGATCGATATCATCCTCAAGTTCTTGTCTAATATTCAAGTCGTCTTCATTATCTTGTAAGATAATTAGAGGATCTGATTCCTCTACTTCATGCTCTTTTTCTTGATGAATTTCAAGAAAAGTTGCATCACGACTTTCAATTAGACCTTTGGTTTCATGGAAGAACCTATATCCTTTAGAATGTTCACTATTTCCAATAAACTTGCACTTTAATGTCCTGAAGTCTAGCTTGTCTCTAAGCTGACTCGGTACCAGAACATGTGCTACACATCCCCATTTCCGGAGATGGCCCAACTCGGGCTTTCTGCCATTCCATATTTCATATGGCTTTGATTCTACGGACTTGGTGGGAATCCTATTCTGTATATAGTTCGCAGTCAACACTGCCTCTCCCCAGAATTTCTTCGAGAGTCCTGAGTGTGAAAGCATACACCTTACTGCATTCATCAAAGTTCGATTCTTTCTTTCTGCTACACCATTCTGCTGTGGCGTATATGGCATTGTAGTCTGCCTACGAATGCCTGCTTGAATGCAATAATCCTCAAATTCCTTTGAGGTATATTCCCCACCTCTATCTGTCCTAAGAGTCTTGATTGGTTTTCCCAATCTTGTCTCCACTTCTGTCTTATATCTCTTAAATGTTTCAAGTGCTTCCGACTTTCTTCCTAAGAGATAGACATAGGAGAATTTCGAGTAGTCATCAATGAATGTTATAAAGTATTCCTTATTTCTATGTGTGCTGACGCTCAGCGGTCCACATATGTCTGAATGGATCAAACCTAGTAACTCCGTTGACCGAATTCCGGTTGAGAAGGGTCTTCTCGTCATTTTACCGGTCAGACAGTGTTCGCAGGGCAATGTCCTTGCACCCGTGATCTTAGGCAACAAATTTGCCTTAATCATTTGATCCATTTTAGAATTTCCTGGATGACCCAGTCTCATGTGCCACAAGTCATAATCAGACAAACAACACACGGAATAATCAGAAGAGACATTCATTGATTCACTAGAAGTTATTACAGGAAGACAGAACAGGTCATGCTCGGGCACAAACTTTCCCATCGCATAGACCTTCTTATTCTTGCCTATTGAAACACGCTTATTATAAAATCTAACTTCGAAGTCTTTCTTGAGCAGCACTGGGACAGATATCAGGTTCCGACGTATCCCTGGGGCATATAGTACATCATTCAGTACCATAATACTATCTCCCAGGTCAAGTCTGTATGTCCCAACACCCTCCACGTCCAGGTAGGTGTTGTTCCCCATGAAGATCCTCTGTTTGCCTTTGCTCAGCTCCTTGAAGTCCACCAGGCCTTCCTTCGTCTTGGCGATATGTCTGGTTTCTCCAGAGTCGATCCACCATCCATCACTGTCTGTGATGACGGAGTTGCATTCCACGACTGCCGCGAATTCCATTTTCTTCTTGCCTTTGTTTTCAGGCACTTTAGAATTTCCTGGCTTCTTCTTGTTGGGGCAATTGACCTTGAAATGGCCATATTTGCCACAACCGTAGCAAGAGCCGCGTGGGTATTTCCCACTCTTTCCCTTGAAATTCGCCTTGGAGGGGCCTAGTCTTTTCTTTGCGTGAACGACATTTGCTTCTTCTTCTTCCTCGACCTCAAAGATCTCTGCTTTTGATCTTTGTTTGGAGAGGTCATGCTCAATCGCCAGCTGTGCAGGTAGGTCCGTCACAGACTTTATGTTGCCGTTCATTCTCAGAGATGTGGCAACCATGTCGAATGACGGAGGGAGACTTCCTAGTATGGTTGCGATCTGCATCTTCTTCGGAATTGCGCAATCAGCAGCCGCAAGATCCTTGGCCATCACGATCATCTTATTCACGTGCTCGAGGACGCTTTCAGATTCCTTCATTCTACACGAGTTGTACTTGTGTAGAAGAAGCTGGACGCTCAATTCCGATTTGGAGTGGTATTTGTCCTTCATCGCGGTCCAGATCTCGTAAGCTGATTCGCAGTTCTCAAAGACCCGAATCAGGTTCATATCCATATGGGTCAGCATAAAGCTCCTAGCCCTATTATCTATTTTCTCCCACTGTTCGCGGGACCTAATTTCATCCACAATTGGATTCTCAGATAAGATTGGGCCAGGTTTGTCTATGATGATGTGTATGCTATCGTGTAGCAGGCCATAGTAGATCTTTCTACTCCACAGTTCATAATTAGTACCATTAAGGTACTCAATTTTCCCTACCTCAGTGGCAATGGTTTTGCTTGTCATTTTTGTTGATCTAATAAATATAAAAGTTGTATGAGATGGTGTAAAAAAAAATTAACAAAAAAAACTATTAAGAATGGTTAAGATGAAGGTGAAGCCTATTATACTGAAGTTAAGCTATGAAATAAAAGGTTCTACTTAGTTCAGCCTAAAAGTTAATAGGATTAACTAGTTACGCAAAAAGAATAATGGTGCAAGTGTGTTTAACAGCTAAAAATAAACTGCAAATAATTACAAGCGATAAATCGAAGATCAATGTTGTTATGAGATTAAGTAAATTAATGAAGGTCTCCCCTTTTTTATTAAACAACAAGACAAGGTAGTGATGTAAAAAAATAAATGCAACTTTATTAACAAAGTGCCTAAAGGTTAATGGAGGTATAAGATTATCTAGTTTCACATTGACAACAAAGGTATAAAAAAAACAATCTTATATCTATATTTTTAATTGGTTGATCCAAATTTGCAAACAAACAAAAATAAAAAAAATGCACTTTTTTTTTTTAAAAAAACAAGCACGCAAGAGGAGTTCACGTTAAAAAAAACTACAACATAAAAAACGGCAAAGATATAATCACAAAAAAAATGTAATTAATAATGCAATTTTTACCAAAACCAAGTAAGAACAATTGATGCCTACGGATCAAAAAAAAACTGTGCTAATATTAAAACGTGATTACAAAAGAAACTACAAATCACGTTAAAAAAAACTGAAAAAAAATACTAAAACAACGTCAATGTTCAAAAAAAAAACGATGGCGCTGGAAGAAAAAAAAGTGTCAGACTTTATTATATAAAAAATTAAACAAAAGGGAAAGAGGTGCAAAAAATAACTCACGGAGGATGTCAGAATTTCAATTTTATAACAATATATAAAAACGTGAATAAAAAAACAAAAAAAACACGTGATGAGCAAGGGGCCAGAGATTCACAAAGCAAAAGAAAGGGTACACGTGGTCGCCGCTTTTCCACTTGCGAGCCAAAAAAAATTTTGTTAAAAAATATAAAAGGTTACCTCTCCCCGTGTTAGGGTTTCCTGGGCTCGGGGAAAAAAGAGGGGGCGGCGGCGTAGCTACAACCTCTGTGCCGATTTCGGATGGGCGGACGTCGGCTGCGATGGAGGTCGATCAATCGTGCTCGGGCAAGGCAACGAGGCAAGCCACAACCATCTCTGATACCAATCACAGAACTACAAGGTATGTCGTCGACGAAACTTCTTCTTCGGATGAGAACGAGAGAGATAAAGAGAGAGAGGGATGGAGAGAATGAGAGGGATGGTTGGGGGCTCCCGAACTCGAGGTGTTTTTTTTTTGCTCCGATGATCGGCTTCTTCTCCATTAGGAGTCTATTTATAGGGCGCTAGCCCCTCGAGCCGTCCGCCCCTCAACCTCACGCCCTTCCGCCATATCCGGTCATCCCGCAACCGCCGGCCGCAAAACGGCCGGGGTGCAGTTGCTGACCACTTAAGGTCACTCGTTTTCGGAACCGTTCAAACAAGAAAGACAACCATGACTTTGATGTTGCTTCTGAAAGAGAGTCTCGAGATTTCCTGAGGTATGCTATAAGTTTTTCAAAACCGTTAGGGTAGAAAGAGTGATCGAAGACTATGTATATTTGTCATCTTATATACTAGTTGGAGAACTTGCTTTTCAATCAATAAATCCATAACATCGCATACACGATCAATCTTTACGAGTGATCTAGCTTGTGATGATTGAAAAGAGCAACTCCAGTTTTTTGTAAACAACCACGACTTCGATGCTGCTTCTGAAAGAGAATCTCAAGATATCCTGAGGTATGCTATAAGTTTATCAAAATCATTAGGGTAGAAAGAGCGATCGAAGACTATGTTTATTTGTCATCTTATATTCTAGTTGGAGAACTTGCTTTTCATTCAATTAATCCATAAAATCATGTACACGATCAACCTTTGCGAGTGATCTAGCTTGTGATGATTGAAAAGAGCTACTCCACTTTTTTTAAAGCTCGAAGTTCTTGTAAATTGTCTAAACACCACAATTTCGGAGAAAATATGCTGCTCAAGACCAAACCAAACATGAAACTTCTTGGACTTGTTTGGCTACATGCTCGATAGACTAAGGACACATAGCATACTTGCAATGAAATTCCTTTCTTTGCTTACTATTTTTCCCAACCTTACAGCTGACCTTCAACCTCATTCTAGCTTATACAAAGGTGCTCATAGACATCATCTAGTACTTATTTATACAAAGGTGCTCATTGACATCATCTGGTAGTTAGTTTAGGGTTAAGGTCTTAGGATTCGTGATGCAGATTGAAATCGGCGACGGCGAATAAAATAATAATATATTTTGGTGGCTTTTTGGTAGAAGAAGAGAAGGGTTGAGAAGAGAACACGCCGGAATGCGCGGGGTTGAGGGGAAGACCGCGGAGATCGCGTGGAGGGAGAGAGAGAGGAGGGGGAATAAATTGAGATCAACTCAAATTTTCATTCATAATGGACTGACTAGAACAATGGCCTACCCTCTCTTTATATAGGAGAGAGGGTTTACAAAAATAGTAAACAAATCAAATTAACAACTAATTTAATCCTAATTGACCTCTAACTAACTTAATTGGACTCTAACTTATTTAATTGACCAAAATTATAATTAAACTCTACGAAATCAACGTTGAGATCACATGCGATCTCAATTATTAAATTGGACCACTACGACTGCTAAAAACGTAACTAAAAATGATAATTATCTAATTAAATAAATGTGGCCCCATAATTTGGGGTCACGCTGCATCAACTCTCCACTGCTTTCAAAAATTCGGCTCCTGACGAATTGCGTGATGTAGGTGGATAGTTGGAGAAATCATCCTTGAATTGGGCTTCAATTTCCTCCCATGAGATCATCTTCAACATTACGTTTATAATTTTTTCCAATTGGAGGGTACCACTGCAATTTTCGCACCCCTTCCTTTTTCTCTTTTTTCTTACTGCTCTGGACCTCTATGCAAATAGCGGAACGTGGGGTTTTTTTCTGCAATTTATCCCATTTAGTTCCAATTTCCACATTCCATGGGATTGAAATCCCGTAGACTGCGGCCCTTTGGTTAGGGCTTGCGCTATATGCGCGCGGGGTGAGGGTTTCTCGAACGCGCGACCAGGGGCGGCGGTCTCTCGATGGTTCCGCCTGGGCGGTTGCGTCGGGCACGCACGAGATGGTGCGCTGAAGGACGGATCTGGGGGCCTGCGTCGAATGGCGAGCAGACTGCGGTGGGTGGGCGAGGCGAGCACGAGCGGCTGCGCGATTGCTGGCGGCAGTGCGAGGTACGGCGGGGTGCGCTGGGGCGTTCGTCGGTGGCGCGCGGCATCGTTGAAGCGCCGCGAGGTTGGCGCGATGTCGCCGGCGGTGGGGTTGCAGTGCTTACGCGCGGGAGGCGCGAGTTGCTGGGCGGCGAGTGGGTGGGTGAGGTCGGGGCCGGTTTTGTGGATTGCTGGGGTGAGGGGTGGGGAGGCGCTGGATGGTGGGTAAGGGAAGGAGGGGTGGGGTTGTGGGGATTCGGAGGGAGAAGAGAGGCAGTGGCTGGAGGGTTGCACGGCTGGGTTTGGATGAGGAGGCGGTGGTGGCAGGGAGGGGTCCCGCGCAGTTGGGGGTTGTGTTGGGGTGGAGATAGCAAGGGCAGTGGGTGGTATTGGTGGTGCGGAAGGGCCCGGGACGGGGGTTGTGGGTGAGGGGGAAGGCTGGAGGGTTACCTGGGGTGGTGGGGATTGCGCCGGGGTGGCCGGAGGAGGTGGCAGGTTCGCTTCCGGCGACGTACTTGGCTCGGGGACGTGCTGGACAGCGGCATCTACGGCACAGATTTCGAGGATTTCGTCTTCTTCGTCCGCGGGATCTTCGTCGAAGATGGGTCCTTGATCCCCCTTTTCTTCTTGCACAATAGTTGTATCAAATAGATCTTCCTTTGGAATGAAAATACCTTCGTTTTCGGCTTCGAAATCGACTTGAACGTCGGTGGCATAGATCTGATTTTGGTCGTTGGCGGCGGAATCGTCGTCGATTTGTGTGCCCAACCATTCGTGCACCTTAATGCGTGCGATAAGACGTTGATAGAACTTTTTTGAGCGACGCAAACCACGAGATGGGCGGCGGAGACCGAATTTTGCACACCAATAGTCGATCGGATCGTCGAATCGTAGGTACGATTCGAAATCCATGCTCTGATGCCAATTGATGCAGATTGAAATCGGCGACGGCGAATAAAATAATAATATATTTTGGTGGCTTTTTGGTAGAAGAAGAGAAGGGTTGAGAAGAGAACACGCCGGAATGCGCGGGGTTGAGGGGAAGACCGCGGAGATCGCGTGGAGGGAGAGAGAGAGGAGGGGGAATAAATTGAGATCAACTCAAATTTTCATTCATAATGGACTGACTAGAACAATGGCCTACCCTCTCTTTATATAGGAGAGAGGGTTTACAAAAATAGTAAACAAATCAAATTAACAACTAATTTAATCCTAATTGACCTCTAACTAACTTAATTGGACTCTAACTTATTTAATTGACCAAAATTATAATTAAACTCTACGAAATCAACGTTGAGATCACATGCGATCTCAATTATTAAATTGGACCACTACGACTGCTAAAAACGTAACTAAAAATGATAATTATCTAATTAAATAAATGTGGCCCCATAATTTGGGGTCACGCTGCATCAATTCGTCTTGGCAAAACCTATGCAATTAAACTAACTTGTTTCAATTAGAAAACCAAATGATGTTGGAGGGAAGTTGGAAATTTCAAATTTGAAACAAGAAGAATCTTGGGTGGACTTTTAGTACTACATCTACTAGTTCTAAAAATATGGTAGACTTATATGTGAGTTCACACCTCAAACTCTTCTATCACTAGTAGAGGAAGAATGGATGACCACACACGCGCATGCGCTCTGCTCCGTCTTCGAGATCTGGCTCTGTTTGTAGCCACTTATATCTAGAGGTATAATACTAGGGAAACATAACATACTAGACTAGAAAAGACAATATTTGTCTTATACAAAGCAATCAAGGAGTCTTCCATCTTTCTCTCTTTTTGCTTTGTTTTCTCGACAAGATGCAGCACGATTTTGCGACGTGAACCTAAAGCACAACTTTTGGAACGATCTTAAGATAATCGTGACATGTTGTCATGGCTTTGTTTCATTAGCTTGTGGCATGATTTTAAAGTATGATTTAGCTTAGTGATATTGTCGTCGTGGAACGAGAATGTATTATGATTCACCTTTACATGAAAATTATGCTCTTTTTTTAAAATATCATTTGTGCTCCACCTTCTTGTACCGTTATCCCTTGTTCCCTTTAGTTAGTTGGACCGTCAATGAGTTCAATCAAAGCACGAGGTTTGACTTTGTACAACTCAGATTGTGGTATAATTAACTTCCCTACCTTTTGTTCTACGTACCTATATTTGTTTTTGAGAGACATGGTATATATGCATGTGGTGCTATACTACTGGTGCATATGTTATGAATGGAAATAGAATGGAAAATGTGGATAATCTTCTTTCTTTACTACTTTCCTGTATGTATATGTATGCATTTTTACAACTTGGTATTTCAAATGTAGATCGTACGTACGGACATGTGTTGTTGAATATCTAGAACCGGGAGGTGTAAGGAGGGAGGCAGAGGGGGGAGGGGTAGCGGAGGAAGGAGTTGGAGGGAGATGGGGGCAGAGAAGGTGGGAGGCAGGTGTTGACGTATATACCCTAGGTATTCTTAGGTATTCTTTCTAATTACCTTTGTGTCCAAATGTTAATATTTGATTGGGACATGAATGGAGGGTAACTAAAGGAAAGGAAAGGGTATAACTGATATTGTAGAAGCTAACAGGGGTATAAATGTAAAAAACCCAAAATATAAATAGGAGACATGCTACCATTGTGTACCCAAAAATTCTAGCGTCATTATACGACCTCCCTCCCTCTTATTGAATCCTTTCTCTTCCCTTCTTAGGAAAGATGTATGCAAATCCCCGAATATTAGGGATGCAAATGGACAGATACATCTACGAATATAGGTGTTACCATATCCTTATCCGTTTTTAAATACGAGTAATGATGCATATACATATATTGATGGATATGAAAACTATGTTATCATATTTGTAAAAAAAGATATGAATGTAAAACATATACTCATCGCATGCGAATAGTATGAGAAATACTTTATATATTAGATTCATTATAATGTATTGGATGGAATATAAGTGATATAAATACACTAAATGAGCTTATATCATATAATTATACTAAATATGATGAAGAAGGTAAAAAATATGTTATATATGGCTAAAATAAATTTACATCTATATTTATATATGAAAACGAATATAAGAATAGCGATACAGATGTTCACAGATATCAAAGTAATATCCATATATGTATCTATTTTATAACAAATATGGATATCAGCATCGAAATATGTTTTGAACCTGATTGAGGGTTGCACTTATATGATCGTCTCTAAATCATCCCTTCAAGCAAATGAGACGCGATCTATCAGAGGGTCTGACGATCACCCCCTGTTCTAAGGGGAGACGGTCAAACAACCGAAAGGGATGGCGGTCGAATTGCATTGGAAAACTTAATCGTATGTTGCAATCCTTGGGCATACGTGTTCACATAATTCCCCTAGTCCCTGAGATGAATTGCACTTTGGAGCCATATCGGGTACATCCGACATAGACATGAACATATGAATGCATAATCCATGCCATCATTGCCTATGTATCTGTCGACATGCACACACTCGCAAAGAAACATCCATGTCTTCAAGTGTATATGCATACGCACACGTATATTGATGTAGAAATACCTGCACACATGTAGACGTACCATATACTGGAACAAACAATACAGGTACATCCACAACCATGTACATAAGATGAACAGCACTTCCAACCAAAAGATCTCACTCTGGATAGTAGCATAGTTAGATTGCCTAATTATACTTGCATTATAATCAGTATGCTAGGGTTTTAAGTATCAGGTATCAGATTTCCTTGGGTAGGACTGGAAATGTCACAAAATTCAACTGTGTATAACAAACATCACCTCAAAACTTTCCAATACTTATCTTCAAGAGGGGACGGTATCGCAAATAATCCCTCAATTACAATCAGCTAAACGGAGCCTAAAAGAATGCTATAGATTACAACGTATGTATATCGACGGAAACGAATCAATTGAACGCAATTATATATAACGGGAAAAACGAAAATTTAAAACGCTCATTTATTACCATCCAAAATCGAACCGCCCGAACTCCTCTTCGAAGAGGTAAACTGACCTGTGACGGTTTTACCCATGAATTTGCCAGCCTTGCTCAGGCCACTTCCGACGGCTCCGAGGCCACTGCCTACAAAGCCAACTCCAGATCCAATGCCTGATCCGACGACGCCTGCTCCCGTACTGACACCACTGCCAACTGCTCCTATACCAGATCCGACCATGGATGTTGCTCCATCAACCGCATCCATCATGCTCCCTGTGACTGCGGATTCTTTGAGTTGCTTCCTTTCCTCCATAATGCGCTTTTCTTCTTCTAGCGCGGCTTCTTGCTCTTGCTTGTTAAATAAATGAAAGAAAACCTACAAGGTGTGAATATGGAGTGAGGAACACGGCCATGCAGAGGAAGCAGATGGTGAGCTGCAAGAATAGACGGATCTGACCATGTGGAAATATAACAGTTCAATACTTAAACTACGTTAGCTAAAGTATATGCAATATCCATCGTGCCCATCGAGAGATGAACATTTAGTGGTTGGGTAAATATTCATCTCAGAATCCATTTCAAGTTCTAACATCATTTTTTGTTTAGTCCCACCACCTATTACGGTGCTGGTATATGAGGCGAGGCCTGCTCTAACATCATTTCTAGACTACATGTTTTAGCGAGAGGAAAGAATCGGAACATGCCCATGTAGGAGGGGTGAAGCCAGAGCAAGCATTTAGTGCGCGGCCATCCAATGCCCGGTGGAGACTGAAACACATGATGTATTTATTAAACATGCATCCCGAGAAAGGTAGTAAGGTGATGAGTGCGTTATCGAACCAATCATGGCAAATACCATAATTCCTGAACACATTCGATTTGATCAGTAAGGTGAGCTGACCTTGATTGTAAGGGTGCCTCTGTCCTTTTTGTCTCTGATAGTCGTCATATCAAGCGCTGGTAGTAAGCGCAGTTCAAGCACTTTCGACGTTTCTGGTTCCATACCAATAAGGGGTAGCTTAACGATGCCCAACCTCTTGTCTTGTGTTATATCCTTGTCAAACACCTGTCCTTGAGGAAATAATGAAGACTTCAGGTGCTACTCTAACAAAAAATTCATGAAATTTGGGAGAATTCTCTCTAAAGACCGATTGGAGCAAGCATATACCAAACTAGTTGAAATTTTTTGACAATACTGTCAGAAGGTAAGGCTATGAGTACAAGCATGAGAAAGATCAGTGGTACCTCAAAAATAACAGACTGTGTTTCCTTGTCCTCCGCAATCAGCTCAAAAGTTTCATTCCACACTGGGTTCAGGTTGTCATCCACCACTCTGGTTTTCACCTTGAAAGTAGGCCGGATATGAACAACAACATATGGGTCTGATTTTCCGATCATTTCCATGTTTTTCAAATCATTTGCTTTCACAACAGTCACTGAAAGTTTCCCCTGTGGCTTAAGCTCCAAATCACTGCAGAAGGAGAGCAAATCTTATATTGCTATCATATGCAAAATAATTAGACGAATTATAACAAAGAAGCAAACTAGGATCGGAGATGCAATCAAAGTTATTAGACATGCTTTGGATCATCGGTGTTCTCTAATACCAATGTAGGCTTTCCTTTTGTACCTATGAACGTTCTTTATGCTGACGACACTGCCTAATAACTATGATTTTGTATCTGGAATTTATTGTGCTTTATGGAGCTAGGGATTTGGCGGAGGATCCAGCCTGGCTCCACCACTGCTCACATTATTATGACATTTGAGATGCATGCTCAAAAGAGAGTATAGGAGGAGATGCTTGACTTTGGTCGGTCTCCTGTTAGCTGGTAAGAGAGATGCATGATCAGTAGCTGACATGATTTCTAAAGCCCATAGACTTGGTCCATGCTGTCATACCATGAGCACACTCTCATATACCACATCCGCACAAGACAGTTCTGGGCAACTAGACAGACATGGGTGGATTCTCAAATTAAAGTGTCAAATGTGACGAAAAAGTGAAAACATCGTTACAATGGATGACTATATGCTTAGAACATGAAGTTAGACATTAGGTACGCAATGATATTTGAATATGCCCGTAACCGTCCACAACTGCATCCTTTTTTAAGAATATGAATATGCATTTTCATTTTTTTTAGAAAATATGGGGTCTACACCATGAAGATGTACACCTTAGCCCGTCTTTATATTAAAGAAGATCACGAAAAAATACAACGTTACACCAAATCAAACGTAGGACTCTTCCAAAAGGACACGAGTATGAGCCAACACATTTTCACAATAAAAGCTCTCTTGCTTAAAGATGACCCGTTTCCGACCAACCAAATAGCACATATGGTGGCAATGACTCTTTGCCTAACCTCCATTGAACCCCTCCAACTATCACCCATTGAGGCCCGAAAAGACTCTTGATGCTCAAAAGATATACATGGTAATCTCATTGCCTCCTATAGCCGTCTTGAATTCGGATACCTGAAAAAAATGTGGTCACTATATTTTATTTCCTCATATCTCGTAGGCATCAAGAATCCATGTAGCCGAAGATAGATCTGAATGGAGGCGAAGAATCCATGTAGCCGACCCTACTTAATTGTGGGAAAAGGCTTTGTTGTTGTTGTTGTTGTGTATCTCGTAGGCATCACACATCCACCCTTGTAAACCACTCAGCTCCTCTTTTCCCAGTCATGATACACCCTCTTCTAGTAGCCAAAGGAGGATTTTTATTCGCGGAAGCACTTTCCAACTCCATATAGGAGCAAAAGCGCACACATAAATCCCAGGATTAGATACCATATATCAACAAAGCATCTTATATGCTTTCCTCACAGAGAATTGGCCGTCCCTCGAAATCCACCCATCTCTACCGTCCATTGGTTACATCGCAGTACCAATGCTGCTCGACATCCGTATAAATTCTTCCAGTCTTTGATTAGAAAAATTTCCTCTGAAAGTAGGAGTCCAAGCTCCATTTGACCATGTATCTAATAGATTAACTTCTCTATCCTCTGCCATAGCAAAAAGCTGTGGGTAACAATCATATAAAACCCCTTCCTCCGACCAATCATCTATCCAGAACCAAAAAACTGAGTCAATCCCCTACAACGGGCCTCAGAAAATGAGCAATCTCAGGTAAAACATTACAAATCCCTCTCCAAAAAGTGGATGGTGATTCAACCATCTGCGGGACGTGCTGATGGATCGAATTAACTTAGTTAAAATGTCATCATGCTCACCCCATATCCGCAAGATCCACTTGGTTATTAAAGCATTGTTCATCTCCAACAACCTCAAAATCTCCACACTGCCATCTTCCTTGGTTTGAGTCACTGTGTTCCAATCCACAAGATTTATGCTAGCAACATATGTGGACGAGGCCCAGAAGAACCATCTCATCAAGGTCTCAAGACGCTTTTTACGACCAACATGCATCATGCACGTAGAGAGAAAGAAGATATGTATAACTGATAGGACCGCCTTCGCCATCACTAGACGCCCTCTCCTGGACAAGTACAATGCCTTCCAACCAACCATTTTTTTCTCCCAATTTAATCCACAAGAGGCGCCCAATCTGTTTGCCATAACCTCCCCCTACTGGAGGTAGCCCTAGATTTGCATTTTCAAAATTTACCAGATATGGATATTCATCCAAAATGGACATGGATTAGTATATGATTTTATGATTTCTGGTGGATGTGGAAATGAATACGGACATTATATGTCTATAAAGTATATACACAATTTTCATATCTATATTACACTTTAACTAAACTATATTGAAAAGACAAAATGAATCCAAAATGAATGCTACGAAGGAAGAAATGGATGCCTTGGTTAAAAATAATACTTGGGATATTGTTGATTATCTTAAGGATGTTCACGTCGTTGGCTGTAAGTAGGTTTACACGATCAAATATGATGCTGATGAGAGTGCTGACAGATTCAACGCTCGCATTGTGGTTAGAGGATACAATCAGAAATTAGAGATTGACTACCTTGAGACCTTTGCTCATGTTGCCAAGATGAATATGGTTAGAGTTGTTGTTTGCCTAGCAACTCATTTTTCCTGGAAAATGTATCAGTTAGATGTGAAAAATGTTTTCTTGAATGGTGATCTTAAAGAACTGTATATGAAAATGGCACCTGGGTTTGAGAAGGATGACAAGTGCAAACTAAAAGGTCCTGGTATGGACTAAAACAATCACCGAGAGTTTAGTTTGAACATCTCCATATAATCATGATCAGGAATGAATATACCCAAGTGAATAGAGACCATAGTCTGTTTATGACAAGGAATGATGCAAAAAATCTATTCTTTTAGTGTATGTGGATGATATGATGCTTATAGGTGATGATGAAAGAGAACTTTCCAAGATAAAGAAAACACTTGTAACTGAATTTGAACTGAAGGACCTGAGGAAATTAAAGAACTTCCTAGGTATTAAGATGTCTCGATCTCTAAGAAGTATGTGTCTAAATCAACAAAATATGCCCTGGACTTATTGAACGGTTGTGACATGTTGGATGCAAGCCTACTATTATTCCTATTGAGGCAAATCATATACTAAATAAAGAGGATGGTGAGCTTCTTTATGATGCAAGTAAAGGAAGGCATCGAAAATGGTATATGTGATAATATAACATATAGAACAAAAAAATTGGGGCAGTTCTTTTTTCCTGGACTATTCAATAAAGTCATGAAATATTTTCACAAATTAAATTACAATCAAATGGCTTCGGATCGGTTCAGTAATTGAAAATTACACAATTCAAGCAAGTAGAAATTCAAGGTAGACAAAGATAAATCTTTGGATTCAAAATAAAAAATATGGTCCTTTTTAAATAGGTCATATTGGGGAAAAATAAAAAAAATCTATTTACGTTCAATGATAAAGGAATTCATAATTTCCGTAAAGGATTCCATTATAGAGATTTGGATAAATAAAATTCATAGTATACTTCCTAGCCATTAGGACAACAATACCATTACGACCCAACATTGTCTAGTAACAAAGACGTCCAAAGACTAGAGAGTGTTGAAATAATACCTTGGACAAGGAATGGTTTGTTAGCATAATCTTCTTGTCCTCTACCGAATAGAACAAAATGCTCATATCCACCAAATGTACCAACAATATCAAAAAGCGAGAAAAAGATTCTATACTCGTGAGATGTAAGGCATATTTTTTTAAAGTCCAAGAGCCTACATTCGAGAATTAACTATTCTTTCATCTGAGAGATGTAATTAAACTGGTCACAACTTTAAAGATCTAATTATTCATGTCTTATTCCTAGCTGTCAGACCTGAACTTAGAAAAGAATACCTCACTCCGTGAGGAAAAAGTAGCTAGATAAAGGGAATCAATGAATTCTGCTGCTCGGTGGAACTGCCATCTTAAGTAAGGAAGAGCCAACATACTTTACACTTGGAGTTCAAAAGGACTTCAATGATATAAGAGAGATGTGCAATCGTGTGACTACTGTAAATTGGATTATGAGAGGAACCAAGAATATATAGTTGCATATCTTAAAGTTTATTAAGTTTAAAACTTAGATTATGATCGGGTTCCAACACACTTGTGATCCAAAGATTTAATCTTAGTGATGTTATTAGTCTTAGACATGAATTGGTATGAAGCTCAAATTCATTCCAAAGTATTTCACTTATTCCACAAATAAGTGTTTGCTCGAGGTCAAGCAAAGAATCAATATATGGGTTTAATGAATCTCGTATTCATCAACTAAAGATTGATATCTTGAGCCCTTTTCATAAGCAAATACATGTAAAAACGAGTTAATGTCCACCTTTAATCACTTGCACGTGCATAGTCAATAGTATAAAAATACACAAAAAAATCATAAAAATTACATAGCGTAAAAATGAGGAAAGATGTAGAAAATAAAAAATGAATGGGCTACAAGCCCGTTTATTCTGCCTAATCCCAGAAATTGAGAAGTATAACCGGTTGACAAATAAATGAAAGAAAATTGAACATAAAGCTCCAAAAATATTGAAGAACACTTGTATATTTTCACTTATATATAGTACATAAATTTAATTAATTTTAATAAATTTATTTTAACTTCGATTATCGTGAAACCACTTCTAGTATGCACATATAACTAACTTAAACATATGAAAAAACAAAAAAGTGCTGACCAAATATGTGGTAAACAAACCTAAACCCTAGTAATTGTCTTATAAAAGCCGATTTTCTCACTTAGACAATCAAACATGCTCAAATGATAATCAACCCGTCTTTGAAGTACTATATGTTCAATTATCTACAAAACATGTCTAATTTCAAAGGAATTGGAGTATATATGTAGAACTTGTGTTCTGAGGCACTATTGTATATGCTACAAATGTTAGAACCTCTTCATTTCATGTACAAAACTTCATGTTTTCCTTATTTCATAAACTTCCGCTTTTTCACTTAATGTTTCTGCTTTTATTACTTTATTTTGTAATATAACTAGTTACCAAGAAATTAAGATAAAAAAATCATAAAAACTCTAAAAATATACAAAACATTCACATCCATTTATTTATATAAAGTATTAGGAAAAAATAATGAAAGATGATGTTTATTCCTTTAACCTTAGGCTGTCTTATAGAAAGATACCTATGGGTAAATTACATAAGAGAGACATAAGAAAAGAAAATAGAGAAACAATACAGAAACACAAATATATCTCTACACTCCCCCTCAAGATGGAGCATAGATGTCAATCATGCTCAACTTGGATGAACACTTCTGAAAGAGTCCTCTTAGCAAAGCCTTGGTGAAGATATCCGTCGTTTGATCTCCAGAGCTGACATAAGAGGTAGAGATTAAACCTTTCTGAATCATGCCCTGTGTATAGTGGTAGTCTATTTCAATATGCTTAGTTCATTCATGAAATGCAAGACTGTTTGCAATGAATAGTGCAGCCTAGTTATCACATTGTAACTGCATAGGAAGAGGTACATCTATATGTAAATCTGCTAGCATTGCTCGAACCCACATCATCTTTGTGCTAGCTCGTGCCACAACCCTATATTCAGATACATCGCTTGACCTCGCAACCACGGTTTGCTTCTTACTATTCCAAGAAACAAGAGAACTGCTACAAACACAACAAAACCCGAAGTGGACTTTCTGCCCTTTGGACATCCTGTACAGTCTGCATATACACATGCATAAATAGTAAGTGTTGCTCCTTTCCTGAATAACAATCATGTACTTGGAGAAGACTTTAGGTACCTAATATCATATATACATCATCCATGTGTACTTGTCGGGGCTGCTCCATGAACTAACTCTCCCGACTAATTGCAAATGAGATATCCGACCTAGTTATAGTGACATAGAGAAACTTTCCCACTATTTCTCTGTATCTTCTCTTATCCACATCATATGTATCATCATCATATAACTTCAGACTAGGATCCATAGGAGTGGTAGCGGGTCGACATCCAATCATGATCGTCTCAACTAGCATGTCTGTCACATACTTCCTTTGGGTCATCACAAGACTGTGCTGATTCTTGGAAAATTATAACCCTAAAAAATACCGTAGGGTGCAAAGATCCTTAGTAACAAGCTGTTAGCCCAGAAATTCCTTTATCCTTTTTATTCCTTGCACATCATCTCCTGTAACCAGTATGTTATCAATATATACCATGATGACAACTGTACCTCTGGGAGTTCTCTGTACAAACAGTGAATGATCCACATTTGACATATGGAATCCCTGCTTCTCAATTAGATTCGAGAACTTCTGAAATCATGCCCTTGAACTCTGTTTAAGGCCATATATTGCCTTATGAAGTCTACAAACTTGCTGACACTCTCCCTCAGCAACAAACCCCTGAGACTGCTGCATGTAAACTTCTTCCTGGAGATCTTTATATAAAAAGGTACCTTTAACATCAAGCAAAAAGAGAGACCAATCACGTACCACAACAATAGAAAGGAGGATAAGTACAGTAGAGTGACGAGCAACATGCGAAAACATGTCCATATAATCCATTCCATAGGTTTGAGTAAAACCATGCACAATCAACCCGGCTTTGTACAGATCCAGACTCATATATGCATGGTGTTTAAAAGTAAACACCCATTTGCAACTGACAACAGACACTCCAACGTGGGCAGGAACCAAGCTCCGGGTATCACACGACTGTAAGGCAGCCATCTTCTCTTCCAAGCTAGGCGCCATCGACTGTCCTTCAAGGCCTCCTGATATTTCCATGGAATTTCCACGACAATCAATGCAACTGCAAACCTTCTAAATTCCCTAGTCAAGCAATCAAAAGAGACCTGGGATATGAGAGGTATGATGCACATGTTGAGATATTTATATCTCTCTATATTAATTTTTTATTTCTATTTTCTTCATTTACCTCTTATGTAATTTACCCATAGCTTTTCTCCTATATAAGAGAGCCCTCGGTTCTCTTCATGAATATGCAATTCTTTTCTTCCAACATGGTATCGGAGCAACGATCCTAGATCGGAATTTCCATATCCCACCAACCCTAACCCTACACGCCCCCCACACCGCCCAACCACTGACAGCCAATCTCTCCACCGTCGGCAACCCAACATGCTGCCACAACCTCCAGTGGGCCGCCGTACATCATGTTGTTGCAGCCTGCTGAACCATCCTCCCTAGCCGCCGGTTCCCTCCTCTTCGCGGCCCTGACGCTCATCACTGCTTAGTGGGTCATCTCACATTTTGTGGGTTGCAGTTTAACTGTTTCTGCATGCCTATACAATCTGATTTTGTTCGGATTTTGTTATTTCGAACATATAAATCACGTCTCCCAACCTTAGACTACAATAAGATTGATGAGGATGGTTGTATGAGTCTACACGTACAACCAATCCTCTATATGATTGTGTAGACTCGCTCGGAGTAGTCTACTCAGTTTTGTTCCGGATTGTCCCCCGTTCGTTTGACCATGTTGGAGAACAAGTGTGACATTTTTTCATTGTCGGATGCCTTCAACGGCCCGGCTCCCATCATGAAGATGGATGGGACCAATTACGAGTTGTGATCCATGTAGTTTCGCACCCTTATGCGATGTCATAACAAGGAGCACATTTTGACGGATTCAGATCCAGTGGACAAGACTGGAGCTAATGCTTCTTGTAAGCAAGATGATGCCTATGCTCGAATTTGGCTCTCCGAGACGCTCACCACGGAGATTGCCAACGACATCATCAACCAACCCACAACGAAAGCTATGCGGAACATCTTAGCAGACACATATGGGCATGCCAAGAAAGAGAGCAAGATTCTATAATTGCAGTACGATATCTTTTCGACCAAGTAGAATGATCGATCTCTTTATGCCCACTTCTCGCAACTTAGAGGCATGCTTGAGCTTTATGCCTATTACTACCAGCACTGAGCAACAACAGACATACTAGAATGCCACTATAACAGGAGTCTTTCTGTCATCCTTTGACTCTGTGTACGATGCAACACATACTCAACTACTTACTGGAGAGACGGTACCTCCAATGGAGGAGGTATACAAGAGGCTGAGCAGGATCACTGCTTCATCTACTACCATGGCCTAGACTCCCTCTGCTATGACCGCTTCTCGCGGCAAAGAGGGTACTTCACAGCTTCACAGGCACATACCCTGTGGTCAAGCAGGAGGATGTCAACGTGGTCCATGCTCGCATTACCACATCCAAGTCATTCAGAGGAGACATGCTATTTGAAGCATGGGTATCCTGCGTCTTCCCGAGTTGCTAAGTAGACATAGCCTACTTCAACTCCTTCTAATGATGCGTGGCTTGATGATATTATTTCCAGATTGAGAGAGATGATGACTACTCCAACCACTTCAGTTGCAGGTTCTTCAGATGTTGCACCTGCTGCCAGAGCTTCTTCGAGTTCATCAGGTATTGCTTATGCACTTACCAGTAGTAATAATTCGGATTTGACTGATTGATCATGAACTATGGAGCATCTCATCATGTGTGGTGATCGAGTACAATTGAGTTCTTATAGGTTTATCCCTCTTGGTAGATTAGTTGTGATTGCTGATGGGGTTCATCTACCTATTGTTGGTCAGAGGGAGATTGTCCTAGCTCCCTCGATGCGTTTGTAGAATGTCTTACATGCTCTAGAATTTTAGATGAATCATTTGTACATTAGTCAGATTACAAAAGATTTACATTGTCGTGCCAGTTTTGATCCCTCTTCTCTTGTGTTTCAAGCCATACTCACGGGCATGGTGATTGGATGTGGCCGTGAACAGAGATGGTTTTACAAACTGGTCCAACCTCCGTGTGCCGGTGATGCTACTATTCTGACTGGATCTGTTTCTCCTTTCATGTGGCATCTTCGATTTGGACACCTTCCTCTGCAGAAGTTATATCATGTTCTCCCTCAGATCTCTACTCATACTACCTTGGAGTGTGAGGCATGTCAGCTTAGGAAGCACCATCGTTCTTCTTTTTTGAGTCGTCAGAGTAGTCACAATAGTCAGTTATTTGAGTTGTTTCGTTTTGATATATGGGGTTCCAGTCGTGTTCCCGATCATCGGGGACATCGGTTATATATGGTTGTTGTGGATGATTTCTCCAAATTATCTTGGGTTTTCTTGTTAAAGAATAAGTCTGAAGTTGGTCATGTTATTAAATTGTTTCTCATTGAGATTAAGAACATTTTTTTGCTAATGTGAAGTTTATTCACACTGACAATGCCTTGGAGTTTTCTACTTTACAATTGACTGACTTTCTCAGATCTCTTGGTATTGTTCATTAGACTTCTTGTGCTTATACTGTGCAATAGAATGGTATTGATGAACGCAAACATCACCATCTTTTGGATGTCACGAGGACTCTCTTATTCAGAGTTGAACTCCTCATTCGTTTTGGGGTGATGCGTTTCTCACTGCATGTTACTTGGTGAACCACATGCCTTCTACTATCATTGGAGAAAAAGGTTCCTCTCTTGATTCTGTTTCTCGAGAAGGACCTATTCTCCCTTACGCCCAGGATCTTTGGGTTTGTGGTATTTGTCCACAATTTTAACCTTGGTCGCGACAAGCTCTTCTAGAGTTGTCAAATGGGTATTTGTTGGTTATTCTTGTATTCAAAAAGGGAATACATATTTTGATCTTGTACTAAAATATTATGAGTGCTGATATCACATTTATTGAATTTATTACGTATTTTCTACTATAGGTGACGTGTTGGCTAATGCTGACTCTAGAGAGGATGTCTTTGTTACTCCACGTCCGCTTCTTCACCAACAACACCCCATGTTCAGTCTCAGTCACCTCCTCCTCCACCTCCTCCACCTCCGTCTATCCTGATACAGATCTTACCATCTTTTTACATTTATAGGTCCTCTACTCGCTCCTCTGCTCGTGTGCCTTCCCCGTCATCCAGGACACCTCAAGTATATAATGAACACATTATTTCAACTGATGACACTGGTGATATGCTTGTTACACATGATACTATACAGGAGGAGATGATACCAGAGACCGGAGAGGTCGATGATCTCGATGTACCTATTGCCTTGAGGAAGCCGCGTCGTAACTGTGCCACTTATCCTCTAGCCGTGCATGTTTCCTTTGACCATCTTTTAGAGGAGTATATGAGGTTTGTTATGAGACTCTCAGCTGTTACTATCCCGCAAACATATCAGGAGGCCATACATGATAGTAGTTGGCGACTTGCCATGGACGAGGAGATGGCCACTTTGCAGTCTCATGGTACCTAGAGTGTTGTTTATGCTCCTCCAGGTGCCTTTATTGTGGGATGCAAATAGATCTTTACGGTAAAGCAACGAGCAGATGACAATGTGGATCTCTACAAGGCAAGGCTTGTAGCACGTGAGTTCACCAAAACTTATGGGATGGACTATCAAGATACCTTCTCTCCGGTGGCCAGACATTCAACATTACACATTCTTCTATAAGTTGTTGTTTCATGCGACTGGCCTCTTTACCAACTTGATGTGAAGAATGTGTTTCTATATGGAGATGTAAACGAGGAGGTATATATGCAGGAACCACCAAGATTTGCTACTGAGGAGGAGTATCAGAAGGTGTGCAGCCTCCACAAGGCGATTTATGGCCAGAAGCAGAGTCCGAGAGCTTGGTACCCGAAGCTTTCATAGTTAATAGAGCATCAGGAGTTTGCACGACCCACACTGTGGATCACTCACTTTTTGTTCAGAGGACACATAGATGTACTGTTGCTATTCTTGTCTGTGTTGATGATATTATTGTCACGGGTGACGATGAGCAGGGCATTCATGCTTCCACGGAATTCCTAGGTTAGCGATTTGTGACCAAGGACCTTGGCAATTTTTGATACTTCCTTCGGTTAGAGTTCGCCAGGAACCAATGTGGTTTTATGATGATCTAGAGGAAGTTTGTGACTGATCTTCTACTAGAAACATGTATGACAGGGTGCAAGCCTGCTATTATCCCTATGGAATGACGACGATACTGAGGAGGTAGACAAGAGGAGATACAAGGAGCTCGCTGCGAAGCTCCTCTATGCTACTATCACCAAACCAGACATATCCTTTGTTGTGAGCAAGGTGAGACAGTTTATGGAGCAACCCGGGAAGGTTCATATGGACGTTGTTTTTACGATTCCGAGATATTTGAAGACTTCGCTAGGCACCGATCTTCTATTCAACAGAGGTACATCTCTTGAGGTAACAACTTGTGTAGATGCAATTATGCAGGATGCCTTATAGACAGGAAGTCTACTTCTGGCTTTGTTATTTTTGTTGGGAGCTCACTCGTGTCACGGAAAAGCAAGAAGCAAACAATGGTTGCTAGATCCAGAGCAGAATCGGAGTACAGAGCCATGGCTCAAGGGAGCACAGAGATGATGTGGGTTAGATCCATCTTGACCGATCTTGCTGTGGAGGTACCTCTTCCCATGTATCTTCTATGTGACAATCAACAACTCAGTTTATTGCTAATAATTCTGCATTGCATGAACTAGAGGTGGATTGCCACTATACCAGAGACATGATCTAGAAGGGTCTCATATCCACCTCCCATGTTTCTACTAGAGATCAGACTGCAGATATATTCACCAAAGCCCTTGTTAGAGGTTCGTTTCAGAGATGTTGTTCCAAGATGAACATGAGAGACATATATGCTCCAGCTTGAGGGGGAGTGTTGAGATATTTGTATCTCTTTATATTCATTTCTTATTGAACATGTAATTCTTTTCTCCCAACATCACATGTATGCTTCTGCTTCCAAAGCGCAATAGGTATTATCCAGATCATTTGAAATCTCCTCAACCGGCATGTGTGTCCCATGTAAAGATCCCTGCTCAGACATATCATCAGACCCATCGTTAGGAACAATGTATTCAGAACATACCTGAGTCGTGTTGGATGATAAGCGGTGACCATGAGCAGGAGCAGGCCGACGAGTATAGTAATGTGACAACGGTGGGACAGGGATAATGGGAGGTGGCAATATAAGACGTGATGGAGGTGTCACGAGTGAAGGTGGTGATGGATTCGTTGGAGGTGGAGGCATGTAAATTTCATCATCGGAGTCTGATGAAGTCAACCTCTCACCTGTAGGAGAAACATCACCAACTTGAATTCAGCGCAATATTTCATGTGCAGTGAATCATAGGATCTATACCCTTTTTATGTCCTAGAGCACCCAACAAAGATGCATTTGACGGCTCTAGGAGAGCTTGTCAAGACATAGAGACAACTGGTGAACGGAGGCTACCGAGTCAAAAACATGAGTAAGTAAGAACAATTCTTTCTCTGGAAATGCAAGAGAAAAGGGAATTTTCTCATCCAAAATAGACGAGGGCATGCGATTCACAAGATAACATGCCATAAAACATCACCCCAAAATGAATGCGGGGCATAATTCTGAATGAGAAGAGTTCTGGATACATCAAGTAAATGATGATGCCTTCTCTCCGCAACACCATTTTGTTGGGAAGTATAAGCACACGATGTTTGATGAATAATACCCCGGGTTGAAGAGAATATGGAGAGAGCATGAGTACAGAATTACAAAGTATTATCAGTTCTCACAAATTTCATAGAAGAAGAAAACGCATTCTGCACTTCATTGATAAAAGTTTTGATAACATCTCCTGCTTCAGATTTATTCTTCAATAAAAAGACCCATGAGAGACGAGAGAAGTCATCCACAACAACTAGATAAAACATGTGTCCCTTGGTCGGGAATACGACTTGGACCCCAAATATCAATATGAAATAACTAAAAAATGGAGCTACTTCTCCAGCTCTGACGACTAGGGAAAGCAAACCGATGATGCTTACCCAACTGACACGTCTCACACTGGAAGGACGAGCGAGGTGGAATCTGAGACAGAACATGATACATTTTCTGGAGCGAAAGGTGACCAAAGCGCATGTGCCATGTAAAGGGGAAGACTGGTCCAACAGAATGAGAGGAAAGACCTACATAAGGGGTTCAGACCAAGCAATAGAGGCCGCCCTGCTCACGGTCACAACCAATTACCCTGTCCATAAGGATGTCTTGAAATACAAGAGAGGATGGATAAAAAATAGCTCGAAATGTAAATCCTTCGTAATTTGACTAATTTATAATAGATTCATAGAAAAATCAGGTGCATGCAATACATTTCGCAGACGCATCGAAGGCGTCAAATAGATCTCCCCCAGTCCTGTGATCAGGGAATGCGTCCCGTCTTCTGTAACCACGGTTCTCCCCGGAGGTACCTGTCTGTATATTGTAAGCTGATCTCTGTCTCCATCTAAGTGATGCGTAGCCTCGGAATTCATAATCCATTACGTAACATCAGATACATTACAAGTAGTAAGTGCATAGGTACTACCTGAG
Organism: Ottelia alismoides; assembly: GCA_037367405.1. Classification (NCBI taxonomy): domain Eukaryota; kingdom Viridiplantae; phylum Streptophyta; class Magnoliopsida; order Alismatales; family Hydrocharitaceae; genus Ottelia; species Ottelia alismoides. The sequence continues at coordinate 957,691 of JAZKJV010000622.1, forward strand.
GTGTTGGAAAATGCCGAAGCAACAACATCTGAATGAACTCCCGAGGTAGATGAAGAAGCAATGAGACTAAGGCATAATGTCCCTCAATCGTACTACAAGGTCATCAAACCTTTGATCTAGAGGAGCAACAACTATAGACTCAACCTGCTCTGCTACTCGGGCCGATGCAGGAAAACCATGCTTGGAGTAGCATATATCCTCTGTATATCCGGGATGATGACAGTAAGTGCAGGGCTGATAAATACGACCACCTCTACCACAAGGTCCACACCCACAAAAATGAGAAGAGCCTCCTCTTCCTCCAGACGCTGCCATCATCGAAGAAGTCTGACTAGAGGCAGTAGAAGGGACATTAATCCTGTTGAGTCTGCGGAAAGCTTCCTCCATGGGAGGAATAGTAGCATCTGCAAGAATATGGGAAGGCGCAACCTCATATTCAGGATCAAGGGATGCAAAAAATACACCAACCATGGTGACATTTCTATTTATCTTCTGCTGCTCAGGAGTAGATGTGAGGAGCATGAAACTGTGCAGTTTCTCAAACATTCACATAAGGATGTGTACAAGGAATGGAGGGGCTGCCCGTTCTGCTTGATGTAAATATATCATACTGTAGCTGCAGAATCTTAATCTCATTCCTCGATTGGGAATAGGTGGCTGTGAGGATATCACATATCGCCTTGGCGGTGGGCTAATATAACACATCATTGGCAATCTCTATCGTCAATGTACTGGATAGCCAAACTTTGATATACATATCATCTGCTTCCCATGAGGCAATGACCCGAGTTTTCTTTGCCAGCTCCTCCTCTGTAGGAATATGTTTCTTACCCGTAGACTTCATGAGGCTCGTGAATTGCATGGCCCATAGCTCGTAATTCATCTCGTTAGAGTTTGTAGATCAAAAGATAAGTACTTCTACACAAATATACATGGATTTGATTGCATGTATAGACTTAGGATGCAACCAAATCCATTAACAAGAAACGAGTTGCGAGAAGGGGTGGTCGACGGTGGCGGCTCCCAAGGAGAGAGAGGAAGCTGGCGACACCCAAGAGAGAGGGGTGCCCGACGACGGTCCCAAAAGAGAGGGGTGCTCCGCGGTGACAACCAAGAGAGATGGGTGCTCGACGACAACACCCAAGAGAGAGAGAGAGGGGTGCCCGACGGCGGCACCCAAGAGAAAGAGGGGTTGGCGGCAGCGCCAAAGGAGGCTGCAGGTGGGGATTAGGGTTTCGGTTTCTTAGGCACGAGAGCTCCGGTATAGGACCGCCGCTCTGATACCATGTTGAGAAAAAGAATGAAAGAAGATGTTTATTCCTTGAACCCTAGGCTCTCTTATATATAGAGACCAATGGATAATTTACATAAGAGAGACATAAGAAAAGAAAATAGAGAAATAGCACAGAAAACAAATATATCTCTACATGAGCCATACTTCTTATTTTATTTGGCCCCTTTCTTTACTTATTAAAAATCCAACGAAATTAGATTAGTGTGCAAATACTATATTAGTAATATGTTACAATAAAACATGTGTATATTATTGAGGCAAAATCGAAGGAAAAATTACAAAACTAGTGAAAATAGGTATTTTGTACCCCAAAAAATATATTAACTCTTTTGATTTTGAGATCTTCACGAAATTTGTAGAATTTCATTGAGATCTACAACTTTCATGTTTACCACCTTTTGATTTCAATTTATTTTGTATTTCTACTTTAATTTTCTTTTATTTAAGTTTTTATATTTTTCTCAAGCTGCCACGTATTTGGTCAACATGAATCAATCGCGCCATATGGTAACCTTTCAGTGGTTCACTCATACTCATTTATAGACTTGTCTAGTGAGCCGAGGGCCCGTCGGCCCAACCCCTTCATAGGCCATGCTTGAGCTGAGATAGAGTAGACTGGCCCAACCGAACTTTGGCCTACCCGTCAAATAGGTAGGCCATGTACATGTACCAAAAAATCGAGCCCAGACTAGCCCACAAAAATAAAAAAAGTGTATAAAAAATATATTTTATATACATTTAATGTAATATACTTCAATTTTTTCTTATACATTATTAATGCTATATTATATTTAGTAGCTCACATTTCAAGTAACACATAATGATTTCTTACATTTAGAAAATTTATACAATGTTTTTTATTTATCCCTATAAATAATATAAAAATCAGAAAATAGCTTAAACTCGGCTCATGGGTTGGCCCATCCCAGATTTGGTCCAAGTTTGGGCTTTAGTGTATGGCCCATGGCCGCACCCACCCGAGCCATGGACATGAGGTTTAAGAACCTTGGCCCGTTCGACGCAGTTAGGCCAGGTCTTCTCCTCTGCCACTTTAGAGGTCAATCGTTGACCCTAGTCAATGAGCTCCTATGGTCGAGTTCACGTGTCTCCCCGGCACCCCTCGTGCACCTATGTACCATGTCAAGTCTAGTTGTTGACCTTGGGTCAGCACCTTTTCCTTTCTTGTGCAAGATCCTCGTCACCCAACTGTCTTTGTCGCCGCTGTAACCTCAACATGCATGCACCTACTCCACCTTGTAACATATGCATCACACCTCTAGCCTTCAGGTCGTTATCCCCTTGCCCATCCAAAACCCTAATTGCTCCTTGGTATAAAACCAATACTTCCAACACCCAAGAACTCATCTGCCATTTTCTGATCTCGAGCCCCAACTTCTCCTTGCAATTGGAGGTGTCATGTCCTAACTTGAGAGTCAAGCTACGATGATCTCAGAATGAAAGGGTGATGAGATCCCTAGAGCTTCGCTCATGGTAGCGTGGCAATATCTGCCAATGTGCAGACTCTTTGTGGCTCTTGCATCGAAGCCACTCGAGGCTATAATGTGCTCATTAGAGCAGAATAACCTGTCGTTGATCGTCTTCTCCCAAGTTTGCTCTTTCCCCTTTATCACCTAGTTTTCTTCTTCACCTTGTTTTTGTTTTGGTGTTTGTCTTTATTTATCAATGCCTCCCGTCTGCCTCCCATTCTTCCTCTTATTGTTTCTCTATTGTGTATTGCAATCAACCTGAACCCATATCGCCACACCTTGTTGTTGCTCCCACTGCTCTTCTATCTTCCAGAAATCTCCACCTCGGACTTATTCAAATCATCTAGAGCTCCTCTTCACGACCACCTCACTTACACGAGGAATACCATATCATCACACCGCTTTTCCCATTTTGTCTGAGCACATCACCCTCCACCGAGCCATCCTTTGCTCGACCTTCATCTCCATTATAGACCGACAAAGGTACCGAGCCAACCGAGCCCTAGTGTGGAGCTATCCCTCAATTCGAGCCATGCTAAAGTCTTGATTGCTAAGGTGGATGTTGCTCGACTATGGCATTAGCTTAGTAATGCTGTGCACTAGGTTATTTGGACCCTTGTGGTCTGATCTTGCTTGGGCTTGCTTATTTGTCGGGGTTGGGCCTTTCAATGCTGATTTATCCGTTGCTTCTACATTGTCTATTATTTGCTCCTTCAGGTTATGTGAGGTGAGTTCCTTCATGAGGGATATTTCTCTCCTCGTCGTACACCTTTCCAATGAAGATTTATAATTAGACAGACTATCTACAACATATAAGGGGCATCAACAATGACAGTGGCGAGCTAGGGAAAGGGCTGCATTGTATGCCTTTACCCTGATCTCTAGATTAGTGTTGCAACATCCACCCTGAGATTGTCAATGTTAAAATAAGTGAAGAGAGATGTTAAAGGATCATTATGATGTATAAATTCCTTCTTTGAGGATGCTTGTAAAGAACATCTGCTTGTCTCTTGATATCCTCTTTTGGTGTATTGAAGAGAAAATAGCCCATTTCATCACCATTCAGCAGGTCATCAAATATAAAACCTCAAAGGGCATGGTATGCCTTCCAAAACTAAAGCAGAATTTTAGCCAAGTCTAATTGGGCAAACAAATGCATTAGAAATATATATATGTTAAAAGAGAGTGAAACCACGCAGTCCTTTCAAATTGGTTTTAAGAAGACATACAAAACAAAATTTTGTATATAATGAAAATATATTTATCCAGTAACTGGCACATAACAAAACTTGGACATTATTTCACTAGCTTCGCAATAAGCTTGCTAGTTCAACTGTCAAAAAGTTTACTTTCCGGTCTGGTGATTACAGCAGCAAGGCCATATGTTGTGGTAGTGAGCAGGTATACATTACCTAAGCTAAAAGATACAAAGGAAAGATCAGATGCGTGATTAATAAAATATTCACCTAGTATCAACAGGTAAACCCCCAATTGGAACAATGATTCTATGTGGCCATTGAAGCATGTCAGCAATGATTGAAGTCACGGTATCCTATAAAAGAGATAAGAAGTTGGTGTCATTCACTGTATACAGTCTATCATGGTTACAAGCAAGAATATCAAAATAAAGATATAAAGTGTGTTAACAAACATAAGAAAAAAATGACGAAGCCTTCTTTCACTTTAAAGTAGGGTCGGCTACATGGATTCCTGCTCAAAGTCATGTTGAAAGATCCGACTATTTTTTACGTTGATTGTTGACTACCTAACACGACTCCCACAAGAGGAGATTTGAACCTTGATCTTTAGAGTGGTAGACACACTGCACTTGCACCCGACCATTGAAGTGGATTCAATGACCATCATGTATGGTTTTTTTTTATAACTCTACATAAGACATCTAAAAAAATGACCAAATTTGACCAAGATGGCTCTCCGGTTTCTGGTTTTGCGTGACATTCAAATTGCAATGCTAGAGAAACAATAAGGTCGACAAGAAATAACTATAGAAAAAGTTGATCTATCATACGCTTAGTGGCGACTAATCTTCTATGCGTTACAAAAACAGTCGAGTTATGAAAATTAGGGTCATCTATCTTGGCTCCTAGAAAGGTTGGAAGTTAGGGATCTATAGAAATCGTGGTAGAAGTTGATGGAAGACAGGAAGTAGTTCGTTTCTTTTTCTAAGACTAGTAAGATTTGAACCTTGGATTTTAGGATAGGAATCCACCTTCTCAACGACAAAATCATTTAAGTGGTTGCCTATATCATATCTCTGTATAGTTTTGAGTAACAAAAGATTTTTAAAGAAATTTACTTGTATAGTTTGCAATGACATGAAACAATAATTGACGACATATTTAAATAAATATGTTAACATAAATGTCCTTGGAAACCTCTAAAATAACATTAATGCCCTACAAAATTACTATTAACAATACCCATAGAAAACTGTCGATATCACGTTCATGATGGGATATCTTGGGGTATATTGTTCGGCGATGATATCATGTTGATTGATGAGACTAGAGACGGAGTAAATGAAAAGCTTGAGGTTTGGAGACATGGCTTAGAGACTAAATAGTTTCGCATAAGTAGAACTAAAACTGAATATGGAGTGTACATTTGATGGAAGCAGTATTAAAGGAATCGAGGTGAAGATGGAAGATGTTAAGATTCAGAACAAAGATTCTTTTAGATACTTAGAATTGATTTTGCAACATGGTGGGTAAGTCGATGGAGATGTTACTCACAGAATAAATGCACTAAAGTAAAGATGAGCCTCTACTATTCTAAGTGATAAATAAATTCCTTAAAAATCAAAGGATGGTATTACAAAGTAGCTGTGAGACCTATGGATCTGAATGTTGACCTGTGAATCATAGACATGTGCAAAAAATGACAATAGCAAAAATGAAAATGCTAAGGTGGATGTGTAGGCATATATGAAAAGATCAGATTCGAAATGATGCGATCAGAAGGAAAGTTGGTGTAGCTTCTTAGAGGATAAGATGAGAGAAAATCGCTTAAGATGGCTTGTCCATTTGCAATGGAGGTCTACTAGTGCACCAATTAGAAGATGAGAATTTTGGTATATTGAGATGGCCAAGAGAAGGCAAGGAAGACACTAGAATAGAGATGCAAACAGACAGATATATATACAGAGATAGGTGTTACCATATCCTTATCCGTTTAAATACGAATATGGATGCGAATACAAATGTTGAAGGATATTAAAATTACATTACCATATCCTTAAAAAATGGTTACGGATGTAAAATAGATACTAATGGCATACGAATACTACTAGAAATACCCTATACTATAGATTATCTTATATATACATGTATTGGATGGAACACACGTGAGATAAATATAGTAAATGTGTTTATATCATAATAGTAGACCAGATATGGTGAATGAAGGTGTAAAATTATGTTAAATATGGTTAAAAATAAATCCATAACTGTATTTATAAATGAAAATGGATATATAGATGTGGATATATATTTGCGGATATCAAAGTGATTCATATCCGCATCCATTTTAAAATGGATACGGATACAGATGTCAAACTCTGTATAAAATGGATATGGTTGCAGATCGGATATGAATAGAATTGTTGGAGTATTTGGATGTGCGCCTCTTATGATGTAGATGGGTAAATGGATACCTCCAGAATCCATTTACCCCATCCATATGTTTAGTCCCACATCTACCATAGGTGGGACTTGGAGTCTCTGTGGAGGCTATATAAGGAGCCTCAGACCTCCTAAATCAATTGAGAAAAGCAATAGACTATAATCCCTATGAGGCGTTCTCCCGTGGTTTCATCTCCCTCCTTAGGGAGTAGGGTTCCACGTAAAATCCTTATGTTCATGTTTTATATTTGTTCTTCTTAAGCATGTTTATCAGTATCACCCGCTTCCACATTCTCTATTTTCTAACATGGTATCAGAGCAGGTCGTTCTTGGTTGATTTTTAAGTTTGTTCTTGATTTTTTTCATTCCAAGTTCGAGTTTTAATTTTTTGGATTTTCTTGAAAACCTAGTTTGCAAAGATCAAGATTCGTTTGAGTGTCATTCTACAAAATCGAGAAAAGTTGTTTTTGGGATTTTTTTCTAGAACCCTAATCCTCTAGAAAAGATCTGATCTCTCAACAAAAGCACCATCAACGAGTTTTCTTCCTTAGTCATCAAAGAATGACATCCGAGAGCATCCAGATCCGTGGGCGCACCATCCAGTTCATAGAAGAAGATACAAGGTGGCGGAGCCCCCCTTGCACACCAGGCTTCCAGGGCACAACAGGACTTGCACACCCACATGCGAGTAGGACCTCTAGTGTCGCACCTCTTCTCCTTGTCGATGCTCCAATGGCACATGATCCATTGCGTAGATCCTCCCTTTGCGCGACCTCGCACAGAACCCTCCAGGCAGCTCCGACTTCTTCTCGCCAGGAGTTGGCGCGAACCCTAGCCGTGATCTCCAAGCGAGCATCGCGCACTCCAAGCCTTCCTTCGATGAGCTCCAGGTGGCGTAGCCCTAGCCGCACTCAGGCCGCATCCTTCCTCGTGTGCTCCAGGTGCCAACAAGATCCAGGCAGCACAGATCCGGCCCCCAACAACGCCTCCTCGACTCCTCGATCCAGGTGGCGCATCAGCTGCGCCTCCTCGCCACAACTCCAGGGAAGCGTACTGAGCAGGATGAGTTCCCATCGAGGGAACCCTAACGCAAGTCCCATCGTGCCACGCCGCACAAGAGGGACATTGGGGGCTGCAATCTAATGAGGGGGAAAACCCTAAATAGGGTTGGCAACCACTTTGGGCTGAGCATTTTTTTAAAAGCAAGTTGCTCCCTATGTGTGAAAAAAAATAGGAGAGAAGGGCCCAAAGAAAGAAAAGAGGGGACTGAGTTTCATGGTGCCTACTTGTAGTAAAAAAGAAGAAGAGAGGAAACAATGAAGTAGCATCCGTGAAAAAAATAGAAAGGCACGTACAATACAAAAGTCGTATGCAATTCAAAAAAGAAAGGTGTGTACATACAAAAAGTCGTATGCAATTTCAAAAAAAATGTTGCAAAAGCCGTAAAAAAAGGAAAATGATACGGCTTATTATTATATAAATAATGTTTCAAAAAATGATTGACTGAGAAAGAAGAAAAAAATCATCATTATCGATTAAGATTTTTCATTTTGTTTTCCCCATGTTATTGTCTTCTCCCAATATTATCAATGTTCATTTTCCGACAAGTATGGGAGAAAGGGGGAGTATATGTAGAGTCACCGGCCAGATTGTTAGATTTTCCAGATTCAGAGATTCCAGAGGCCATTCAGATTTTCAGACTCTGCAATTGATATTCAGACTCAACGTCAGATGTTTCCGAGTCTCCAGTTTCAGACACACACATGTATGTGGTCATTTCAGATGAGCACATGTTTGCCACCTTTTGTTGTGGTCCATATTATCATTCTTGTTGTTGTCGGACAGAGTTTTCATGTGACTATAAGGACTCCATAGTAGAGGACCATTCCCTCGGAAAAAGGCTGACAATAAGTTCTTTCCAAATTGACTATTTGTTCCTCTGTTAGAGGTGTTTCAGAAATGTCTGCGATCGAGTAAATAGCCCTAGGAACGAATGGATCGAATCGAATTGGAAATGGAAAGATTTGTACAAGTTATACGTTCCGTCACCACTTTGTGCCAGATGTGAGAGACCCAATTCTCCGACGAGGAGACTTTTCTAACTCCATTCTCCAACGATTGTGGACTCCGACGAGGATTGCACTTCCACATCCTTTTTTCAATTCAGCCCTTTTCAGAGATGGAGTAGTTGTCCACATGTTGTGGCGGGATAGAGTACCCCGACGAGGAGACTCATTTCCAGTTGCAATGACTCTGATAGGCGTAGTTCAGAGCACATGCTCTCCGACGAGGAGATTCAGCAGACTCACACTCCAGCCCGTTCGTCCTCCTCACCTGCACAGCATGAGAAGCAACGTCCTCGACAACAACCGACAGTTGTGCGCGTTGAGTTGATATTGCATGTATTGTCCTATAGCGTGAGTTGAGTTTCTTTCTATTTGTCCAAGCTGAGCATTGCATGCTCCAGCTTGAGGGGGAGTGTTGGAGTATTTGGTTGTGTGCCTCTTATGATGTAGATGGGTAAATGGATACCTCCAGGATCCATTTACCCCATCCATATGTTTAGTCCCATATCTACCAGTGGTGGACCTCGGAGGATCTGTGGAGGCTATATAAGGAGCCTCAAACCTCCTGTATCCATTGAGAAAAGAAATAGACTATCATCCCTCTGAGGCATTATTGAAGTTATACTATTCTTTTGCTCTTCTTATCAACGAAACCCCCTCCCCCTCTCCTCCCCATCAACTCAACCCTTCATATCTCCACCAAGGTGAGTGTCGTCAAAGCATCCCCTCCCCTTTGTGCACCATCACTAGCTCCTTGGAACTCATGAATTCACCCTTTTAACCTTCCTTCCTCCTTGATGTTGACTTTGAAGGAGATTCCATAAGAATGTAGAGAGACTGACGTCATGGTGGCCCACCATCATCTTCATCTTACAACCTGATCATTCCCCCATCCTCGTCCAAATCCAAATTGATTATTAAATTGATAATATGATTAGTTTTGATAATGATCCTTTTGTATGAAGGTTTATTTTTTCTTTGCTAATCCTTATTGCTAGTCAAGTTTACTTATTTAATTACATATTGTTGACGCATATTGAGTTATTGTACCTCTTCGTTATTTTCTTTTCTTGTTATGCTCTTTATGTAATTTACCCATAGGCTACTCTCCTATATAAGAGAGTCTAGGGCTATGGAATAGAAATCATCTCATTCTCTTTTCCCAACATGGTATCAGAGCGACGGTTCTAGACCGGAGTTCTCGAAACCCTAACCCTAACACCCCACCCGCTGGCCTTCTTCTCTCTCTCTCTCTCTCTCGATCGGCGTGCCCCTGCGCAGCCCCGGCGCTGCCCCTGCAGCCCCTCGCAGCCCCTGTGCAGCCCCTGCGCAGCCCTAGCGCAGCCCCTGTGTAGCCCGTGCACAGCCATAGCGTGCCGCACGCGCAGCCCTAGCGTGCCGCACGCGTAGCCCTAGCGTGGCGCACACGCAGCACCTGCGTGCACAGCCCCCCTGCGCATCCTTGCGCGCTGTGCCCTGTTCCTGCGTGCATCAACCGTGCGCTAGCACAAGCCCCTGTGCGCCTCAGCCGTGCGTCAACGGTGCCTCCCTTGTGCGGCCTGTTTACAACTTCTTTGTGCGTATAGGTCTTAGCACAAACTTCTTTATGGGGATAGTTGCTTGAAGTCTACACATGCAACTACCCCCATCCATGGTATTGTAGACAAAACATATCATTTGTCAGTCGTTCCAGTCTTTATTTTGCAATATGTCAGAGAGCAAGGCAGATATCCCATCTATTGGCGCATTCCGTGGTCCTGCGCCTATTGTCAAGATGGATGGTACCAACTATGAACTGTGGGCAATGCAGTTCATGAGCATGATGAAGTCTACGGGTAAGAAGCATATTCTTACCGAATCAGAGCCTGCTGAGAAGACTGGAACCTATGCCTCCTGGGAGGCTGACGATGCATATGCCAAAGTCTGGCTATCTGGCACATTGGCAATTGAGATTGCCAATGATATTCTCCATCAACCCACAACGAAGGATATGTGGGACATTCTGGCGGCCACATACTCTCAGGCCAAGAACGAGACAAAGATTCTGCAACTCCAGCATGATATCTTCACCATCAAGCAAAATGGTCGTCCACTACATTCTCTTTATACATCACTGAGAGGGATGTTTGAGAGGCTATATAGCTTCATGCCCTTGACAGCTACGCCCGAGCAGCAGAAGACATACAGGAATGCTACTATGGTGGGTGTGTTTCTCGCTGCACTTGATCCAGAGTATGAGGCAGCACGTTCTCAGATTTTAGCGGACTCGACTATTCCTCCCATGGAGGAAGCCTTTCACAGATTGAGCATGATCACAGTGCCTTCACCTGCTGCTAGTCAGAATTCCTCAGCTATGGCGGCCAACAGAGGCCGCGGGTTTCATCACCAAGGCCGTGGGCGTACTCCTCGTGGAAGGGGTGGCCGTACTAGGCCAACCTGTACATATTGTCACCGAGTTGGGCACAATGAGGACACATGCTATTCAAAGCATGGATTCCCTGCATCTGCACGAGCCGCTGAGCAGATAGAGCCCCCATCTGCTGCTATCCTGGATCAACGATTTGATGGTCTAGTTGCCCGCCTCAGGGGCATCATACCACCATCTGGCCCAACAACGACTACAGAGAGTCATACTGATACTGCTGCCTCTGCCTCTACTTCTGCATCTACTAGTACTTCAGGTAGTACACTTGCACTCCACAGTAGTAGATCTCATATATTGCCATGGATCATGGACTCGGGCGCCACACATCATTTATGTGGCGACCAGAGCCTACTTACAGGATACACCCAGATTCCTCCAGGACGGACAGTAGTAATTGCTGATGGCACGCATTCCCCTATCACTGGTCAGGGGGAGATTAGATTGACACCCTCTATGCAGCTGAAGAATGTCCTACATGCACCACATTTTTCTATGAATCTATTGTCAATTAGTCAGATTACGAAGGATCTCCACTGTCGAGCTATTTTTGATCCATCTTCTTTGATTTTTCAGGACATCCGTACGGGCAACGTGATTGGTCATGGCTATGAGCAAGGAGGCCTTTACCGTCTGAACCAGACCCCGTTTGCTGGAACCACATCCTCTCCTGCTGAACAAGTATCTCCTCTCCTGTGGCATCTGCGTTATGGTCATTTACCGCTCCAGAAGTTGCGTCTTGTCCTACCCTATAGTCTCTCTCACACACCTATCCAGTGTGAGGCGTGTCAGTTGGGAAAACATCACAGGTCGTCCTTTCCCAGCAGTCAAGGTCGGAGTAGTAACTCCAAGTTTGAGTTGTTTCATGTCGATGTCTGGGGTCCGAGTCGTGTTCCCGATCATCAGGGACACAGGTTTTATATTGTATTTGTGGATGACTATTCTAGAGCGTCATGGGTATTTCTAATGAAAAATAAGTCTGAAGCAGGAAATATTATTATTCACTTTCTAAATGAGATTCAGAATGTTTTTTCCACGTCTGTCAAAATTATGAGAAGTGACAATGCTTTGGAGTTGTGCACCAACAATCTAGCTAACTACTACTCCTCGAAAGGAATCATACATCAAACTTCTTGTGCTCATACGTCTCAGCAAAATGGGGTTGCAGAAAGAAAACACCGTCACCTACTAGATGTTACAAGGTCACTTCTTATTCAGAGTCATGTTCCGTACTCATACTGGGGTGATGTAGTTCTTACTGCATGCTATCTTATCAATCGTATGCCTTCATCCGTCTTGAATGAACAGATTCCTTTTTCACTTATTTATCCTGACAAGGATCTGTTCATTCTTACCCCTCGTGTGTTTGGGTCTGTCGCCTTTGTCCATCAGTTGTCACCTGGTTCTGACAAGCTCTCTCCTAGGGCTGTCAAGTGCGTCTTTGTGGGGTACTCCAGAACTCAAAAGGGGTACAAGTGTTTTGACCCTGTGCGTCGGCGGTATATGATCAGTGCAGATGTTACATTTTTTGAATCCATTATGTATTTTTCAGAAAAAGGGAACATGCAACCACCACCTATATCTCCTGATACCGTTTTCATGACACCACCAATCTCACCACCGTCACCACCGTCACCATCATCACCACCACCACCATCACCACCACCACCGCCGCCATCAACCGTATCCCCGTTACCATTCCATTACACCCGCAGGCCGAATCAAGCTCATGGTCCTGACCAGTCAACTAGCTCGCCTATGGTATGTAATGAAAATATTAATGTTGATGGATCTGACGACATTTCTGAGCAGGATGCATTACAGGAGCCTATTGATAGCACAGAGGATTTGGATGTTCCAATCGCTCTACGCAAGTCGAAGAGAAGCTGTGCCAAATACCCAATATCAGCAGCCGTGTCTTTTGAACGGCTATCTGGACACTTCAAGACGTTTGCATTGGCACTTTCAGCTACAACTATTCCACGGAACCACCATGAGGCTTTGCAGGATTCTAGATGGCGGCTAGCAATGGAGGAAGAGATGGCGGCACTTCAGTCTAGAGGAACATGGAGTTTGGTTACTATACCTCCAGATGTCAACCCGGTGAGTTGCAAATGGGTGTTTACAATTAAACACAATGCAGATGGCTCCATTGACAGGTACAAGGCACGCCTAGTTGCACGGGGATTCACACAGACATATGGGGTAGATTACCTTGACACGTTCTCTCCTGTGGCACGTCATTCTACTCTGCGGATCCTGCTATCAGTTGCAGTCACTCGAGAATGGCCACTCTATCAACTAGATGTGAAGAATGCATTTCTGTATGGAGACTTGCAGGAGGAAGTCTATATGCAACAGCCACCAGGTTTTGCTGTTGAGGGGGAGTGTTCCAAGGTTTGCAGATTACATAAGGCCATCTATGGCCTTAAGCAGAGTCCCAGAGCATGGTTCCAGAAGCTGTCAGACCTCTTTGAGAAACAAGGATATAAACGCTCCAATGCTGATCATTCCTTGTTTGTACAGAAGACAGTGAGAGGAATTATTGTAATCATGGTTTATGTTGACGATATCTTGATTACAGGTGATGATGACCAGGGCATTGAGCAGGCAAAGGCAAGGCTGGGGACCGAGTTTGTCACCAAGGACCTGGGAGTCCTTAGATATTTTCTGGGGCTGGAATTTGCAAGAAATCCGTATGGATTAGTCATGTCACAGAGAAAGTATGTTACAGATCTACTGAGTGAGACAGGTATGCTAGGGAGTCGACCTGCTACGACACCAATGGACCCTAGCATGAAGCTGTATGATGATGACACAGAGGAGGTGGACAGGAGAAGATATAGAGAACTGGTAGGCAAACTGTTATATGTCACGATCACTAGGCCAGATATATTATTTGCAGTGAGCCGTGTGAGCCAGTTCATGGAGCAGCCACGCCAAGTGCATATGGATGCAATACATATGATACTTAGATATCTCAAATCTTCTCCAGGTAAAGGTCTGTTATTCAAGAAAGGAAAGGGGATGTCTATCTCAGCATGCGCAGATGCAGACTATGCAGGCTGTCCTAAGGACAGGAAGTCCACCTCAGGGTATGCTGTCTATGTTGGAGATGCCCTAGTTTCATGGAGGAGCAAGAAACAAACTGTGGTAGCTAGATCTAGTGCTGATTCCGAATATAGGGCAATGGCCCAGGTTACTACAGAGATGATGTGGGTGAAAGCGGTGCTGACAGATTTGTGCTTAGATGTTCCACTTCCTATGAACTTGGAGTGTGATAATCAGGCTGCTTTATTTATTGCAAACAACCCTGCATTCCATGAACGGACCAAGCATATTGAGGTGGATTGTCACTTCATACGAGACATGATTCAGAAAGGATTTATTGCCACATCTCATGTTACTTCAGAGAACCAGACTGCAGATATATTCACAAAGGCATTGTTACGAGGTCCATTTCAGAAGTGTGCTTCCAAGCTGAGCATGATTGACATCTATGCTCCATCTTGAGGGGGAGTGTTGACGCATATTGAGTTATTGTACCTCTTCGTTATTTTCTTTTCTTGTTATGCTCTTTATGTAATTTACCCATAGGCTACTCTCCTATATAAGAGAGCCTAGGGCTATGGAATAGAAATCATCTCATTCTCTTTTCCCAACACATATTATACAATATTCCCTCACAAAGAAGCATTCATTCAACTTTAAACAACTACGAGCATACCATATTCAGAAAATTTATTTAGATGCTTACCTGATAATTTTTATTGAAGCAATAGTCACTTAAGCAACCAAAAGAAAACTTATTTGCAAAATAAATTTTTGAGAAGACTCCGGCAACAAATTGTATACAAAGTCTTTAAGCCATTTTTTAATGGGTAAATTACAATTTGGGTCCCTATCTATGGTCCGATCCCAGAATGAGTCCCCATCCTTAAATTGTAATGATTTAGGTTATAGGACCGTTCAGGAAACAGGAATTTTGGGGTTCATGACGAATATGTCCTTATCGAGAAGGGAAAGGGGGTTGGGTTCCAACTTTTAAACAAGGGCATATTCGTCATCAACCCCAAAAATTTCATTACGTTAACGGCCCTGGAACCCGAATTGTTACAATTTCAAAATGGGGACCCATTCTGGGATCGTACCCATAGATGGGGACCCTAATCATAATTTACTCTTTTTTATTTATATGATTGTTCTAATAGAACTAAAATCACAAAAAAAACTCTTAAAATATCCACAGAATTAATTTTTCTGTCGTTTGATTAGTCGAATATTCGATCAATCTAGGAAAATTGTAGATGTCTTGGTCTTGTTGGCATAGCCGATTAATGATATTCTTCAACCTTTTCAACCAAATAGAGTATTTATCAGTCAACTAATTGTGTGTTTAGACGATTGGTGTTGTACTCATATAAGTAACCATTCTATCATATGTTAATTGTTTTATGAATGTTGATTGATTGAGCCAAATGGTAACTGGTGAGAGTAATTAACATTTATGTATTTATAATTTCTTCTTTTGTAATTTGCCCTATATGGTTTCTCCTCTTTATATAAGAGAGCCCTATGGCATCCTGAACAAATAATTCATTCATTTGCTTCAAAATGGTATCAGACGACGATTCTAGAATAGAGTCTCATTACCCCAGAACAGTAATCCCACCTACCGCCCTCCGTCTTGTGCTACCGCCAACCTTGTGCAGCCCTCATCCCACGTGTGTTGCTCTGTCACGCACAACTACCTTCGCATGCAGCACCGCATGGCCACCTTCGTCATCGCCTCGTGCAACCACATTCACCATATCTGTGTGGCGATCTTAGCAGCTTATGACTTGCCTTTTCGCTGCCTCTTTATTGTATAGAAGCCACCCTAGCCACACGTGTGGCCTAGCCCATCCATGTAGCTCTTTGCAACTTCGCACCACTGTTCTAAGCTGCCTTGTGGCCTATGCCGTCTGATTTTGATGCAGTTCAAGGAGATTTCAGACCTCTAAATTCACCTTGCCCGCCCTAGATTGCCTATGGAGTTCATGGGAAAGGTTATGTAATAACTTCACACACACAAATTGTTCCCTACATGTCTACAACAACAGCAACAAAGCCTTTTCCACAATTAAGTAGGGTCAGCTACATGGATTATTCGCCTCCATTCAGATCCATCTTAGATCAATCCTGAGCTTATATCCACAAAACTAAGATCCCTTTGTATAGTCTCTTTCCAACACTTCTTGGGCCGTCCTCGCCCTCTCTTAGCCGGCTCAACATCCTAACACTCGCAACTCCTAACTGGTGCATCAGCCGATCTTCTTTGCAAATGACCAAACCATCTTAAGAGGTTTTCTCGCATCTTATCTTCAATCGGAGCTACACCAACTTTCTTTCTGATTGCATCGTTCGAATCCGATCTTTACGTATGTGTCCACACATCCACCTTAGCATTTTCATATCCGCTACAACCATTCTCTGAACATGTCTATGGTTCACAGACCAACATTCAGATCCATAGAGCATAGCAAGTCTCACGTCTGCTTTGTAAAATTTTCCGTTAATTTTTAAAGGAATTTTCTTACCACATAGAACAACAGAGGCTCCTCTCCACTTTAGCCAGCATGCATTTGTTCTATTAGTAACATCTCCATCAATTTCCTCATCATATTGCAAAATAGATCCCAGATATCTAAAAGAATCTCTCTTTCGAATGTTATCGTCACCAATCTTCACCTCGATTCCTTCATCATTACTTCCATCAAGGGCGCACTCCATATATTCCGTCTTATCCCTACTTATATGAAATCCTTTAGTCTCCAACTCATCTCTCCAGACCTCAAGCTTCCCATTTACTCCATCTTTAGTCTCGTCAATCAACACAATATCATCAACAAATAACATACACCAAGGTAATATCATCTCCAACCCATGTTCCCTACATGTCTGTGTAGATAAAATCAGATCATTTTACACTCCTAGTCACGTCCTTCCCGAGCTTCATTGTTCGTCAGTTAGAGAACAAGGTCGATGTATCCTCCTATAGGGTCTTCAAAGGTCCCGTACCCATTGTTAAGATGGACATGACCAGCTATGAACTATGGGCATGCAATTCATGAGTAACATAATGGATGAGATTTTGACAATGTTGACCACTACCCATAGCATGGAAGAATCTAGTATTCGTGTCCCTTCTTTCAACTACTTTTGATGAGACTGCTATCTCCACCCTGCCTCCATCTTCTTCTTCTCTTCCTTAATAATCCTCTATATTAAATCCCATTGACCAACTCAACCTCAACTAAATTACGCTAATCCTCTAGCAAATCAAGACACACCTCCTGCGCCAAGCTCCACCTATGTCCACATGCCAATCATGTCTCCTTCCTCAAATGAATAAACATCATGTACATCTCCTATAATCTTAGAAACAAGTGTCTAGTGGTCGAGCCATCCAAAGTCAGGCCTGACCAGAATGCCATCACCATCTCCCAAAACCACTCCTTCATTAACTAAGAACATTCAAATATGAAATATGAAGATGGAAATCTCCCTTCACTAGTATCCAAATACAAGCGTGGATGATCCGATCTTAACCAAAGAAGCGATGGAACGAATGCTAACCGAGACATCTTAAAGCCTCCACTGATAGTAGGGATCGATCAATCCTCGACTTAGATAAAGAGCTCCTCCAAGTGTATTTGATATTAGATGTATCCAGAATCTCCAATGTCAGATCATGCACTACCTCTGCAAACTAATTTGATCCTAGGTCTTGAGCTCCTCTTCCACCAAGTGACTTTAAAGTCATCCACCATGACCTATGCCTAACTTGAAAACCTTGTGTGCACCTCCCTAAGTTCCAAACATAGGTCAACACTCGAGAACAACCTAGATAAACCATACATGGGATATCTGACCAACCCCTTCTAAGATGATTACTACCTATCCCACTGTCATGATGCTAAGCACTGAGAGTTTCAAAGGTTACAACACAAACATTGTATTATGGAGGGTTGTCAATGCAAATATATGGAGTTAGTACGTTTCAGTGATGTCTCATCAGTTTTTAAGTTTGCCCGCAAATTTTATACTTCAATACAGACTTAGAGACAAATTGAGAGAAGGCGTGAAATTGTCAGACCTTGCAGTTGCCATAAAGTAGGAGATGAGGCAGATCTCTAGGTGCAACAAAAAATGAACATTGGGATAGATTTTAAGGTAGTAGAGATGATATATCGGCACAATTACTATTGCAGCCCACACCACAACAAAGAGGGGCACCAATACCCCCCAACGATGTCTACAATGACTAAGGTTGCTAATTGAACTAAACATGTTTGTGTTCATTTAGAGTTTGCTCAATAATAGTTCAAAAAACATTCATTTTATCACTAAATAAACTAAAAATGAACTTTAATTTTTAGTTCGGTAATCTTAGTAAAGAAGCGAAGTGTGCATGGAGGACATGGTTTTGGGGATAGAAACGAAGAGGGAAAAGTCATTATGGATTTTGTAACTGCATATGATCTTTTCATAGCAAATACTCTTTTCAAGAAGAGGGAGGATCATTTAATTACTTATAAGAGTGGCTCAACTAGAACACAGATCGATTACTTTGCGTTGAGGAGAAGAGATCGGTTATGTTGCAAAGATTGCAAAGTAATCCCTGGAGAGAGTTTGACAACCCAACATCGCTTGTTAGTCGTGGATTTACAAATAAAAGGGTTGGTAAAGAAAAGGAAGGTTCCTAAGATCACTAGAACTAGGTGGTGGAATCTTCCGCTGAAGCAATCAAGCTTCATGGAGAAGGTTTTAGAAGACTTATCTTGGGATTGTAGCGGTAGTGCAAACGAGATGTGGGAGGCAGTAGCATCTTGTATCCGAAAGGTAGCCAAAGAGATGTTAGGCGAGTCAAAAGGAGGAGCTCCGGGTTAAAAGGAGGCTTGGTGGTGGAGTGAAGGGGTGCAAGAGAAGCTAAAAATTAAAAGAGCTTGCTTTAAAGCTATGTCTAAAGATAGAACAGAGGAAACTGTCACAAACTATAAAATAGCGAAGAAGGAAGCAAAGAAGGCTGTAAGCGAAGCTAAGTCAAAAGCTTATGAGGTTTTGTATAAAAATCTCAACTCTAAGGAGGGCCAGAAGGATATATTCAGGTTGGCCAAAGCAAGAGAAAGAAAGACCAAAGACCTTTCTCAAGTGAGATGCATTAAGGACGATGAAGGTCACGTGCTTGTTACTCAGAAGGATATAGAGACTAGATGAGAGCAATACTTCCATAAACTTTTCATTGGAGAAGGAAATAGAGAGATCACTTTGGGTGATCTAGCTAGTAGTGAAAGTTACTTGAATCGTGCATGCAATAGACGAATACAAAGAAAAGAAGTAGAGGAGGCTTTGAAGGTTATGAGACCTGAGAAAGGTGTTGGACCGGATGACATCCCTGTAGAAGTATAGTTTTAGGTGAGCGTGGTTTGACTTGGCTTACGAATCTATTCAATGTTATTTGGCGAAGCAAGAAAATGCCTGAAGATTGGAGGAGTATTGTGGTGCCTCTTTATAAGAACAAAGGAGACATTCAAAATTGTTCAAATTACAGAGGTATCAAGCTGATGAGTCACACTATGAAAATTTGGGAACGTGTGATCGAAAGAAGGTTGAGACAAGTTTCCCAAATAAAAGAAAACCAATTCCGATTCATGCCAGGTCGCTCAACTATTGAAGCCATCCATTTGCTGAGGAGAACAATGGAGATTTATAGAGCTAAAACGAAGAATCTCCATATGATCTTTATTGATTTGGAGAAGGCTTATGATTCCGTCCCACGAGAGATACTGTGGAGAGTTTTGGAGAAGAGACAAGTACCTGTCCTATACATTAATCTCATAAAGGATATGAATGATAGGGCTTTATCTTGTGTAAGGACCCCGACGGGGAAGACCGACTATTTTGATATCAACATTGGTTTATATCAAGGTTCAGCTTTGAGTCCATTTCTTTTTACTTTGATTATGGACGAGTTGACAAGTCACATTCAGGATGAGTTACCTTGGTGTATGTTATTTGCTGATGATATTGTGTTGATTGACGAGACTAGAGATGGAGCAAATGAGAAGCTTGAGGTTTGGAGACATGAATTGGAGACTAAAGGTTTTCGTATAAGTAGGGCTAAGATGGAATATATGGAATGCACCTTTGATGGAAGCAATGGTGAGGGAATCGAGGTGAAGATTGGTGATGATAACATTCAGAAGAGAGATTCTTTTAGATATCTGGGATCTATTTTGCAACATGATGGGGAAATTGATGGAGATGTTACTAATAGAATAAATGCAGGCTGGCTAAAGTGGAGAGGAGCCTCCACTGTTCTCTATGATAAGAAAATTCTTTTAAAAATTAAAGGAAAGTTTTACAAAGCAGTCGTGAGACCTGCTATGCTTTATGGTTCTGAATGTTGGCCTGTGAACCATAGACATGTGCAGAGAATGGCTGTAGCATAAATGAAAATGCTAAGATGGATGTGTGGACATACACGTAAAGATCGGATTCGGAATGATGCAATCAGAAAGAAAGTTGGTGTAGCTCCGATCGAGGATAAGATGCGAGAAAACCGCTTAAGATGGTTTGGTCATTTGCAAAGAAGGTCAACTGATGCACCGGTTAGGAGATGCGAGTGGTGGGATGTTGAGCCGGCTAAGAGAGGGCGAGGACGGCCCAAGAAGTGTTGAAAAGAGACTATACGAAGGGATCTTAGTTTTTTGGATATAAGTCTGAGATTGACCCAAGATAGATCTAAATGGAGGCGAAGAATCCATGTAGCCGACCCTACTTAATTGTGGGAAAAGGCTTTGTTGTTGTTGTAATCTTACTAAACCAAACATGCATTTAATAAATGCTTGAGTTCATTAAATATAGGTATAAATGTAATTTAAATAAATATACATATAATTTCATATTTATGTACATATGAAATGTTGTAAGATCATATTTACACCCATAATCCTGAATAGTTTTGCATTTACATATGTGACCCTCGATTAATCCATAATTACATGAGAATCCTGAATAGTCACTCTGTCTCATACCCATAACCCTATATAAGTTTAGTCTAATAACTCAACCATATCATTGAGTTAATCTAACCTATGTTCTCTCCAACAACTACTAATAAATAAATAAATAAAAATGAAAATCACAACGCCCTCCCTCTTCCTCTCAAGCGCCCTCCCCCTCTAGCCCCTCCGCCACTTCCACAACCCGAAATATCCTACCCTCCATCCCCTCTGCCCCTCCCACCGCCCGAAGTCACCTCCCCTCCAGCCTCTTTGCCACAAGCCCGTCCAACCTCGTCGCCCATTCCTCCACCCGAAATCCACTCCCCTTTAGCCCCTCCGCCCCTTCCATCGCCTGCACAACAGCAATCCCCTTCCTCCATCGAGCCCTCCTCCACCTCTCCTCTGTACGAATAATAACAACATTAGTAATAAAATCCCTCCGTTGCCCCCTCATCCACCTCGCTCAACCTGCAAAACAATAACAAGAACAACAACCACCCTCCGCCATTATCGCTCCCTCAGCCACAACAACCTTCACCTCTGTACCTTCTTTTATCCACCTCCTCGGTATCATCGTCGTACAACTTCATGCTTGGGTCCATAAGTGTACTTGAAGGTCTGCATCCAGTCATTCCTGTTTCAACTAGTAAGTCTGTGACATATTTTCTTTGAGTCATCACCATTCTTTGTGCATTTCTTGCAAACTCTATCCCCAGAAAATATCGTATCGTGCCCAGATCCTTCGTAATGAACTGGTTTCCCAACAGGGACTTGGTTATCTCAATCCCCTGAGCATCATCTCCTGTGACCAAGATGTCATCAACATATATCATAACAACAATTGTACCTCTAGGGGTCTTCTGGATGAACAATGAATGGTCCGCATTTGATCTCCTGAACCCCTGTTGTTCAATTAGCTGAGAAAGCTTCTGGAACCATGCTCGGGGACTTTGTTTGAGGCCATAGATAGCCTTATGAAGTCTGCACACCATCTGAGTCTCCCCCTCAGCAGCAAATCCTGGTGGCTGCTGCATGTAGACTTCCTCCTGCAGGTCTCCATACAAGAAAGCATTCTTGACGTCAAGTTGAAAAATGGCCCAGTTACGTACCACAACAACAGATAGGAGGATGCGAAGAGTGGAGTGCCTAGCCATTGGTGAAAAAGTATCCAAATAATCTACCCCGTACGTCTGGGTAAATCCCCTTGCCACAAGTCTTGCCTTGTATCTGTCTAACGTCCATCCGCATGATATTTCACTGTAAACACCCACTTGCAACTCACAACTGAGGCACCTGGAGGAATGGGGACAAGAGACCAAGTCCCTCGAGACTGCAAGGCACGCATCTCCTCTTCCATGGCTAGACGCCAGCAATCAATCTTCATGGCATCTTGGTAGGTCCGTGGAATGTCAACGGACGAGACAACAACTGTAAACTTCTGGAAATCCCCATTGAGACGATGAAATGAGACTTGGGAGGCAAGAGGATATAACGCACATTGTCTCCGCTGCTTCCTGTGAGCAATGGGCCGATCCAGATCATCCGATACGGTGTCCACCGGTTCATCCTCCTCCTGTAGTAAAGGCTCCTGCACAGGTGCATTATTTAACCCATCATTAGTGATAACATCAGAACATACCTGAGGCGTGTTGGATGGTTGACATGTAGCTTGAGCAGGGCCTGTCCGCCTTGTATAGAACTTAGGAAATGGTACAATTGGAGGTGGTGGTGGTGGTGGTGGAGTATAGGATGGATCCAGGCTTGGAGGTGGAGGAACATAGACACTAGAATCCGTGG
The DNA here is from genome assembly GCA_037367405.1 of Ottelia alismoides. Classification (NCBI taxonomy): domain Eukaryota; kingdom Viridiplantae; phylum Streptophyta; class Magnoliopsida; order Alismatales; family Hydrocharitaceae; genus Ottelia; species Ottelia alismoides. Next base: position 980,447 of record JAZKJV010000622.1, read on the forward strand.
ATGTGGAGGAGACCAATCTGTCACCGGCAGGGGAGAAATACATGACGGGTTCGAAAAAAGTAACATCAGCGCTCACATAGTACTTGTCATGAACGGGGTCATAGCAACGATATCCTTTCTGTGTCCTGGAGTAGCCCACAAACACGCACTTCATAGCCCTAGGAGATAGCTTATCAAGTCCTGGAGACAAGCGGTGGACAAACGCAACAGTGCCAAAGACCCGAGGTGTAAGAGTTAACAAATCTTTGTCAGGAAAGAGAACAGATATAGGAGACTTTCCCCAAGAACAGTTGTAGGCATGCGGTTGACCAGATAACATGCTGTAAGTATGGCATCCCCCCAAAAGGATAATGGGGCACAACTCTGAATAAGTAATATGCGAGCAATGTCAAGGAAATGGCGATGTTTCCGTTCTGCAACCCCATTTTGTTGAGATGTGTATGCACATGTGGTTTGGTGAATAATGCCTTTAGAAGAAAGAAAATTAGCAAGAGAACGAGTGCAGAACTCCAATGCATTGTCAGTACGCGCATACTTAACAGTAGACGAAAAAACATTTTGAACTTCATTGATAAGATTTTGAATAACACTTCCTGCTTTGGATTTATTTTTAAGAAGAAAGGTCCAGGACACTCTAGAAAAATCATCAACCACGACTAAATAGAACCTGTGCCCCTGATGATCTGGGACACGACTTGGACCCCATATATCTACGTGAAATAACTCAAATGGGGAGCGACTGCTCCGACTCTGACGACTGGGGAAGCTGGACCGATGGTGCTTCCCTAACTGACAAGCTTCACAACGAAAAGATGAACTCGGAGAAATCTGAGGCAGGAGGTGACGCATTTTCTGTAGTGGCAGGTGACCAAACCGAAGATGCCAGGTATACGGAGACACGGAGCCCTGGGAATGTAGTGAGACGCCAGCATAAGAATTCCGTACAAGACGATAAAAGCCATTGTGCTCAGAACCACAGCCAATCACCCTGCCCGTTAGTATGTCCTGAAAAATAACAGACGATGGGTCAAAAATAGCACGACAGTGCAAATCTCGTGTAATCTGACTAATGGATAAGAGATTCATAGAGAATTCTGGTGCATGTAAAACATTCTGTAAGTGCATAGAGGGCAGCAAGGCCGTCTCCCCCTGACCGATGATAGGGGAATGAGTGCCATCAGCAATGAGTACAGAGCGACCAGGCTGGACAGCTCTATAGTTCTGCAGAACATCTTTCTCACGACAGAGATGATGGGTGGCTCCAGAATCAACAATCCATCCTGTGAGATCATGGTTATGATATGAGACGGAAGGACTACCTGAGGCACTGGCTGAGGCAGATGTACTAGCTGATGCCGAGGCCGCAACATCAGACGCATCAGCACCCTCTGATGATGACTGTGGCATGATATCACGAAGCCGTGCCACTAGCTCCTCGAACCTGTGATCGGGAGTAGATGTTGGTGGACCCTGAACATGATCAGCGACACGTGCAGAAGGAGGGAAGCCATGCTTGGAATAGCATGTATCCTCCGAATGACCAGTACGACGACAGAATGAGCACGTAGAGCGTATGCGACCTCCACGGCCACGTCCACCACTTCCTCTGCCACGAAATGAGGAGGAACTACCTCGTCCTCTGGAGACAGCCATTGCCGAGGGAGGTGTAGTCGTTGTGTTCGATGGAACTGGGACACGACTGAGCCGTCTGTAGACTTCTTCCATCGGTGGAATGGTGGCATCAGCAAGGATCTGAGAGCGTGCTGCCTCATATTCAGGATCGAGGGCAGCAAGTAAGACGCCAACCATAGTAGCGTTGCGGAACGTCTTCTGCTGTTCCGGCGTGGCTGTGAGTGGAATTGTGCTATAAAGTTTCTCGAACATTCCACGAAGAGACGTGTACAGAGAATGAAGAGGCCTCCCATTTTGCTTCGTGGTAAAGATATCATGCTGCAACTGCAACATCTTGGTCTCGTTCCGTACCTGAGAGTACGTCGTGGCCAGAATATCCCACATCGCCTTGGCGGTGGGTTGATGGAGGACATCTATAGCTATTAGAGTAGTGGTTATATATGGTAACAATCACACGAACTCAAACTTCATCATTAATTTTAGAGGTACCGTTTTATAAATGGTCTTTCAGAACACACCTTGCTTGATTAAAGCATGTTACACTCCTTCATGTATTGAGAGTACTTTGTCTCGTTAGGTAGGACACCTACAGTTAGAGAGCCTATTCCTACTGGTAATGGTCGGAGGGCAGACGTTCCTTTCTTTTAAGGTACACTAGAGCTATGTAGTGTGTATCAACAAGCATCTACTACCCACTGATTTGATTATTATTTCGAAGCGATATTTTAAGATGATATCTGGATGATTTTATTATCCTCATTTAGAGCATTTATTGATTGCTTCGAGAAGGTCATGTTCATGATTCCATATATTCATGCCTTTGAGCTTGACTTGATAGAAGATCATGCTACTAAGCCTAATCTATTATCAAGTCCAAACAACTCATATGATGTGATTTTGATGATTTTCTTGAGCACGTCAAGGCTAAGGACAAGAAAGTTGATGTCAATCTTTCAACATGATAAATAGTGAATGGAATTTTGCATGTTTAAAGGGCATGATGGGATTGCCAACATGACATGAGATCGAGTTTGAGATCTTGTTGGCACTGAAGATCCAACCCAGTTCTATGGCCCCATATTGCATGACACCGATAAAGTCGTGTGAGCTCAAGATTTAGTTGGAGGAATGTCTTGAGAAGAACTGTATCTTCCTAGGACCACTGTAAGGAGCTTATGTGTAGTTCGCTAAAAAAGGGTGGTTGGATGAGGATGCACATCGATTACCATTAGCTTAATCAATGTGATGATTAAGAATGTTACCTTATCCCTACTGTCGAGGAATCTTTTGAACATCTTCAGGGTGTGATGATCTTTTTAAAGATTGATCTGAGGTTCGAAGACATTCAACTACCTGTTAAGGGAAAACATAGCAAAGAGTGCCTTCCGAACTAATTGTGGACATTACAAGTTTCTGGTAATGTCATTCCGTATGAAGAACACACCAGTTGTATTCATAAATGTAATGAATAGAGTCCTCTAACCCTTGATCATTTCTTATGTTCTTCATTGATGATGTGATTATCTATTCCAAGGACAGACCTGCATGATATGTAAGATATGCATAAGTGGATGGTAATGGAACATTACGAACTCACAAGTTAGGTACCAACATTTACAAGTATGAGTTTTGATTAGGTATGGCGAACACACCAGTTATGTTCAAAAATTTGATGAACAAGGTCTTCCAACCATTCCTACATCGTTTTGTTATGATCTTCATTGACGACAAGTCATTCTATTCCACCTAAGGATGTACATACTTTGTTGGGATTGAGATTACCCATTCCAAATAAGGTCTAGTAATGTCTCAGAGGAAGTATGCTACTAATTTACTGGAGAATGAGATGTTGGGATCTAAGACAACCTAATGCCTACAGATCCAAAGGCGTGAGCTATGAGCCCGAAGAGATTAATACATGATCCACTATAAGCGGTTGGTTGAGAAGCGGCTATACCTGATCATCACTCGGCTAGATATCTTGCTGCAATTGGTAAGTTCAGCTAGTTCACATATTTCCCCCTTCAATCTTACTTTGATGCATGCATGATGAGTCTAAGATACATTAAGTTTTCTCCTCGAAATGGATTGGTGTTCACCAAGGATACCACTCTGGACCTTGTAGCCAACATAAGGTTTGAAAAACCTAAAGGCGAAATGAGGCGTTTTCCCTCGAACTGAGGTATAGCGTCAAGGCAGTCGAGGTGTAGGCCTTAGTTTTTTTTTCCAGAAAATGTAATTTAACAAAAAATACTATATCAAAATTAAGAATGCACAAGTACAATTTCAAAAAACACCAAGTTCCCTTATCCTTCAAAAATTTTAAAAATCAACATCAATGATTCAATTTTCAACTAAAAACTTCACACTAATAGCAATTGACTGTTAACCTAAAAGTTCAAGGAACAATCAATATAATCATAGCAAATAAAATTGTCTTAAGCCTTAAATATTAAGGAATTACAATTAACCCAAAATTTTAAGGAACACTCATATATGCGTAGCAAATAACCATTGTATTAAGCTTTAAACACATAAGTATTGGACTTATAATTAGCAAGTAATATGAGTAGATGTAAAAAACAAAAAAAGTGGATCCTAAGTTACCTAACATTAGGCGATGTTGCTAGACGCAATAGGGATGAGGAGGTGGTGACTGGATGTTGTAGGGAGGCAGCAATGACCCGAGGCAGAGGTGACTGGTGCCAAAAAAAGACAGCAAGGCTTTGAGGAGGCAATGTCGGGGTCGAGAGGATGAGGTGGCGCCTGGAAGGGTAGGGTTTTTTCTGGTCAAACAATAGAGGTTGATGGTAAGGAAAGTGGGGAGAAAACCTTCTTGATGTTGGTCATATGCATATGACATGACCCACTTAAGCATCAAAATGCCTCAGGAAGTGCCTCAAAACCTCACCTCAACACCGCCTCATAATGCCTCAAGGTCTTGAGAAGCTCGCCTTACAGATCCAGTTGAGGCATTCATCTCGAGGCTATTTCAGATGGCTATGCCTTGAGGCGTATCTCTCGAGAACCTCGAAGCATGTTTTTTCATACCATAAGCTTATACTAATGCGCGATGAAGCAAACTGATCAGAACTCTACTAATAGCTCTATATGTACTTAACAAAGAAATCCGAACACTTGGATGAGTAACAAGCAAGCAATTCTTTTACGTTCTAGTGCAAAGAGTGAGTATATAGCAATGTCTTATGCAACGACAAAGTTAATATCAAGGTTCAGAAAGTCCGTATGCGATATTCGTTCGGTCATGCGATTTGGAGCGAGTAAGCAGGTATGCAGAAGTATATGCGGATTATGCGGTTTTTATTATTTTAAATAAAAAATAATTAAAAATATAATAATTTCAAACATTAGCTATTTATGTTTAAAAAATATAACATGGAAGAAATAAAAAGTGAAAACTTTTTTGTACAATGTGATATCAACCAGAGCATTTCCAAAAGTCATCTATTTTCAAAAGATAAAGATGTTAAGTTAACGATGGATAGTAAAAAATGTTGTAAATTGACTGAAGATAGAAAAAGGTATATATTCATTATTTTGATGATGATCGTGATGATAATTTCTTATTAGAGCACATTGTTGCTAACCAAGTCTTTCTCACCACATTTACAGAAATGAGAATTATGCTCCTAGCACATTTTGGGAATAGTTGGCACCTGGATTTCTATAAAATTTATCCACTCCGAGTTGAGATTTCCTTGGCAAGCCAACTCCATATCCCTCACAGATCCATTACCTTGCATGGTGAATTTTAATGCCCAAAAGCACGTCCACCAGCATATACAAAAATATGACATCCTTTTCAAATGATAAGGACATGATAATTTGTAGTGCAAGTTAGGACAATATATCACTGAGCCTAACAAAGAAAATGGCAGGAACCAAACCTTACATCAATCATATCTGAGAGTCCAGGAATAGCGGTCAGGCTACCTCCAACGGCTTTTAAAATATAATCAATTCTAGGTTTTGGCTGAAACAAAAGTGAAAAAAGGTAAGAAGGGAGAATAAATTTTAAAAAGTGGGATGATTTCAGAAAACGATTTTACCTATGTGAATTGCATAGTAGAAGTAATTCATAAATCACAATTACTGATCTGTACACTTTAGATATTGGATGCATATATTACCCAAGTTTGTCCAAAAAATCTACTGTGTAATTTCTTTTACCATTTTAATATTCTTCACTATCAGATATGCTATATAGAAAAATGCAAGTCATACCTCAGATAAGAGAGAAACAACAACAGCAGAAATGCATGGAAGTTCTTCCGACAGTTGGAAAATAACTCGGATAGTAGTGAACACTTGTAGATCTTTTAACTATCAAAGAAAAAAAAAATATTATTTACAAGATGGAAACCATACCTCCGATTTTGTATTACTTAAGTTAATCTAAATAAAGGTGAACATGACCTACAATGAAAGTAAGAGATGTCTAGGGTATGCAAAAGGTAAAATAGGAAATAAAGAAGAAGCCAAATACCTGAATAGGAAGCGAAGCGATAAGGGCGTCAACAGAAAGAATAATGTCGGGATCTCCACCCCATCGGAAGTCTATATCCATTGTGATCTGACCTTGCTTGAAACTTTGTACACGTATTCCTTTAAGGAAAAAAGATGCATTTTACCAAGCAAGAATTTGAACTAATGTACTAGGGAACACAATACTAAGATATATCTAATTGTATGCCTTGAGCCTCATTGTATAGCGGGAGCATGGCCTCAAATTTCAGCGAAATTCCGTCAAAATTTTGCTGAATTCCGCCAAAATTCAAGGCCATGTCCACCGCCCATGCCTCTAACCCTACTCCTTTCCTTGCCGCTATATTGTCACCTCTTCCCTTTGATCTCCCCACTCCCGTAACTCCTTTCTACCCCCATCAAACTCTTCTTCTCCCAATGCTTCTTTTAGAGCTAAACTCCAAGTTCATCTTTTGAAAAAAGTAATCTCTTGTTTTTCATTCACATTCCCAGAGGAATAAACTCTATGAGCATACAAACTTCTTCCAAGACGAGCCACCCCATGAGGGAAAGGGGTGGATGGATCCATGGTCGAAATTATGAATAGGAGAGAGTGCAAAATGTGTGGGGAGAGGTGGAGGAGGAGGTTTAGTGCTGCCCTCGAGTGAGCTTCAATAGAACATGGATTGCATCCGCAAGCACATTTAGGGAGGGAGAGCTTCAACACCCAAAATTTTGGGGAGAAGGGGGAAGGAAAGTGGTAAGTGAGTACTACAAGGTAGGCTCTAGCATCCAAGCGATCATGGAAGAAGGGAGGGTAGAGAAAATGATAAAGTTTGGGAAATTTTCATAATTTTCTACAAGAAATTCATTTTATTTAACCCGTCAATGACAGAACATTAACGGATGGCCAAAATGTTAAACGGTTTATTTTGATTCCAAAAAGAAACAATGGCTACCTTGCTGGAAAAATCGAATTCATATGTTCCAAATAACACAAACCTTCAAATTTAGGAGGCACATCTCCCAAAGATAATTTACTAAACTTTAGAGAAGATATTCCAGGAGGGCGGTAGTCTTCCAATATTGGTTCAACAGACTCCTTGATTACCATTTCTGCTGCCTAAACAAAAACAGGAGTGAGAAATAGTTCGTCTACTGTCAAGCATTTATAAAACCTTTTAAATTTTTTATGGAGACTATTTTTATAAGAAAAAAAATGAGCAGATAAGTATTCAGTTTTTTATTCCATTCACTTTATAAGATGATATGAAGAACTAGCAGGTCAAGTCAAAGATGGTACAGAAGAGGACAGGAAAGGAGCTTGAGAGCGACTAAGACATTCCAAAATATAAAAACCACATGCCACCAAATCATTTGCCTCCGAATCGTTCAAGTTGCAACTAGGCTCGAAGTATGGATGATGGTCTCCATTATTTGAATAACTTGGAGCAGGCGGTGCATATTTATATGCTATGAAGAAAACTAAAAGGCGAGATGTTATCCAAAATAAACTAAAAAATAAGACCATTCTAAGAAAAATAAAAAAAGACCAACAATATTCTATTTTAAAGCTGCCTAAGCCAAAATCGGGCATCTATTCTCAGAGTGAAAAGAGGTCATTATGCGTTTTATACTAATGAGCACACTGGCTTAATACGACACACTTACATCTGCAACATAAGGCCACATTTTGCAGAGTTGCTTATTCAACCACTTCACCTGCATAAAACAAGAATAAATTTCAGCCACCGAATTCCGAAATCCTGTTGCCTTCAAATAAACATCAGCTGCCAAATGTAAACCATTAAAAGTTTCCCATGATCACCCAGGGATTCTAAGAAGATGCTAAAAAAGGTTATAACATGGAAGCACTCTTATTTATGCCGGCTGTAAAATTGGTAAATCATGAAGATGATGCTTTTATTTCAGAAACAAATGGAGAAGCACACTCTTCATCGATTATAGGAGGTCAAACCTGGATCATATGAAATAAAAAATTCATAAAGGACTTGAAGAAACTTTACCAAATTGAGATAGTCGACAACTCCCATCACTATGCACCACACTCCTGACCATCTATCATACATCAACAGTTCTCTCAACTGCCAGCTCATTTAACACAAGCAGCTCTGAAGAGATTAATGGCAAGCCATGGATAAACATTGGGTCATTGAGTAATGACCGTGTGTCTGACTCCAGATCAGAAGGTGCATGTAAGTTCTTTTTTGGGCTTTTTCTATTTATGCCCCCATAACTTCTGCAATATCAGTTATGCTTCTCTCTTTTGGGAATAACAGTTGTGTCCCTACCTTCTTAAGTTTTATCACTTGTGCCCCTTAAGTTAGTTGTCGTCCATCTATATCCCAAATGGACATTAACTTTTGGACACAAGGGCAATTAGAATGAGTATCTAAGGTAGATATGTAATTCTCTAAACATCTATTTATCTTCTCCCTCTTCCTCCTCATCCCGCTCTAAACCTTCCATCACCTCCTCCTCTGGTCCCTCCTCTTCTGCCTGAGACCTCCAACCCCCTCCTCATCCGGCCTTGTACTCCGCCTCAAGCCCTCCAGCATCCTACTCCTCTGGCCCCCACATCCTCCACACACTCCCTCCTCCTCCCCGAGCCACATGATCCAAGGACACTTATTGGATCATTTCATCTAACCACATAGTAGATATAGGAATACCTCTTATAACGTGGTTGCGATCGAGCCTCTAAGAGAAGAGACCTCCTGTCTCAAGTCCGATCCGTCGGAGAAGACGCTTGCGAGCGCGGAGATGAGTCGCATGGTTATCGCAATCCAAGTCGATGGTCCAAGCAATGGATCTTTTGATCTCGTCTCACGAGATCGAACACATTCTTCACGAGTGAGATGCATCAAAGAAGATGGAGACCCAAGATTCGTCGAAGCGGCAACACAACGACGATGAAGGCAACCTTCTCTCTATGAGAAGAGTGGATGACCACTCAAGAAGAGGGAGAAGGGTTGGCGTGAGAATGAGAGAGAGACGTTGTTGAAGTTGTTCTTTTTTTTCGAAGAGCAAAGGGTGCCTCTTCTTATATAGGGTTTGGGAGTCCATGGATCTCAATCCATGGTCAACACAAAATCAATGAATGAGATTGATTTGTGTTAATTTCAATGGCCATGATTTTGTTGCCAAAAACTCAACAACAATTAACTTAATTTAATATATATTGATAAATCAATGTAATTAATTTCAAAATTAAATTATTTAATCTTGGAGATAATGGAGGAAGAGATTGCCTCATCCCTAAAAAGATGGGGACGACCACTAAGTCCTTTTTGGACAATGTGATCCTCCACCCTCTTGACTTGGAATGAGTCAATCTCATTCAAATTCATGAGATTACATTAACTCGTGAAATTTTCAAGATTATCTCACAAAAATAATTCACATTATCTTGTGAAGATTGCAACCATGCCATTGGAATTATGTGAATCACATTCACAACCCAAAATAAAATGTAATTATATTTTCAATTAATCATCCAATGTGAATCCAATTCACATCAATAATTAATCAACAAATATAAGTCATAATTGATCCCTCTCCAATATATTATAAATTACATTTATAATATACATGAATAGTTGGATAGTGTTATCCTCATTATTCATATCCATAATAATTAAATCACATTTAATTTTATTGAATTATCATTCTCATGCATTCAAATAATATGAATGAAATTCACATTATTTATGATAACTAAATCATATTTAATTTATCCATTCTCAATGCTTAGATATAATTCAACAATGGAATTATTCTTGAACTCTTTTAAGAATACTGTGCTTTCTCCGCAGATACTTGAAGATAAGGAAATGGCGATTGTACGTTCCACGTATAGTGACTTGGATATTGAGATCACATCTCTAATCTAGATTCCATGGACCTCTCATACATTCTTGATTAAATCAAGGCCGTAAACCTAATCTTATTATTGCATCTGAATCTCATTCAGATCAATGTCCAACACTTGGATCAAAATCATGTTCCTTCCTACTGAGAAAAGACACTAAAATCTTGATCTGTTTCATCACTTCCTCGGAATAGAAGTGTCATGGTTATACAATCGTTTATGATCGCATCACCTTCAGGTATTCCAAATACATGTACATCCTGCATGCTGGAAGACCTATCATAAACCCAAAGATATAGATCAATTTTATATTGCCATCGTTAGAGTTTCATCATCAAGTTTCTCATTCTTGGTCATTGGGGTTTGGTATCGATCATACGCTTTCCAAAAGCATATAGCATACCTTCAAATTCTTGTCATGCTTCCATAGCACGACGACCATGCATGGAATTTGATCAGTCCCAATACCTCATGAGTAAGCTCATGTCTTCCAGTTCACAAGTGAACATGTATGATCCCTTTGAGAGATGACATTACTCATATGCCCTCATATGCACACCAACTCACCGGTGTATAGACTTTAGCTAGGTCACCAACCTATTGGTCTGTCGAATGTACACACTCAAACATATAGCAACACATCTGTCTCCAGTCAGAGGATGTGTGCCCATATCATGACAACATACGATATATGACTTTGGTTATCTCGATCTCGTTAAATCAACTCTTTGACCTAACTAATATGACACATCCGAATCTCTATTCCCATGCAGAGGACTCGCATCTGAGGTCGGTCAGATATCAGCCTAATGGGAAAGGATTGCCATCTCCTACATAGGCTGGAGATCATCTCTTAACAATCATTTGACGATGCTTGATAAGTCCTCAATCCAATTTCTTAGATATTCATCCAAGCACCAACCTCTATGATTCAATTATTGAATCAACAATTGTATGATTATTAGGATGGCCATGGTACATAACCCTAATAGTACAAAGGGACCTTATAGTGCATTCATTCATTTAATCTCAGAAAAGGAGTGAAAAAATCAATAACTTTTTATTAATCAAATATTACAATAACAATCATTGTAACAATGGTTCGTCTCGGGCTCACATGGCTAACACTTTAATGGTCAATCGAAGGTCCGAGATCAAATCACTGCTAGTATGCAACAATTCACAATTACAACCTTCGAATCTTATGTTTCGATGAATTTGTCATGTTCATGCTATCAGACACGTGATTTCCTCACCATGTGTATAATCGTATGACATTTAACCAACTTGTGTTGCTATTTCACTTCCATACCGGCTTCACCTAAGATCAAGCACAATCAGAGGCCCACTTTTCTTAGATTCCTTTGTCTTGCGAAGGAACGCATCCAACCCCAATACGTTGTAACCATGGTCTCAAATTTCAATGAAATTCCATTGATTTTCTCTGAAATTTCCATTTCTCGAGGTCACCGAAATCAAAACGCTACCTTAAATCTTTTTCCAGGATTTCAATGAAATGTCAATGAAATTTCATCGAAATTGCACGTCATTTAAGAGAAATAACAAAATAAGGGAATCTACCCTTCACTTTCATCGAAATTCGCATATATTAACGAATTTTCATTTAGTTATTCATCGATATGTTGAGTTGTTAGAGCGCCTTACATTGTTTGAAGAAGTTTCTTTATTTAGTTTCTAAATTTTAGGTCTAAATTCAAATAAAATTAGTTAGACACAAGATTTAAGAGTTAAATTCAAGTTTCCAAGTTTTAACTGATTTGGTTTGGATAAAAGAGTTAATCCAAATCAAATTAGTTAGTTTCTTTATTTTTTATTTTTAATGAGCAGAACAATGAAGATTTATATAGCTAAAAGTAAGAATCTCCATATGTTTTTTTTTATTTGGAGAAGGCTTACCTGTCCCACGGGAGATATTCTGGAGAGTTTTGGAGAAGAGACAAGTACATGTCCTATATATTAAACCCATAAAGTTATGTATGATAGGGCTTCATCTTGTACAAGGATATAGTCTGGGAAGTCTGACTATTTTGATATCAACATTGGTTTACATCATGGTTCAACTTTGAGTCCATTCCTTTTTACTATGATTATGGATGAATTGACAAGTCACATTCAGGATGAGATACCTTGGTTATGTTATTCGCTGATAATATTGTATTTGACCGATGAGACTGGAGATGGAGTAAATGAGAAGCTTGCATTATGTAGACATGCATTGGAGACTAAAGGATTTTGTATAAGTAGTCTAAGAATGAATATATGGAGTGCACTTTTGATGGAAGCAATGGTGAAGAAATTGAGGTGAAGAGTGGCCATGATAACATTCAGAAGAGATATTCTTTTAGATACTTGGGATCTATTTTGCAACAAGATGGGAAAATTGATGGAAATATTACTAATAGAATAAATGCGGGTGACTAAAGTTGAGAGGAGCATCTAATGTTCTCTATGATAAGAAAATTCCTTTGAAAATCAAAGGAAAGTTTTACAAAATAGTTGTGAGACCTATTATGCTCTATAGATCTGAATATTGGCATGTGAACCATAGACATGTGCAGAGAATGACAGTAACAAAAATGAAAATGCAAATGTATATGCGTTGACACGCACGTAATGATCAAATTTGAAATGCTGCAATTAGAAGGAAAGTTTGTGTAACTCAGATTATGGATAAGATGTGAGAAAATCGCTTAAGGTGATTTGCCCATATGCAAAGTAGGTCAGCTGATGCACCGATAAGGAAATGCGAGTTTTGAGATGTTAAGCCAGCTAAGTGATTTATCAATGTTATTTATTATTATTATTATTATTATTATCTCTCTTGCTTAAGCATTTCACTAATAATAATTAATAACTAACATTAATTAACAATTAACATGTTGTAAATAATCAACATTAACTGTTTTGTACAAACATATATATTATGATGCCTTTATTTTATGTGCTTCGTATTTATTAAAAATCAAATAAAAATTAGTATAATATTGTACATAATTAATTTAACATTAAATAAAAATTAAAAATCATAAAAATCACAAAAGATTTAAAAACAAGTATTTTTAATACTTTAAAAATGCTTGCAAAATTATTTTCTTTGTATATATAGTGTTTTCTCTCTTTGAGTTCTACATGAACTTTCATGTTTATCATTTTTTCTTACTCTTCCTCTCAACATTTGTTTTCTATTTTACATTATATTTATCTTTTTAGATATAATACATTTGTCTACGTGGCTCACTCTCAGTGAGCCATGTAGCCAGCCTTTTGTCCTTACCTACCTTAAGTCACAACCATCAGACCATCGATCAGATCCAATTTTAGACATTAACTCGCACCCAATTCTTGACCATTTGATCTTGAGAAGACGGTTTGATCATCATCCCCTACCTCTCGCCGCCACTCCTTCGAAAGAATGTGATGAGGTCAACCGCTGACTCCCATGAATTATCTCATCCTCCTCAGCCATCCCTTTAACCAACTGCCACCTCCATCGCCTTCCTCTAACCTCCCTTATCCACGCATCAACCCTAACTTCTTCTAAACCTATCCCTCATGGTAACCGGCAGGGGTTGAAACCACCGCCTGAGCCCAACTCCCCCATACCTTCTTCAAATAACCCCCAACCGACCATTGTTGTGGGTGGTCCACCTTTATGCAAGCAAAGGCCCGACTCTTCTCCTTCTCGTGATAGGACAAGGTGGATTGAGGCGGCCACAACTACCTTCTTCCCCGATGTCGACCCATGGCAGAAAAGTCATGCCATGGCGTCCTATGACAATCGTTCAAGCTTCAAGGATAGGTTGTCCTTGTTAAGCAACGACCCCAAGGTCTTCAAGGCCTCAAGCCTAAGCCATTTGTATGTCGGCATCAATTTTCAAGCTTTAGATGGGTTAAGTTTTATTTTTATTTTAGTTTTCTTTAATTTTTTCACATCATGTATGACCACCTTCACCCGTGTTGCACCTATCATCAAACTTTATTGTGGATCAATCATCCATGCGGAAGGATTCATTCATTGTGATCCTTGTTCGATCATTACTACCACCTTGACTCATCTTCTTCTCTAGCAATGGTGGATAACCCACTATGGTTGATGCCTTCTTCACACGAATCAGCCTTCATTTCACTCACTCACATCTCATACACACACTTGATAGTGCTTTAGATATTGTTATCACTAACCATGCATGTCTTTTGCTCTTCAATGATCGGAAATTGGGGCAAGCACCGATCAAGAGCTCCGCCTTTGATGACCCTACGTCGACAACCATCTCCAACGATAGAACCACGACGAAGATCACTGAGACTCGCCGGAGTTCCATTCATACCGCCATAAGTCAGAGGAGGAAGGAGCACCAACGTATATATGTCGTTGAATTAGCCCCAATTGGGGATATCCAACAGCCTAATGAAGGCCATGTAGACACCACTGAGCATGCCACCTTGGACTTCACCGAACTGCCAGCTGAAGCACATATGCACAATACGTGGCCCGAGCCACGAGCCTCGCACCGAGCCAGGACCGCGTGTGCATCACGCGTGCAATCTGGGCAATTTACAGTGCCACCATGCGTTTTCTTTAGAATTGCAAGTGTGTCCATGACGTGTAGCTCATGTGCGTGCCTTAGAATATTTATACATTAGCCTTCTCGTGTTATTTATCTCGCAATTCAATCCCTCCATGGACTATAATGTTATATATTTATGTTATTTTATTTATATTTCTTTACGTTTATGTCCATGAAATCAATGTTGAATAACTTGAGCATATGATATCCAATTAATCTGATTTCAGTTTCTTTGTGATGCTCATTTAGTTCTCTTTGACATGGCACACTTAATTCTCTAATAGGATATTTAGTTAAGGATTCATTTATAAAATATAATTTTATATGCTTTTCTTAGTATTAAATGAACATTAGCTTGGTGGGTAAGCTCTTATATATTACTATAACTCGACCGGATATTGCCTTTGCAGTAAACCGGGTGAGTCAATTTGTGGAGCAGCCAAGGCAAGTTCATATGGATGCCTTGTATATGATATTGAGATATCTGAAGTCTTCCCCAGGCACAGGGTTGCTATTTAGGAAAGATACGGATCTGTCTATTTCAGCTTGTGCAGATGCAGATTATGCAGGATGTCCAAGAGATCGTAAATCTACATCTGGATTTGCTATCTTCATAGGAAGCTCTTTAGTTTCTTGGAAAAGCAAGAAACAAACTGTTGTGGCGAGGTCCAGTGCGGAATCCGAGTACAGAGACATGGCACAAGCAACTGCAGAAATGATGTGGGTTAGAGCAGTCTTAGAAGATTTGACTGTAGATGTCCCCTTGCCTATGAATCTCCAATGTGACAATCAGGCAGCATTGTTTATTGCCAATAATCCAGCTTTTCATGAGAGAACAAAGCACATCGAGGTGGATTGTCATTTTACTAGAGACATGATTCAGAAGGGCTTCATTTCCACCTCTCATGTTAGTTCAGAGGATCAGACTGCTGACATATTCACCAAGCCACTGCTCAGAGGACCTTTCCAGAGATGTTCTTCCAAGCTGAGCATGATAGATATCTATGCTCCATCTTGAGGGGGAGTGTAGAGACTTATATATGTTACGTTTTATTGTTTCGTAATTTCTATTTATATATTGTAAGACTCTGTAATTTACCCAAGGGTTTTCTCCCTATATAAGAGGTTGAATACTTTCTCATTTTGACCTTCATCTTCATTCTAATTATTGCTTGAGTCTTACATGTAACTTAAGGGCATAAATTAAGTGTATATATGCATGTCTCTATTTAGTTCCATTATGTTCATTTTATGACTATTTAACGTGCATTAAACATTTATAAAAAATGCATCCCATTCATATATGTCACTTGTAGCATTGTCTTGTCATGTTTACTTTTACCCTAGATGATATCATGCTCATTTAGCTTAGATATTAAATATATGATTAATTATGTTAATAGCTCGTGTCCTTGTGTTCGACCCTGGACTTGTCCTAAAAATAAATTAATGCCAAGTCCTTTTCACAGAGACAATTGACTTGGTTCTGATCGATTGACAATTGGCTATACTACAACCGTAATTAATTAACACCATCGATTAACGATGCAACACTAAGAGATAGCGAGGAAGGCCCAAGAAGTGCTGGAATGAGGCTATACGAAGGGATCTTAATTTTTTGGATATAGGCCCGAGAATGACCCAAGAGATATGAATGGAGGCAAAGAATCGATGTGACCGACCCTACTTAATGTCAGAAAAGGCTTTGTTGTTGTTTCTTTAGTTTGATATATATGTTTTGATTATAGTTATTACATGTGTCACCTCATTCTTATCGATGAGGTGATTATCATGGTTTTTGCTTCCAGTTTAGCATACAGTTCTGACTCTAGGCAACACACGGCTCTACATATCAACATGTGTGATGATTATGACGATAATATTACTTCAAAACTTATATTTACAATTCTATTTTACAAATAAGTATGTTTTTTTAATTTATTTTTTGATTGGAGAATATTAAAAATCTTAGTTTTTGGAAAAAAGTCAAGCTTAAAGTTATTTCCAAGGTTTCCGATGATTTCACCAAAAATCTCCAAAATTTCTCTTTCCGAACATTGACGAAATGAATCTGAAAATTAAGGCTTTACTTTCTTGCAGCTTCTCTTTGCTACAAGGAGTACGAGTGCTAGGTTGTTAGCAAATTTTCAAATCTTTTGGCTATAAGTATTTGCCTACTATCAGGTTCCCTTGTACATTTTCTTCATATACTTAGGTCAAGGCCTAAGTATAGGGGGGATTAATGCCATCTGCATTTTTTATTCCTCACTCCCCACTTGCTCTGAATATTCTCCAGATCTCATCGGTCCTCATACTCACTATTGTCTTATTGTTGGAGAATTTGGTTGTGCGTCATATGAGTTGTAGGAGGGTAAATGGATCTTGGAGAGATCCGTTTACCCCATCCATATGTTTAGTCTCACATCTACCAGTGATGGGACTTGGAGGCTCTGTGGAGGCTATATAAAGAGCCCAAGACTTCCTGTATCAGTGGAGAAAAAGGAATGCAACATCCGCCCCTTGAGGGCTTCTCCCGTGGTTTCATCCCGCTCCGTAGGGAGTAGAGTTCCATGTAAAATTCTTCGTTTTCCATGTTTATATTTCTAGTTTCTATGCTATGTTTATCATTCGCTTCCGCATTCTCTATTTTCTAACACTTATACTTAGTCTAACCAAAGCCTAAGTATGGGGGGACCGATGCTCATCCTGTATATATTCATACATTTCTTCTCTTGACCTCGACCGCTCCACTTGTAACATCCAAATCTGCACAAACCCGAACCCGACCCGACTAGAGTCTGTATAACTCAATAAAGTTACTAATCGGTGTTAAATAACATAAATCGATCAATTGATCGTGAATTAAAAGTCGTTCGGGCGAAATCGATCAAAAATCGATCGCACCGTAATGCGTGACCGAAAAAGCCACGACGCAAATCGGGAAACCGCGAAATAAACCGAGACCACCCAAAACTCCGATTCGATGAAATAAGATCAACGGAATCGACCGTTCGTCGATCGGAGGTCGTTTCGTATTTTAAAACCGCAAAATTTAGCCATAAACCAAAACCGTATTTCGGAAATTTCGGAGATTCATCTTCAATCCGAAGTATACGAATATTATACTCATTTTGATCGTCATTCAGAGACGATCGAAACGAGCTATTGTACATCAAAATCCGACACTCGAGGTGCGAATGCGGGCGATTTTGATGTCTCAAAAAAAAACAAAAGAAACTAATTAAATAAATAAAGTTCTGCTGTACAGACAGCAGACTAATAACCAGTGACATTTGGCCTTTTCTTCCTCCACATGGCTTTGTACGTGTATCCAATTGGCAAACAAAACCCCCTCTCTTAGCATATATATATGCACCAACTCACTTCTTCTTTTTCCCCTCCTAATCTCCAGCCGAAGAAGCCCCTCCTCAGCCCTCCTTCCTGCTCAGGTTGTTGTCCAAGCAATTGGACAGCAAGCTGCTGCCTTTCCCCATTCATGTTGAGTTGCTACAGGTAGCAGCACATGCTACTGCCCTGCAGTTGCAGCTGGAGCAGCTCTCCCTGCCCTGGAAGCTACTGGAATCTCCTCCATTCCTGCTGCAGTTAGCATCCAATTTAAGCTACTGCATGTTTGAATCTAAGCAATTGATCCAAGTTGATGCTCCTTGCTTTCGAAGTCACTGCATGTTGATTTTCATCTCCAAAATTGAAGATCTTCAAGGTACAATCTTTCCCTTGTCTCTTTATTTTCTCTCCATTTGCTTCAACCATAGAAGCCAAGCTTCTCCAACCTTGTTACATCATGCAGCCATCACCAACTGTTGTTGTGATGTTTTTTTTTCCCATTAAAGCTACCTCAAGCTTCAACCAAATTGGAAGTTGCTGAAGCTCCCAACCACTGTTGCATGCTGGGCATTCAAATTCCAGCAAAGTTTGGAAGGGTTTGAAGCTCCACTGCAACTTAGCTGCTGTCCAAGCAGATGAACAATCGTCTATTGCTATCTTGGAGTTGCTGCATGCAGGATTTTCATCTAAATATTGAAGATTTTCCAAGTACAATCTTTTTCCTCTCTTGCTGCCTTCCATGCCTATTTTGAGTTTTAATTTTAAACCATTGATATGCTTTGATTCAAGATAAATTTCTCCATTTGGGGCTTCACTTGGAATGGTTTCAGAAATTAGGATTTTAGGATCCCACGATATTCTTTGACAGAAAACATATGCTTTTTATGGTGTTTCCATGTAAACTCCTCTAAAGTCAATATCAATATTTTCTCTCCAGAATGACCCATTTTCCTTGAAAATTTATTTACATGGAAGGTTGGTTGTGCACAATATCATAAGCCTATTCATCACAACAGAATTATTTTTGCTCCCATCCCTCGAACTCCTTATTAGTGGATTTGAGAGTATCCGTTGGCAATATATAGTGTATTTTCTGACCTTCAGCACAAATCATGAATGCTTGGGAGCAGACAGTGTATTTGAAGACATCAACCAACATAATAATACCACAGTCTTATTCCTGGAGATGACTTGATTATCAAAAAGATGACATGAAGGAGTACATGACATAATTATCAAGCAGATGGAAGCAAACCACACTGGTAAATAGCACTTTGTAGAAATCAGGAGATGTCATAGTCTAAGTAGAATACAGGAGAAACCACAATGAATGAAGGATCACAACACTAAAACAATTCTATCAATATAGTTACAGCATTTGAAGACCATTAAATCCATCATGAAAGAAATTAGAGGTCTGTAGAGTTTGGAAATTATATGTGTAACATATAATACTATGAAATCTATATCTCATTGATCAATGTTAATCATTCTTTAATAAAAGATGGGAATTTAGTAAAATTTCAAGATATGCCCAATATATATATATAGAAAACAGTATTGAAATATAAATTAACAAATAGGATATATAAGGTGGGAATTTGTAAGGAGTAGATGAGTTTCCTTGCAATATTTGGTAGCATCCCTTAAGGGATTCATCCAAGTTTTTTTATATTTTTAAAACTTAGCTTATGAATAAGACTAGGCCTTATAAACTACATATGTTATACCACTTGAGATAACTTGTGGAATCGTGCTTTGAGATCCTGCTTAAGGTCATATGTATACTCTCCTAAACCTTCAAAGATTTCTCAATCCATGCTTCATATGCATATATTCATAAAAAGAAGGCTTCTTCATATCAAGCTATTAAGTGGTCAGTCCTTTACAACGACGACTAACTTAATCCACATATCTTCCTGAAACATAATATACACAATAGCATAGTGGGCTACATAAGAAAAAGCGCCAAAGTAGTCTACGTTGTATATCTAATATGGAGCCATTGGCAAACAAGTATACCTTGTCATTATTATAGTTGTGTTTGATCATGAAGACCCAACAACTTGCAAGTACATCTGAAGCGGCACTTAAAAAGAGTCTATATGCCTTTAGAAACTAATATATCTTAGTCTGCATCATTTCCCTTAACTAGTCATTTTGGAATACGACCTTATATGTCCTTGGGATTATGGTCGTTGATAGGGCATTGACAGCTTATGGATACATATGTTTGATAGATGCTCAAATTGAGAGAATTGGGGTATTTTCATACAAGAGACTTATAAAAGTTGGATCAATAATTATGCCACTAAATTATAGGTTAACTAAGAAAAATAGAATTTCTGCATCAAATCAAATTTCCAAATCCAATGAATATCTGATGATCTCAAAAGTTAGAAATAATCAAATATGACTACAAAGATCGATCATTTTCATGAATCCTTTAGGCATAATCTACTGACTATAGATCAATATTGCCTATTTTATTGACAAAAGACCTAGATCTGTACAATCAACCAAAACAGAGATTGAGAAAGGATGAGGAATCAAGTCAGTGATAATGACTCAGTGACGTTAAGTCAACAATGACTGATAATTATAAGTGCCAGTCATGGTAACCTTTACGCCTGACTGTGCGAGGGGGCGGTGACCCTCAGCTGGGCGGAAGATTAGGAAGCCCAGTTAGGGCAGCGGCCGCTTCGTGCGCGGGTCTAGGATCCCAGTCTTTTTCTCGGTTTTTTCGCGAGCGCTCGCAGTTTTTACGCCTCTCTGGGATCCACAGGTTTTCTTTTAAAGACCAGTTCCGCTGACCCTTGTTCTTTAGGGTACCTAGGCTGGAGGACCCTTGGTTTTTTTTCGAGCTCGTTAGCCCGTACCGGTCGGGCCGGTTTTTCTTTTAGAGCGACTTTTCTAGAGAGTCTCTCTCACCCGTCTCAGTGGCGTAGTTTTGGAGTAGACCTATCCCTCTATTGGACCGCCCTTCCAATTTGAGGGCGAGACGGAAGAGCCTCTTTTATAGGCTACTTCACCGCTTGAGTTTTATTTATTTTTCGCCAACAGACTTGGCGATGCTACATCTGAATCATCCATGTGTACATCTGAATCCTCTATGGCTACATCTGAATCAGTTACAGTTGAATCTGAAAATAATACATTTGAGATTGGATTGAGTCACAATTGAGTTGGCTAAAGTTGAATTACAGTTGAATTGGTTACATGGAAGTTTGATTACAGTTGAGTTGGTTTCCGTTGAACTAGTTACTTTTCTGCCAATAATTCATGGCAAAGAGAAAAGACCATATCATGAAAATCATCCTTATTAGACTATCCACTAAGCTTGAGAAAATCAACAAGGAAAGAATCAAAACCCCAGATCCATCATATACTCTTACTATGATCAATCCACAAGATTCTTAAACATCATTATAAGCATTATAGAGATAATGATTATATCAGAGTCTCATCATTCATATTCTCAAGACCAGTCAAACTTGTATTATAATTAATAGAAAGGCAATGACTTAAATATGGATCACATGATATTGGTATATAAATGATTAATGTGGGTAATTAGTGTAGGATGAGTAGAATGGGGTTTTACATACTAAACAACTTGAAAGCCTGTTTCATTGCAAGTAGCTTTAAATTTTAATTGTCAAGGCCAAATTACTTGCTTTCTTTTGAAACCACTAAATTTCCTGTTATTTTAAATAAATTAAGATTTACTCAACATTTGTTGATGTTCTTTTCTCCCTATTCCATGGATTGCAGGCAAAATACCTGCACCGTTGTATTGGGAGAGTTGAATGTCAGTTTCTGAAGCAAAACATATCAGGTATGTACGTTATAATTTTGTTCAAGGATATTATTAATGTTTTTATTTCTCTTCTGGATAATTGGGATGCAAGTACATAATGCAATTTTCTATTGCTACATGTTAACTGCTATGGATATTTATGCAATATAATTGTGACATACTATAGTTTTGTGGCCTGTTAGTTAATTTGTGAATGTCGTTCAAAAAAAAAATTTCCCTAATTTCCAGTTCCCTAATGCGATTTCTAGAGAATATGATATTACGGATGATGTGTAAACGGGTTTCCCCAGATCCGCAGGAGCGGGCCTCACAGTTTGGTATCAGAGCAGTGGTACCCTGCTACATACATTCGTAGTATTATAGTTCTGATTGCATTTATAATCAGATAGCGACAGTCCTCTGACTTGTCGCGAGTCTGAAGGGGAAATATGACATTCAAAATCAATGACCACAGATGTCACCAATTGCAACTTATTTCCATATTGTATCCCAAGAAGAGAAAAAGCATAATAGAAATATCCGCGAACATCAACTATTGTAATTACGGATATTGGTTCTTATACAGAACCATGGCATCTCGTGCCGACCTTTCTATCTTTTTAATTGATTCTGGAGCGATGAATGAACTTTGAATTTCTAACTTCAGTAGATAGAGGTGCAGATGCCCTAGATCATCCTTGTCACATTATGGGTCATGTGGCTAATTGATCATCATAAGACTAATAGTCAGATAGCTACCAATGTTGATTGGTGGACATGAGACGATAGCAGACTGTCTGCTACTACAGCTCAATAAGTTTGACCTAACTTTGGGTATGAATTGAATGTCAGCTCATCATGCCATGGGTAATTATTTCATGAAGACGATTGTCTTCAGTATTCCAGACTTACCCGAGTTTACCTATAAGGGTACATTGCATGACTCCAAAATGGAGTATATCTCAGTATTGAGAACTCAAAGACTTGTTGATTAGGGATGCGATTCATATCTAGCAATTGTCCGAGAGACGTCTGGTAGAGAGCCGATGACTCAGGACATCAGTTTAGTGTTGAATTAGTCCAATGTGTTTCCTGATGATTTGCCAGGTATACCGCTAGAGAGAGAGAGAGATTGAGTTCGAAATCACATTACTACCAGATAGACAACCAGTCTCGATTACTCTGTATCTCATGTCACTGGTTGAGTTGAGAAAGTTAAAGATGCAGTTGCATGAGTCACTTAACTTAGGTTTCATAAGACCGAATACTTCACCTTTGGGAGCTCAAGTTCTTCCGTCAGAAAGAAGGACAGATCGATGAGATTATGCATAGATTACAGACAACTGAATAAGAAACCGGTTAGAACCGTTATCTTCTGTCATGTGTTGATGACTTGTTCGATAAGCTAGGGATCTTCGATGTTTCAAAAAAAATCAATCGCTGATCTGACTACCATCAACTGAGGATTATGGAGTCGAATATTCCGAAAACGTCATTCAAGACTCGATATGGACATTATGAGTTAGTTGCGATGCCGTTTGGGCGCACGCATGCCATGCAACATACATGAGCATGATAAACATGATTTTCCGTCCATACTTGGACAAGTTTGTAGTTGTGATTATCAATGATGTTCTGGAGCGAACGCCGAATGAGATCATGCAAATGATTTGAAGATAGTGCTAGATACACTTCAAGAGCATAAGTAGTATGCTAAGTTGAACAAATGTGAGTATATCAAATCTTATTCCTTGGGCATATCATTTCTGGAGCAGGTATCACAGTTAACCCTACGAACATTGAGGAATTTATGTCTTGGGAACATCCTAAAACAGTTACTCAAATTCAGAGTTTCCTTCAACTCGCAGGCTATTACAGACGATTAGTCAGTGACTTTTCCCAAGTTCTTCCCTTGACACAATTGACATAGAAGAGAGTTCTATTCAGTTTGAATGAATCATGCGAACAAGCCTTCAGGACATTGAAGGAAAGACTGACGACTGTGCCTATCTTTGCGCTTCCTTCAGGCACCCAGGATTATGCTGTATATACAGATGCTGCAAGAAATGGTTTAGGAACGGTTCCAAGTCATGTGAGTGTTTATGCATCACATCAATTGAGGTCGCATGAGCGAAATTACCCTCGTCCGTGACTTAGAATTGACAATAATTGGTTTTGCCTTGAAAAATCCGACACCACTATCTCTATAAGGTGAATTTCAAGATTTTCGTAGATTGCAAGAATTTGAAGAACGCCTTTGTTCAGAAGGAGATAAACATGAGACGATGTCTTACCATTCTGGTAAAGAAACATGGTGGCAGATGCGCTTAGAAGGAAAGCTCATGCACATACGACAAACTAGCTATTCACGTGGGATGTACTCACAAGCTTTGATTAATTAGCATCCATATGAGAGTGCATCTATATATACTGTCGTGCCTCAGCTATTCAGCGGTCTTTAGAATTGCATATTAGAAGGTCAGAGATCAAGTCCTTGGATTTTAGACAAATACATGCGTGCTAACGAGGACAAAAGTGATAATTTTGTGGATACTAAATCTACTTTACGAAAGGATGGCTACATCGTTGTGTCCAACGATGAGCAATTGCCTAGAGATCCTTGATGAGGCACGCAGCTCACAACTGTCTTCTCATCCTGGCAGTACAGAAATGTATCGTAATCTGCGTCAACATTACTAATTAAATAAATAAAGTTCTGCTGTACAGACAGCAGACTAATAACCAGTGACATTTGGCCTTTTCTTCCTCCACATGGCTTTGTACGTGTATCCAATTGGCAAACAAAACCCCCTCTCTTAGCATATATATATGCACCAACTCACTTCTTTTTTTTCCCCTCCTAATCTCCAGCCGAAGAAGCCCCTCCTCAGCCCTCCTTCCTGCTCAGGTTGTTGTCCAAGCAATTGGACAGCAAGCTGCTGCCTTTCCCCATTCATGTTGAGTTGCTACAGGTAGCAGCACATGTTACTGCCCTGCAGTTGCAGCTGGAGCAGCTCTCCCTGCCCTGGAAGCTACTGGAATCTCCTCCATTCCTGTTGCAGTTAGCATCCAATTTAAGCTACTGCATGTTTGAATCTAAGCAATTGATCCAAGTTGATGCTCCTTGCTTTCGAAGTCACTGCATGTTGATTTTCATCTCCAAAATTGAAGATCTTCAAGGTACAATCTTTCCCTTGTCTCTTTATTTTCTCTCCATTTGCTTCAACCATAGAAGCCAAGCTTCTCCAACCTTGTTACATCATGCAGCCATCACCAACTGTTGTTGTGATGTTTTTTTTCCCATTAAAGCTACCTCAAGCTTCAACCAAATTGGAAGTTGCTGAAGCTCCCAACCACTGTTGCATGCTGGGCATTCAAATTCCAGCAAAGTTTGGAAGGGTTTGAAGCTCCACTGCAGCTTAGCTGCTGTCCAAGCAGATGAACAATCGTCTATTGCTATCTTGGAGTTGCTGCATGCAGGATTTTCATCTAAATATTGAAGATTTTCCAAGTACAATCTTTTTCCTCTCTTGCTGCCTTCCATGCCTATTTTGAGTTTTAATTTTAAACCATTGATATGCTTTGATTCAAGATAAATTTCTCCATTTGGGGCTTCACTTGGAATGGTTGCTGAAATTAGGATTTTAGGATCCCACGATATTCTTTGACAGAAAACATATGCTTTTTATGGTGTTTCCATGTAAACTCCTCTAAAGTCAATATCAATATTTTCTCTCCAGAATGACCCATTTTCCTTGAAAATTTATTTACATGGAAGGTTGGTTGTGCACAATATCATAAGCCTATTCATCACAACAGAATTATTTTTGCTCCCATCCCTCGAACTCCTTATTAGTGGATTTGAGAGTATCCGTTGGCAATATATAGTGTATTTTCTGACCTTCAGCACAAATCATGAATGCTTGGGAGCAGACAGTGTATTTGAAGACATCAACCAACATAATAATACCACAGTCTTATTCCTGGAGATGACTTGATTATCAAAAAGATGACATGAAGGAGTACATGACATAATTATCAAGCAGATGGAAGCAAACCACACTGGTAAATAGCACTTTGTAGAAATCAGGAGATGTCATAGTCTAAGTAGAATACAGGAGAAACCACAATGAATGAAGGATCACAACACTAAAACAATTCTATCAATATAGTTACAGCATTTGAAGACCATTAAATCCATCATGAAAGAAATTAGAGGTCTGTAGAGTTTGGAAATTATATGCGTAACATATAATACTATGAAATCTATATCTCATTGATCAATGTTAATCATTCTTTAATAAAAGATGGGAATTTAGTAAAATTTCAAGATATGCCCAATATATATATATAGAAAACAGTATTGAAATATAAATTAACAAATAGGATATATAAGGTGGGAATTTGTAAGGAGTAGATGAGTTTCCTTGCAATATTTGGTAGCATCCCTTAAGGGATTCATCCAAGTTTTCTTATATTTTTAAAACTTAGCTTATGAATAAGATTAGGCCTTATAAACTACATATGTTATACCTCTTGAGATAACTTGTGGAATCGTGCTTTGAGATCCTGCTTAAGGTCATATGTATACTCTCCTAAACCTTCAAAGATTTCTCAATCCATGCTTCATATGCATATATTCATAAAAAGAAGGCTTCTTCATATCAAGCTATTAAGTGGTCAGTCCTTTACAACGACGACAAACTTAATCCACATATCTTCCTGAAACATAATATACACAATAGCATAGTGGGCTACATAAGAAAAATCGCCAAAGTAGTCTACGTTGTATATCTAATATGGAGCCATTGGCAAACAAGTATACCTTGTCATTATTATAGTTGTGTTTGATCATGAAGACCCAACAACTTGCAAGTACATCTGAAGCGGCACTTAAAAAGAGTCTATATGCCTTTAGAAACTAATATATCTTAGTCTGCATCATTTCCCTTAACTAGTCATTTTGGAATACGACCTTATATGTCCTTGGGATTATGGTCGTTGATAGGGCATTGACAGCTTATGAATACATATGTTTGATAGATGCTCAAATTGAGAGAATTGGGGTATTTTCATACAAGAGACTTATAAAAGTTGGATCAATAATTATGCCACTAAATTATAGGTTAACTAAGAAAAATAGAATTTCTGCATCAAATCAAATTTCCAAATCCAATGAATATCTGATGATCTCAAAAGTTAGAAATAATCAAATATGACTACAAAGATCGATCATTTTCATGAATCCTTTAGGCATAATCTACTGACTATAGATCAATATTGCCTATTTTATTGACAAAAGACCTAGATCTGTACAGTCAACCAAAACAGAGATTGAGAAAGGATGAGGAATCAAGTCAGTGATAATGACTCAGTGACGTTAAGTCAACAATGACTGATAATTATAAGTGCCAGTCATGGTAACCTTTACGCTTGACTGTGCGAGGGGGCGGTGACCCTCAGCTGGGCGGAAGATTAGGAAGCCCAGTTAGGGCAGCGGCCGCTTCGTGCGCGGGTCTAGGATCCCAGTCTTTTTCTCGGTTTTTTCGCGAGCGCTCGCAGTTTTTACGCCTCTCTGGGATCCACAGGTTTTCTTTTAAAGACCAGTTCCGCTGACCCTTGTTCTTTAGGGTACCTAGGCTGGAGGACCCTTGGTTTTTTTTCGAGCTCGTTAGCCCGTACCGGTCGGGCCGGTTTTTCTTTTAGAGCGACTTTTCTAGAGAGTCTCTCTCACCCGTCTCAGTGGCGTAGTTTTGGAGTAGACCTATCCCTCTATTGGACCGCCCTTCCAATTAGAGGGCGAGACGGAAGAGCCTCTTTTATAGGCTACTTCACCGCTTGAGTTTTATTTATTTTTCGCCAACAGACTTGGCGATGCTACATCTGAATCATCCATGTGTACATCTGAATCCTCTATGGCTACATCTGAATCAGTTACAGTTGAATCTGAAAATAATACATTTGAGATTGGATTGAGTCACAATTGAGTTGGCTAAAGTTGAATTACAGTTGAATTGGTTACATGGAAGTTTGGTTACAGTTGAGTTGGTTTCCGTTGAACTAGTTACTTTTCTGCCAATAATTCATGGCAAAGAGAAAAGACCATATCATGAAAATCATCCTTATTAGACTATCCACTAAGCTTGAGAAAATCAACAAGGAAAGAATCAAAACCCCAGATCCATCATATACTCTTACTATGATCAATCCACAAGATTCTTAAACATCATTATAAGCATTATAGAGATAATGATTATATCAGAGTCTCACCATTCATATTCTCAAGACCAGTCAAACTTGTATTATAATTAATAGAAAGGCAATGACTTAAATATGGATCACATGATATTGGTATATAAATGATTAATGTGGGTAATTAGTGTAGGATGAGTAGAATGGGGTTTTACATACCAAACAACTTGAAAGCCTGTTTCATTGCAAGTAGCTTTAAATTTTAATTGTCAAGGCCAAATTACTTGCTTTCTTTTGAAACCACTAAATTTCCTGTTATTTTAAATAAATTAAGATTTACTCAACATTTGTTGATGTTCTTTTCTCCCTATTCCATGGATTGCAGGCAAAATACCTGCACCGTTGTATTGGGAGAGTTGAATGTCAGTTTCTGAAGCAAAACATATCAGGTATGTATGTTATAATTTTGTTCAAGGATATTATTAATGTTTTTATTTCTCTTCTGGATAATTGGGATGCAAGTACATAATGCAATTTTCTATTGCTACATGTTAACTGCTATGGATATTTATGCAATATAATTGTGACATAGTATAGTTTTGTGGCCTGTTAGTTAATTTGTGAATGTCGTTCAAAAAAAAAATTTCCCTAATTTCCAGTTCCCTAATGCGATTTCTAGAGAATATGATATTACGGATGATGTGTAAACGGGTTTCCCCAGATCCGCAGGAGCGGGCCTCACAGTTTGGTATCAGAGCAGTGGTACCCTGCTACATACATTATTCGCTATTTTTATCCTAGTTTAATAAGAACTTCCTGATAAATCTTCATTAATTCCGCATTTTAAGAGTAAACCAACCATCGTATAATTAACACTATTTTTATTGTATTAATCACCAACCTTTTTCTTTGTTTTTATATTTTATAAAAAATCATAAAATTAGATTAAATATTGTCTATAATTGTTTGTCTTTAAAAAGAAATTTAAAACACAAAAATCTTAAAACCCCCTAAAACAATGTTTTTATCTCTTAAAAATGTCCCCAAAAATACACTTTTGTACAAATGACTTCTTTGACTTTTTATCCAACATGAAACTTGTAGCTCTCATCGAGATCTACAACTTTCATGTTTTGACTTATTTTAATTCGGCATCCTTATATTTCTTTTAGATTTTTCTTTATTTTCCTATTTTTCAAATTTTCTAGAGCGGTTATGTGGCGCCCTCTGGGCCGCCCACGTGGCTTGCTTCTCCTTTCGCCACTCGACCATCTTCAGGGCTGTTAGATTATCGCTAACCCGCCTCCATATTGGCCATAGGTTCCCACTTGATTCTTGTCCGTCTGATCATCCTCTAGCATCCCATCAGAATCGTCCACTTCCGCCTTCATTTCCACCGTACGACGACCTCCCATCCCGGGATCCAGAACCGCCCACATGGTAGCACCATTTTACGCCACCTGCCAAGCCTCTCAGCCATTCGATCTACCCGCATCTAGTGGCTCACAAGCAACCACGTCACCCTTCATTCTCCACCAATAGATCATTCCTCGCCTTCATCCTAACCACTCCACAGTGCCTCGATCTCAGCCCTTGATCACCGCTCCCAAGCTAATCTACGCCTTTCAACTGCACCTTAATCTTGGTCATTGGATTGTGAGATCCAAGGGCTAGGGCTTCGTCCCCTACCTCAAGCGCCCCCTTCCCCGGGCGTTACGTCGCGCGACTCCACCGCCCCCTTTCATTTCTAGCCCTCACCTCCGGCCATCTCTCTGCTCCCTAACGGTCGCCCCTTGTAGTCGTTACCTCCGTCTTCCTCGCGTAATCCCCAACGCCCTTACCATCACCAGTGTCCACGAAAGCGGACTGTGCGGCCGCATATGCGGCCGCATATGCGGCCGCATAAGCGTATGCGGTGCCCTCAGCGCACGGCTTTCCTGAAGCCCCGCATTATGCGCCCTGTGCGCTTATGCGGGCCGCATATGCGGGCTGTGCGGCCGCATACACATATTTTTTATTTTTTTTATTTTTTAAATTTGTATTACATTTTTATTGCGTTATTTATGCCATGTTTTTTCTTGCTTTAGCATGTATGCCAACCAAGCATTCCATGACCATTTAAATCCATCATCAAAGTAGTTGTACTGCGAGATTGGAGTAAACACACAAGGAAAAAAAAGAATAATATACTAATAATTTAGCAAACTAATTTAGTCAACTAATAGTTATTATGAATGCAATATATTATATGTAAAGTTTGGTACTTTTAATGGAGGATCAGTTATAAATATAACGACAGAGATAAATGACATTATATTCAACAATAGAGGCATTTTGTGCGTTAACTTTTTATTTTGTTGATTGTTGTCAATTATTTTGTGTGTTAATCGTTCTATCGAAGTATTGATATTTGATTGATAGAGATTGTTTTGAACTCTATATGAAAGTTATTTTTCTTAGATCTTCTATTGGACCACAATTATTAGTAAATTTAGTTCTATTATAGTCACTTTTGTATATATTTATTTATTTTTAAATAAAAAATTAGGAAACCGCGTAGAACCGCATATACCTCGCATATGCCCCCGCATACCGCTTAAGCGCTATTCAGTGACCTGTCCGACCGCATACGTATACCGCTTTCCTGAAACTTGACCATCACTCCACACACCCTTCATCCGCCATTCAAAAACACCACTCCTCCACCTTTAACAGCAACCCTCACCACTACAAATAGCCCTCCTCCGCCTCCTAGCAACCTCGTCCACCAATTCTGAGCATAAACCTAGCCCTCTCTACCTCCTTGTAATAGACGGAGGTCGGAGGAAGGCCATCATGGCCTCCTTGCTCCCGTGTTGACCCATGGTCAACATGGCCATGTTGTGGCCACCTAGGGTAGCACCGAGCTCCGTACACTGGCCGCGAACGCCGGGCGACGACCCCGAGCATCTTATGATGCTCAACCTAGGCCTCCTCCTCCATCTGGTACCTTTCTCCGATCAGGTACTCCTCCTTATCTCCCTCGGTTTTTCATTATTTTTCTCTGAACATCCTCGTCGTACATAAAGCCATCCCCCATCTCATAACCCTCTTCCAACCTCTGCCACGACACCAGCATCCAAGCGAACCCCTCCGATCACCTTCCCTCGTCCTCCAGAACCTCCACCACCGTCACCCCATTTTTCTCTGCTTCGCCAGAGAAGAAGCATTGGACCTCCACATTCTCTGCCCGATCAGGCCCCCAGTTCACTCCCTCCCGCTCACAATGTACTCACACATGCTTCGGCTATACCGTTAACCTCTTTTGCAGGTCAATGGCTGGAATACACGCAACACCTCTGATCTCGAGCAGCCTCTTTGGCGAGGCAACGTCGACCGCCACCTAGAGCTACCGTGGCGCTTCCCCCTCCTGTTGGCGATCCTAGCCAGAGGACCACAGAGATTTAGGAACCATCTATGACCGCGGAGGAGCCCGACGGAGCTCTGACAGTCTTACCGGAGCTCCAGATACATTGCTACTCCCCGGTAGAGGAAGAAGTACATGAGTCATTGGATTGCGCCCCACAGCAGCCATCCAACGGCCCAGGTCACGCCACGTCGTCCTATCTGAACCTGTAGGCTTGGATGACCAAGCCATCAGGCTTGGGCGCACTAAACGAAGCGTCGAAGCCCCAGAAGAAACCATGTGGCCCGAAGCTGGGACGCCTCCTGAACCTAGCTCCCTCGCGTGCCCGTGAGGGTTTGGATATTTTACAGTGAAGACCCTGGAGTTTGTAGATATTACAATTAGGTCCTCCAGGCACGTGCTTCACGTACGCACCTAGGGTATTTTACAAGGAGACCTTGCTACTTTTGAAAATTACAAAATGATCCCTGCAAGCAAATGGATAATTTACAGAAGGGCCCATCTATTTTTATGATTTGCAAATGGGACGCTCCAGGGATCTATTTACAATATTTATCTTTATTTCCTCATGCATTTTTATGACAATTATTCCTTGCATTGTTTCTTTCATATCTTGAGCATCTTACGTTCAAATTGCATGATTTCAGTTTCATTTTTATCCTTATTTTGTCCTCTATCTAGCATTATTAATTCCATTATTTGACACTCAAATAAAAATGTTATATTCTTACATGCTCAGTGGCTCCTGCTCTTTCATTTAAATACTCATCTTTAATGATCGATTTGACTATGAAATTAACACTTAATCGATTGCTCATGGATGTGGTTTTTGTAGGGCATAATTGTATATTTTTCTTACATAAATTCATTTGCATCCATTGATTGTATGCATAGATGGCATCCCACTTTTAACTTGCATCAAATAAGTTAAAAATTACATGCATCATTCCTTGCATTAATTTATCAGCATTTTATTTTGCATCTCCATGAAGATCTAAAACTAGATGATACTCACTCTTGAATGAAACAATAATTTTCGATAAATAGACTAAAAGGCTCGTGTCCCTGTGTTCGAACTTGGTATGCTTGCCAATTAAAATAACTTCCACATATTCGAAGGTGCGGATTTTGCATTATCAAAATCTACCTCATGTACTACGACAATTCGACATTATTAAAGAGGCAGATTTTACGCTCATCAAATGGCGTTGTTGCCGGGGACACGGCTCACATTTATTTATTTATTGAATTTCATTGAGATATTCTTGATGTGAATATTTTCAAAATTTAGGTCTTCTCATCGTGTTGTTTTGCATCATTGCATGATTATTTTTCTTCATTTTTTCTAACAATGTTCTTTTGTGGTAGGACCCATGGAGATCGAGGACACTTGATCTACATGTAGGCATGGAGTTGGGAGCTCCCGCTACAAGGAGCCATAAAAAAAATCAAGAGATTCAGGAGATATAATCATCACATTCATGCATTTTATTGTAAAAAAATATTGTATCATGTCCATTTTTAGTGGTCCTCGTTCGAGGGCTCGCATACGTAAAAAAAAGGAAAAAGAAAAAAGTAGATCACTAGATGATCTACCCCCCCACACACTCACCCCCCTCACCTTCTCTGTATATTTCATACAATGTACACCCCCTCCCACATCTTAACCTATAAAAATACACCACATTCCCTTCCCCCCACCCATCTCCAATCGACCTTACATCTGTATAAATTCAACCCCTAACCCTAACAGTCACGAACACCTCCAGCTTAAAATTCCAGATCCTTTACATAGGTTATTTTCAGCCTAAGTATAGGGGGGACTCAACCCATCATTACTCCATCTATCTGTCTTCTTATACTGAAGTCATTTTTGACCTAAGTATAGGGAGACACTCCTCCTCAGTTCCGCTATATCACCCTGCATTTAATAGAGCTACACTTGTGCTATGAGGGCATAACAAAAGTTAAGTATAGGGGGTATATTGTATAGTACTATATATATACTTTAGCCATAGCTCGTGTTTTAAAATTTTTGAAAATTTTGTGTGCTTGTTTTAAGTTGACCGGTAAACTGACATTTTTTTGTAAACATTCTTGTAAAAAATCTTTTTAAAATGGACGGACTAACTTTTGTAAATAAAATTAACCTTTTCAAACACTCCTTAAAAATCTGAAAAATTAAATAATTTCTTTGGGAGAGGCTCTGACTACTAGTCTTAAATTGAGTAGCAACTCTTCAGCGAAGAAACTTCGGTCTCCGTAAGCAGAGTGGGTGGTTTAGAGGACACTGTCAATGGCTCTGTCCTCAAGTAATACGGGTCCGTCGAACGGTCCGTACTTACACTCATACTGGATGGTAGTAGATGCAACTATTCATATGAGCAAGTGCTAGCCATTATCTATCTGAAGAAGTAAAAAAAAATAAAATTCATAAAAAATTACAAAAGATTAAAAATAAAAAAAACTCTAACCGAGGAGTTGGTATATTCCTGACACATTCACTATCACTCAAGGCTTAAGGATTTTGAGGACATTTGATTTCTGAGATCTTAAGAGTCTGACTTAGCCAGCCTTAGTCATTAGGGTTTTGAACTTAATAATCCACACTTCCCTAATTTGAAAGATTTGAGCGCTATATCACACTCTTCATCTTTACCTTTTAAAAGAATATGATCAGCACAACTCTTTCACAATTGCATGATTGATGAGATGAGTTGGGTTATCACTTGAGGAACTAGGACTGGAAAGCGAGCGCTCCCAACCTTTTCAAAGTGTCCAATAGGACCAAACGCTTTTAGGACCAATTAGTCAGGCTAGCACCATAAAAGGGCTCTGCATCGTATAGTGATACAAATTTGGGTGTCGAATGTATCTTAGATACTCAAAAGAGACACACCATTGTGTACTCCCAGAAAAACAAGCGCAGACGACTTCGAATTCTCTTGATGGACACATTGATCAACAACAAAAATATACAAGTATTGAGTAATAAGGCACTCGAGAGGCTCCTTGTTCCAATGTGAGGGAGAGAAAAATATACACAATCCTATGCCCTCCATCATCTGGTCGTCCATCTACACTTTCAAGTCTGACGAACTAATGAGACGGTTGACTGAAGCAAGAATAGACTTATCCCCTAGTATTGAGGATTAGGTCTGGAGAAGAGTCTTCTGGACTGGAACTTTGGGTGATGTGTCGACTCGACTCTCATGAATGCAATACACTAAAGTCTTATCCTTATATTACATGTACAAACAAAGAGTCTGATAATTATAGAAGTTGGATTCCTTTGGACTAGAGCATGGTTGAGCCTAGAAATTTATGATCACTTAAACTAAGGGTCTTCGACGAATTGAGCCTTGAAATTTTCACATGCACTGTCAGGAATTAATCCGACTCCTTCATTCTTTAGATGCTCGAGGACAAGCATAGCTTAAGTATACGGGCATGATAAATTCCTCCTAGATCATCATTATTTGTTATTTTTATCCTCATTTAATAAGAACTTCCTGACGAATCTTCATTAATTCTGCATCTTTAAGAGAAGCCAACATGTGTATAATTAACATTATTTTTATTTTATTTAATCACTAACCTTTTTCTTTATTTTTATATTTTTATTAAAAACTCAAAAAAAATAGATTAAATATTTGTTGGGAAAAATGAATAACTTGTTTATTCCATAAACCCTAGGCTCTCTTATATAGGAGAGTAGCCTATGGGTAAATTACATAAAGTAGACAACTGGAAAAATAAAATAGAGAAGAGGTACATGTACTCATATGCGTCAACACTCCCCCTCAAGATGGAGCATAGATATCAATCATGCTCAGCTTGGACGCACACTTCTGGAATGGACCTCGAAGTAATGCCTTGGTGAATATATCAGCAATCTGATTCTCTGATGTGACGTGAGATGTAGCAATGAACCCCTTCTGAATCATGTCACATATGTAGTGACAGTCAACCTCAATATGCTTGGTCCTTTCATGAAAGGCTGGGTTGTTTACAATGAACAAGGCGGCCTGATTGTCACATTCCAACATCATAGGAAGCAGTATATCAAGACATAGATCTGTAAGTAAAGATTTCACCCACATCATTTCTGTGCTAGCCTGGGCCATAGCCCTGTATTCGGATTCAACACTGGATCTAGCTACTACTGTCTGTTTCTTGCTCCTCCACGAGACTAGGGCATCTCCAACATAGACTGCAAATCCTGAGGTGGACTTCCTGTCCTTGGGGCATCCTGCATAGTCTGCATCAGCACATGCTGTGATAGAGATCTCCTTTCCCTTCTTAAATAGCAAGCCTGCACCTAGAGATGATTTTAGATATCTCAGAATCATGTGTATTGCATCCATATGGACCTGACGTGGTTGCTCCATGAACTGGCTCACACGACTCACTGCAAATGATATATTAGGTCTAGTGATCGTGACATACAGTAGTTTGCCTACCAGTTCTCTGTATCTTCTCCTGTCCACCTCTTCTGTGTCATCATCATAGAGCTTCATGCTGGGATCCATTGGTGTCGTAGCAGGTCGACACCCTAGCATACCTGTCTCACTCAATAGGTCTGTAACATATTTCCTCTGCGACATTACTAATCCATATGGATTTCTAGCAAACTCCAGCCCCAGAAAATATCTAAGGACTCCCAAGTCCTTGGTGACAAATTCGGTTCCCAGCCTTTCTTTTGTCTGCTTAATGCCCTGCTCATCATCTCTTGTAATCAAGATATCATCAACATAAACCATGATTACAATGATACCTCTAGCAGTCTTCTGTACAAACAAGGAATGATCAGCATTGGAACGTTTATATCCTTGTTTCTCAAAAAGATCTGAGAGCTTCTGAAACCATGCTCTGGGGCTCTGCTTAAGGCCATAGATGGCCTTATGTAACCTTCATACCTTGGAACACTCCTCCTCAACAGCAAACCCAGGTGGCTGTTGCATATAGACTTCCTCCTGCAATTCGCCATATAGGAATGCATTCTTCACGTCCAGCTGATAAAGCGGCCAATCTCTAGCAACCGCAACTGATAACAAGATCCGCAGAGTGGAATGACGTGCTACAGGCGAGAATGTGTCAAGTTAATCCACCCCGTATGTCTGTGTGAAGCCACGTGCAACAAGGCGCGCCTTGTACCTGTCAATGGAGCCATCTGCATTGTGCTTCACTGTAAACACCCACTTGCAGCTCACTGGTTGCACATCTGGAGGTATAGGAACCAAGCTCCAAGTTCCTCTGGACTGAAGTGCCGCCATTTCTTCTTCCATTGCTAGCCGCCATCTAGCATCCTGCAGAGCATCATAATGATTCCGTGGAATGTCTGTAGCTGAAAGTGCCATAGGAAACGACCTGAAGTCTCCAGATAGCCTCTCAAAAGACACGGCTGCTGATAATGGATATTTGGCACAACTTCTCTTCGACTTCCGTAGAGCAATTGGAACGTCCAAATCATCTGTATTCTCATCTGGCTCCTGCACTATATCCTGCTCAGAAATGTCGTCAGATCCATCAACATTAATATTTTCATTACATACCATAGGCGAGCTAGTTGACGGGTCAGGACCATGAGCTGGAGGAAGCCTGCGGGTGTAATGGAATGGTAGTGGTGAGACAAGCGGTGGCCGTGGTGGTGGTGGTGGTGTCGGCATCTGAGGTGGTGGTGTCATGTATATGGCATCAGGAGGTATAGATGGTAGCTGCTTGTCTCCTGATGCTGAAAAATACATAACAGATTCAAAAAATGTAACATCTGCACTGATCATATACCGCCGACACACAGGATCAAAACACTTGTACCCCTTTTGAGTTCCGGAGTACCCAACAAAGACACACTTGACAGCCCAAGGAGAGAGCTTGTCAGTACCGGGCGACAATTGATGGACGAACGCAACTGATCCAAAAACACGAGTAAGAGTGAACAGATCCTTGTTAGGATGAATGAGTGAAAACGGAATCTGTTCATTCAAGACAGACGAAGGCATACGGTTGATTAGGTAACATGCAGTGAGAACTGCATCACCCCAGTAGGAGTAGGGAACATGACTCTGTATAAGAAGTGATCTTGTGACATCAAGAAGGTGATGGTGTTTTCTTTCAGCAATCCCATTCTGTTGAGATGTATGAGCACAAGATGTTTGGTGAATAATCCCTTTTGAGGAGTAGTAATTGGCCAGAATGTTGGTACACAACTCTAAAGCATTATCACTTCTCACAAGCTTGACAGATGTGGAGAAAACATTTTGTATTTCATTCAGAAAGTGGATAATAATATTTCCTGCTTCAGATTTATTCTTCATCAGAAACACCCATGACACTCTAGAGAAATCATCCACAAATACAATATAAAACCCGTGTCCCTGATGATCGGGAACACGACTTGGACCCCAGACATCGATATGAACCAACTCAAACTTGGAGTTACTACTCCGACCTGGACGACTGGGAAAGGACGACCTGTGATGCTTTCCCAACTGACACGCCTCACACTGAATAGGTGTGTGAGAAAGACCATAGGGTAGAACTTGACGCAACTTCTGAAGCGGTAAATGACCAAGACGCATATGCCATAATAAGGTTGATGCTTGTCCCGAAGGAGAAGATGAGGTTCCAGCAAAAGGAGTATGATTCAGGCGGTAGAGGCCTCCTTGCTCATAGCCACGACCAATCACGTTGCCCGTATGGATGTCCTGAAAAATCAAAGAAGATGGATCAAAAATTGCCCGACAATGTAGATCCTTCGTAATCTGACTAATTGACAATAGATTCATTGAAAAATCCGGTGCATGTAGCACGTTCTTGAGCTGCATAAAAGATGTCAATCTAACCTCCCCCTGTCCAGTGATGGGGGAATGAGTGCCATTGGCAATCACAACTGTCCGACCTGGAGGGATCTGAGTGTATCCTGAAAGCAAACTCTGGTCGCCACATAGGTGATGTGTAGCGCCCGAGTCCATAATCCATGATAAAGTATCGGATCTACTACTGTTCAGTGCAAGTATACTACCTGAAGTATTGGTAGACGCAGAGGCAGAAGCAGCGGCATCAGAATGACTCTCTGCAGTCGGTGCTGGTCCAAATGGTGGAATAATACCCCTCAGACGGGCAACAAGATCGTCGAACCGTTGATCCAAAGTAGCATCAGATGGGGGCTCTATCTGCTCAGCAGCTCGTGCGGATGCAGGAAATCCGTGCTTCGAGTAGCATGTATCTTCATTGTGTCCAACTCGGTGACAATATGTGCATGTTGGCCTAGTGCGGCCACCCCTTCCACGAGGTCCACGTCCACGGCCCTGGTGATGAAATCCGCGACCTCTGTTTGCTGTCATGGCTGAGGAATTCTGACTCACAACTGTTGAGGGAACTGTGATCCGACTCAATCTATGAAAAGCTTCCTCCATGGGAGGAATAGTCGAGTCTGCCAAAATCTGAGATCGTGCCGCCTCATACTCTGGATCAAGTGCAGCTAGAAACACCCCTACCATAGTCGCGTTCCTATATGTCTTTTGTTGTTCTGGTGTGGCTGTCAGGGGCATGAAGCTATAGAGCTTCTCGAACATCCCTCTTAGTGATGTATAGAGGGAATGTAGGGGGCGACCATTCTGCTTGATGGTGAAGATATCATGCTGGAGTTGCAGAATCTTTGTCTCGTTCTTCGCCTGGGAATATGTAGCCGCCAGAATGTCCCACATATCCTTCGCTGTGGGTTGATGGAGGATGTCGTTGGCAATCTCAATTGCCAACGTGCCAGATAGACAAACCTTGGCGTATGCGTCATCAGCCTCCCAGGAGGCATTGGTTCCAGTCTTCTCAGCAGGCTCTGGTTCGGTAAGAATGTGCTTCTTACCCGTAGACTTCATCATGCTCATGAACTGCATTGCCCACAGTTCATATTTAGTACCATCCATCTTTACAATAGGCGCTGGACCACGGAATGCGCCAATCGATGGAATATCTGCCTTGCTTTCTGACATATTGGATACTGAAGACTGGAACGTCTGACAAACCAATCTGTGATTTGTCTACACTGACATAAACGGGTTTAGTTGCACGTGTAGACCTCACGCAACTAAACCCATGTAGATGAAGGTGCTCGCTTTAGGGCCTTACGCGTGCCCTCGTACGACCTACTGGTGCGCTGGATGAGTATGCGCGATACACGCACTGTTTGGCGCGCTGGGATGCACGCTAGTGTGCCACGGGATCTTGTTCAGATGTGCACCGAGCCCCTGGGATATGCGCTAGTACGCTATGTGCGCACGGGAGAAGAGGCAGGGGCGCAAGGTGAGCTGGTGCGTTGGTGCGCACGATGCGTTGGGCGATACTGCTGGTGCGCAAGGTGCGCAAGAGGGGAGCGCTACCGCTGCAAGGTGCGCTGGCGATGTGCGCTACCGCTGCAAGGTGCGCTGGCGATGCACGGCACCGCACGCTAGTGTGCGCGCTACCGCACGCAGGCAAGGGGAGAAGCCAACGTGCGAAGAAGGTGGCGCAGTGCGTGCAGCCCGAGAGAGAGAGAGGCGGCGTCGATCGGAGAGGAGGGGCGGCGCCGATCGACGAGGAAGAGGCTGGCGGGTGGGGGTAGGGTGTTAGGGTTAGGGTTTCGAGAACTCCGGTCTAGGACCGTCGCTCTGATACCATGTTGGGAAAAATGAATAACTTGTTTATTCCATAAACCCTAGGCTCTCTTATATAGGAGAGTAGCCTATGGGTAAATTACATAAAGTAGACAACTGGAAAAATAAAATAGAGAAGAGGTACATGTACTCATATGCGTCAACAATATTATCTATAATTGTTGTCTTTAAAAAAGAAATTAAAAAGAAAAAAATCTTAAAACCCTAAAAACAATGCTTTTATCTTTTAAAAATGCACCCCAAAATACACTTTTATACAAATGACCTCTTTTGACTTTTTGTCCAACGTGAAACTTGTAGATCTCATCGAGATCTACAACTTTCACGTTTTGACATTTTAATTCGACCTCCTTATATTTCTTTGGATTTTTCTTTATTTTCCTATTTTTCGAATTTTCTAGAGCGGCCACATGGTGCCCTCTGAGCCGCCCACATGGCCTACTCCTCTTGCCACCCGACCGTCTTTTGAGTCGTTAGATCATTGCTAACATACCTCTATCTTGGCCATTGGTTCCTTCTTGATTCTAGTCCATCTGATCATCCTCTGGTGTCCCATCAGAACCGTCCACTTCCGCCTTCATTTCCATCGATTGATGACATCTTGTCCTGCACTCCAGAACCGCTCGCGTGGCACACCATTTTACGCCACCCGCCAAGCCTCTCATCCATTCGATCTACTCGCATCTAGTGGCTCATAAGCAGCCACGTCACCGTTCATTGTCCACCATTGGATCATTCCCCCACCTTCATCCCAACCGCTCCACAATGCCTCGATCTCAACCCATGATCATCGCTCCTGAGCTAATCTACACCCTTCAACTGTGACGTTATCCTGGTGCTTGGATCGTGAGATCCAATGGCTACGGCTTTGTCCCCTACCTCAAGCGTCCCCTTCCCCTGGCCACGCGACTCCACCACCCCCTTCCATTTCTAGCACTCACCTCCGGCCATCTCTCCGCTCCCTAATGGCCGCCCCTTGTAGGCGTTACCTC
Source organism: Ottelia alismoides (assembly GCA_037367405.1). Taxonomy (NCBI): domain Eukaryota; kingdom Viridiplantae; phylum Streptophyta; class Magnoliopsida; order Alismatales; family Hydrocharitaceae; genus Ottelia; species Ottelia alismoides. Next base: position 1,021,430 of record JAZKJV010000622.1, read on the forward strand.
CGTCTTCCTCACGTAACCCCTAGAGCCCTCATCATCACTCCATGCACCCTTCATTCGCCATTAAAAAACACCGCTCATCCACATGTAATGGCAACCCCCACCACTACAAATAGCCCTCCTTCGCCTCCTAGCAACCTCGTCCACAAATTCCGAGCATAGACCTAGCCCTCCTCCACCTCCCTGTGACAGACGAAGGTCGGAAGAGGGTCATCATGGCCTCCTTGCTCTGGTGTTGACCCATGGTCAACATGACCATGTTGTGGCCGCCCCAGGGCACCACCGAGCTCCGTGCACCGACCACACATGCTGGGCGACGACCCCGAGCATCTTCTGACGCTCAGCCTAGGCCTCCTCCTCCATCTGGTACCTTGCTCCAGTCAGGTACTCCTCCTTATCTCCCTTGGTTTTTCATCATTTTTCTCCTAAATTCCTCGCCATACACGAAGCCATCCCCCATCGCATAAACGTTTTCCGTCATTCGCCACGACACCAGCATCCACATGTACCACTCCGATCACCTTCCCTCGTCCTCCAGAACCTCCACCACCTCCATCCCCTTCTTCGCAGCTTCGCCGGAGAAGAAGCATTGGACCTCCACATTCTCCGCTTGATCAGGACCCCATTTCACTCCCTCCCGCTCACAATGCACTCACACACGCTTCGGCTATACCATTAACCCCTTTTGCAGGTCAATGGCCAGAATACGTGCAACACCTCCGATCTCGAGCAGCCTCTCCGGCGAGGCGACATCGACCGCCACCTACAGCTACCCTGGAGCTTCCCCCTCCCGTCGACGATCCTCGCTAGAGGACTACGGAGGTCCACGGACCATCTATGACCGCATAGGAGCCCGACATAGCTTTACTAGCCTCGCCGGAGCACCAAATACGTCGTCGCTCCCCGACAGAGGAAGAAGTACAGGCATCGTTGGATGGCACCTCGCAGCGGCCATCCAATGGCCCAGATCACGCCACGTCGCCCTATCCAACCCTGCAGGCTCAGATGACCAAGCCACCAAGCTCGGGGGCACCGAGCTAAGCACCAAAGCCCCACCAAAAGCCACGGGGCCCGAAGCTGGGCCGCCTCCTGAACCTAGCTCCCTCGCGGCACGTGAGGGCCTGGGTATTTTGTAGTGAAGACCCTGGAGTTTGCAGATATTACAATTAGGTCCTCTGGGCGTGTGCTTCACGTGCGCGCATAGGGTATTTTACAAGTAGACCCTAGCTACTATTGAAAATTACAAAATGGTCCCTGCGAGCAAATGGATAATTTACAAAAGGGCCCGTCGATTTTTATTATTTGCAAATCGGTCCCTCTAGGGACCTATTTGAAATATTTATCTTTATTTCCTCATGTATTTTTATTACAATTATTTCCTTGCATTATTTCTTTCACATCTTGAGCATCTTACGTCCAAATAGCTTGATTTCAGTTTCATTTTGATCCTTGTTTTGTCCTCTATCTAATGGTATTATTAATTCCATGATTTGACACTCAATTAAAAATGTTATATTCTTACATACTCAATGTCTCCTGCTCTTTCATTTAAAAACCATAGATTATCTTTAATGTTCGATTTGACTCTGAAATAAACCCTTAATCGATTGCTCATGGATGTGATTTTTGTAGGGCATATTTGTATATTTTTCTTGCATACATTCATTTGCATCCATTGATTGTGTGCATACATGGCATCTCACTTTTAGCTTGCATCAAATCAATCAAAAATTACATGCATCATTCTTTACACTATTATATCAGCATTTTATTTTGCATCTCCTAAAGACCTAAAACCATGGACGGCCATATCGCGATATATCGGCGATATATCGGTATCGACAAGTTGAGTTTTTAACCTCTTTTGCACATTGTGTATTGTGGATTTTGACCTGATATTTTATGTGCATACTTAACCCTTTTTATTTTATTTATTTTTCGTGAAAGTATTATTAAAATGCACAAAAACCCAAATCTAAAATAAGATTGTAATTAAAGAAACTAAGCAAGTCTGAGTGTCCCTTGTAAGTTTGTACAAATATCTCATGTTTCCCTATTTTTATTTTATTTTCCTATTTTCTTATTTACTAAAAATCTAAAAAATGGAATAATGTGTAAATATGTGTCCTTTATTTATTGTAATTTTTCTCTATTTTTATCTTATTTAAAAATGACAAAAATATTACAAAACCCAAAGATTAAGGTATTCTATGTACATAGGATACCACCAAAAATATCATTTTGCACAGATGACTTCTTTTGCTCTTGATCCCTTCATGAAAGTTGTATGTCTCATCGAGATGAGCAACCTTCTTGAAGAAAACTTTTCGATCCAAGGTCTCCTTCTATTTATTTTCGATTTTTTGATTATATTTAATTTTGAAAATTATTTAGAGCAACATGTGCATGGGGCAGTCACGTGTCGTCCCACCTTTCTCTTTCCTTCATTCTCGGTGACCCACACGTGCCATTGCTCCCCCTTCACCTCACGTGCCCCGCACATGAGAGTCTTCTCCCTCTCCCAGTCAACTCGCTTTTGCAGAGCTACTATCCCCTCCGTCTCCTAAGCCATCTCCCAACTCCCAAGTCGTTACACCGCCCTCTCTAATCATATCACTGTTCTCCCGATATCCTCGCAACCCATCCAACCCGTAGACTCTTCCACTCTATCCTCTCTAACCATCGTGCGTACCCCCTCCTCTCCTATAAAAAGCATCGCCGACCCCATGCTCCAACCATCCGCCACATTCTAAGAGAAACCAGCTTCCATCTCCGACCAAGGAACGGTGACAGCAACTCCAGGGCTCCCTAGGCGAAGACGAGAGTGGGGTTCTTGGCGTGATCCGAGGTCTAAATCTTAGACCTTGTAGCAGTCGATGATCCTGCTGCAGAAGCTTCCTTGAGCTTGTTACCAGCTTGAGTCAGAGCAAAGATATCATAGGATACTCCGTCGAGCAACCTTTATCTGGTGTAGAACCCCTTTCCAGGTAGAGCTTCTTCTGTTGTACCTCTTCCCTCTCCTGCTTCCTCTGTTTTCATCCTTTTCCTCTATTCTCTCAGTCGCCACCATCGACCCGCGTCATCTCCGGCTTCTTCTTTCTACGCAACCCTCCATAGATCCAACTCCTTCCCCCCACTTCGATTGGAGCTTTTCATCGTCCTTCCCTTCGTCACACCTCTGCACCGGACCACCACCCTCACTTGAACCTCGCCGGAACCTCATTCGAGCTTCATCGATAACCGGAAGTCCCTCTGGCTTCAGGCTCTCCCTTGAGAACGCCGGAGATTCCATCTTCATCGCAATCGGCCAGAGAACATCCCTTGCTCTGCTTCGAGTCCAAGTCTCCAGGTGCTCTTCGACGACCTTCGCCTGCAACTTCATCGGCAAGGGACTGCGGAGAGGATCCGCCGACATCGCCACGTCGCCCTCAGCCACCAACCAGGAGCTTTGCCTCCATGCTACCTCGTCGTCATTGCCCAAGTACGCCACCGTTCTGCCCGACGACGGCTGAAGACCCATGCCAGTGCTCCTCCACCAAGCACAAGAACCAAAGGTATGAAGACAAGCCCCCCAACACGTGACTCACACGTGGGGGAAGGAGGAAATTGCAAGAACCCCTCGATTTTCCGCCTATTGCTAGAAGAGCCCCGCTCACGTGATCCGTACGTGGGGGTGGAAGATTTGCGGAAGAACCCCTCGAGTTCCTCCTTATTACACAGAAGTCCAACCGCCCTAGGTGCTTCCAGGTTATTTTACAGAAACCCCAACAGGATTTAGGTAATTACAATTAAGTCTTTCTCTGCATTTTATTTAAGTAAGCTTATCTTGTAATATTGCAAACTGAACCATGTGTTCTCGCTACAATTTGAGCCTATTTATTGCATTTTTTATTATTTAAAAAGCCCACTATGAATATCAATTAATTCTCTACGATATGACATGCTTGTTATATTTTTATGCACTTTGGTTAATTAATCATTAATATTCTTGCGGAAAATTGCATATTTTACCCAGCAGGAATTTGGAAGATCATAATTTAACCAAAGCTCCAAAATAGCCAAAAATTCACGACATCTTAGAATTAATTGTTAATTGCATTGTGCCCAAAAAGAATTGCATTTGCATGCACATTTTGCTTTAGAAAAATTATTTTATGTATTCCATTAATTAATTTTCAATATGCATTAAATTCAATATTTTTAGGGTGTAGGATTTTTCTGGGATAGATCACTTAGTGATATATCTTAGAAAATTTTACTTCCTAAAAATAAGTATATCTAATATTTATTATAATTAATTATTGAAAATCTCAATATTTGTATACATTAATTCATAAAATATTCATCTTACATCCAAAAATTCCAAAAAAAATATGGTAGCTTAATCTTTGTATTCATACATATTCTGGCCACGTTTGAGGATTTTTGGACTTCATTTGATTGAAATTTGCAATGTAGCCTCTGAACCTTGCCAAAATTGCATTTCATTTATATTTGCATAAAAAATATATGAAAATATTTTTTTTAAAAAACCTAATCTCTAGATCGACTGTAAATCAACTTAAGGAGACAGTTGCCTCTCTGAGTTCGACCTTGAACTTACCAAGTAAAAAAGTAATCGATCGCTCGTTTTAATTTCAAGATTAATCTAAGTGGTCGTTTTGATTGATCCGAAATTGCCTACATGCAACGAAATTCAACGTTAATTCCACTAAATTAACTAAGGCGTTTCATGGTTCTTCGCTTATGCGTATGCAAATTATGCAAGTTCATCCTAAGAGCAAGTCGGTTTCATGCAGAGTCTCAGCTAAGTTGTCATTATACCTATAGTTCAAATCGATAATCTACTGCAAGCTATGATATATTTGTCAAGGGCAACCTTGTTACATGGTGTAGCAAGCAGCAGACAATGGTTTATAGATCGAGTGCAGAGGTTGATTAAAGGATGATGGCACAAGCCAATTCTGAGATTAAATGGCTTGTCTCTTTTCTACATGAGTTTGGACTTCATACTACTATCCTCGTCCATTTATATTGTGACAAGAAGTATGCTATCTACATCGCCACCAGTCCAGATTTTCATGAGCGAACTAAGCACACTGAAGTTGACAGTCACTTCATTTGAGATGCGGTACGGGGAAGGAAAATTACTACTACTTATATCTCCACACATCTTCAGCTTGCAGATATATTCACGAAGACGCTATCAAAGAAATGTCTCTCATGGATGATTTTCAAGTTGTGCATGATCGATAGATATGCTCCAACTTGAGGAGGAATGTTAGAGTTAATGGTTATTTCTCTTTACAGTTATTGAGTTATGTAACCCCTTTGGGGCATCTATGTAATTTTCTCTTTTCATCTCTCTAGGGGTTCACACTATATAAGAAACCTTATATCCATTGAATAAGACAAGCCGATCATTCTCTCATCTTTCTCCACACGATTTAAATTGTACGAAGTTGAAAAGTTGTTACTTTTTGTGCACGTCAACTATCGTGGGTGTAAATGGGTATCAAGCCCCCAAAATTTTGGCAAACATTGGTTGATATTTCCATTAGAGTGTGTGTGGGGGGAGAGGGTATGATTATATGTACTCCTAGTATCTCCATAGTCAACCCGATAGTTGTTCAGAAACATACAATATCCTGCTTTCTCTGGCTGTGGATTTTCATTTCTACATCGGAAGGGTTTTTCCATATAAAATCTCTACCTCGTGGTGATTTTTTCTTTCTTTTGTTTCTTCAAATGGATCAGTGCATGTGCTTGTTTGTATGTGTGCTTGTGTGTGCTTGCACACGCTTGAATCTACGAAAATAATATAATAATTCCTTAAAATGTTAAAACATGCATTATATTGCATTAATTATATGCTTAATCCTTAGGTCCTTACAGGTGCTGCATGAATCCCCCTTCGACAAACTTCCATAAAATGAATTTTTTATCATTAACTAACTATAGATAAGCAATATGACGAGTCCAGAAGTATGTAATTCAGAGAAAACATAAAAAATCAACCTGTTCAAACACAGGAAAGGATATCCACTCGGGAAAGTTGTCACCGCAAATTTTCTTTATATCATCTCTATCAAGAGATCCCAATAGCTTTATATCAATAGCCTGAAAACGGATATAAATTAAGAATCAGAAGACGCGTGACTCCATCCAAATGATTTGCTAATTCTTTTTCCAAAATTTTGTCCAGATAAATCTTGTTATTTCAAGCAAAAATAAAATGGAAAAGGTAGAATAAGAGGTCGGTAATTGTTTTTCAGTTTAGCATGATCCGAAACTAAAATAATCATTGATGCCAGTAGTGCCAACTTTTAGGAAGTACCAAAGAAACATTCAGAAAAAATAAGTGGGACAGATTAAAACCAAACAACAATAGACCATAATCCAGAGACTGATTACTCACACGTAATACCCAAGTGTTGTGAGTAGCAGAAGCAAACACACATAAACAGGTCAATCAAGAAACACACAATCACACAAATTTACAAGGTTCACTCGTGACAGAACTACATCTTCGGGCATCGACACTCAGTTTTCTTCATTAATTGTGAAGAAGGAACTACATAGGATACTGAGAATCTTAACACTATGGAGTTTATGTACTAGTCCAAATACAACCGGATCCCAAATGCGGATGGATCTGAATACCTTTATAGAAAACTCGTTCCGAGGAGAGAGGGAGGAGGGGGAACGGTTGCATCAGACAGTTACTCAAATGGGTTCAATAGAACAAATGATTAGGATTCAAGGCTATAGAGATATATTCTGTATTTATATGATTAGGATTCGAGGCTATAGAGATATATTCTATATTTATGTACTCTTTTATCTATTCCTTTTTCTTTTGTCAGTGTTATGCAATTTGCTCATAGGTCGCTCCTCTATATAAGAGAGCTTAGGGCTCAAAGGAATAAACAAGTCTCTTATTTTTCTCAACATGGTATCATAGATTCATAGCAGTGGTCCTAAATCGGAGCTCTTGTACCCGAAACCCTAACTCTAGCCCCCACCTCTTGTCCTCTCGTGCGGAGCCGTTGCACCTCTCGTGGTTGATGTTGTTGCATCTCTCTTCTGCGACCGAAGCCGCCGCACCTGTTTCCCGCAGACAGTGTCGCCGCACATCTCTCTCTCGATCGGTGCCATCGCACATTTCTCTTCCGTAGGTGCCGTCGTTGTGTCGCATCTCTCTCTCTCTTGTGGATGGTGTTGTCGCACCTCTCGGTGCATGTACCGGGGTCTTTTTTATCGATGGGGTTGGTTACGATTTGAGTTTACACATGCAACCAACTCCCCTTATGTCAGTGTAGACAAAACGTTCTCTAGTCTACTACTCTAGTCTTCCTCGTTAGGTAACATGTCGGATAGCAAGGTAGATATTCCCATCACAAGCGCCTTCAGAGCTTATGCGCCTATAGTCAAGATAGATGGGTCGAATTACGAGTTGGGGGCCATGCAGTTCATGAGCCTAATGAAGTCGATGGGTAAGAAGCATACTCTTACCGAGGAAGAGCCGATGGAGAAGACATGGTTGTATGCCTCATGGGAGGCCGATGATGCATATGCACGAGTCTGGTTGTCTAAGACCTTGGTACCAGAGATTGCAAATGATGTCCTACACCAGCCCACTATCAAAGAGATGTGGGATATTCTTGATGCCACGTATTCACAGGCAAAGAATGAGATAAAAATTCTGTAGTTTCAGCATGACATATTCGCTATAAAGCAGAATGGTCGACCCCTACATGCGTATTATACTGCCTTGCGGGGGATGTTTGAGAAGATTCATAGCTCTATACCTCTCACGGCTACCCCAGAGCAGTTGAAGACATATCGAAATGTCACGATGGTTGGTGTCTTCCTGGCCTCTCTTGACTCACAGTACGAGGCTACTTCGTTCCAGATACTGGTAGATGTTACCATTCTTGGAAGAGGCCTTTCGTAGATTGAGCCAGATCAATATTTCATCTCATGTTCCAGTGTCGGATTCCTCTGCCATGGCGGCCTCTCGTGGAAGAGGTGATCCATCTCAATTTCGTGGACAATGACCACGTTGTAGAGGTAGTCGTGTACCACATTATAGAGGTGGTCACACATGCTACTCCAAGCATGGTTTCCTAGCATCCGCCCGTGTAGCAGAGCAAGTTCAATCTTATGTCGCTCCACCCACATCATATCAGAGATATGATGAGTTTGTATCTAGACTGAGAGACATCATGCCCCCAGCTAGCATCCCTTCACCAGCTTCAGAGAACAGCTCAAACATTGTTGCTAATGTAGGAGCTAGTACCCCAAGTAGTGTTCATGCATCTACTTCTTATCATGGTCCAGATAGCTCAAATGGATCATAGATTCTGGTGCAACATATCATTTGTGTGGAGATAAAGATCAACTCATAGCCTACATGCAGGTTTCTCCAGGAAGGACTATGGTAATAGCAGATGGGACTCATTCCCCAATCACATGATAGGGGGGATCATTATTGTAAAAATCCCCCAACTAGTCCGACTAGTAGGTCCGACTAGTCTAGTCGGTGAGGTGGCCGACCGAGCTAATTCCGACTAATAACAATTTGTCGATCAATTTTTGCTTGGAGATATATATTTTTTTAGTTTTTAAAGCAAACTTATTCTAATATGCTTAATATTTTATTTAAATCAATTTCTTTTTTTCTTTCATTATGATAATATAAAAGACATAAATATACATACAAAAATGATTTATATATTTAAAATAATTACAAAAATCAAAGCCGATTAAATACCGACTAAATCCAATTAGTCGTCCGACTACCGATTAATCCTTAGTGACCCAACCGATCGAGTACCGACTACCGATTTTTGCAACCTTGGGGGAGATCACCTTGATACCCTCTATATGGTTGCAATATGTGTTGCATGCCCCTGATCTTTCTATGAACTTAATGTCCATTAGTCATATTACTAAGGATTTACATTGTCGAGTAATATTTAACACATCATTTCTTGTGTTTTAGGACATTCTTACGGGCAAGGTGATTGGTTATGGTCGTAAGCAGTGTGGGCTCTATCGACTGGTCTAAATACCATATGTTGGGCTATCCTCTCATTCCACTGGAATGGTCATTCCCTTCCTATGGCATCTGCGCTTCGTTCATCTTCCACTTCAGAAACTGCATCAAGTACTTCCCCATATTTCACTGCGCTCATCATTCAACTATGAGGCATGTCAATTAGGGAAGCATCATCGGCATGTCTTCCCTAGTCATTAGAGTCAAAGTAGTAGCTCCCCTTTTGAGTTTTCCCATGTTGACATTTGGGGTCGAAGTCGTGTTCCCGATCAATGTTGTAAAAGTCACCCAACTAGCCCGACTAGTAGGTCCGACTAGTCTAGTCAGTGGAGTAGCCGATCGAGTACCGACTAATTCCGACTAGGTCCACTAGTCAACCAATTTTTGCTTGGAGATACCATATTTTCTTACTTTTTTAAAAGCAAACTTATTTTAATATGCTTAATGTTTTATTTAAATTCAATTACTTCTTTTGATTCATTATGATAGTAAAAAGATATATAAATCTAAGTAAATAATACTATAATGTATAAAATTGACTTATATATTTAAAAAATCAAAGCCGATTAAAGCCCGACTAAATCCGATTAATCACCCGACTACCGATTAATCCTTAGTCGGCGACCTGATCTACCGAGTACCGACTACCGACTTTTGCAACCTTGTTCCCGATCATAAGGGACCAATTTTATTTAGTTGTTGTAGATGATTTTAGTCGTCCCTCTTAGGTCTTCTTGTTAAAAAAATAAATCGGAAGCCGGAATACAATTATAAATTTCATTAAAGAAGTGCAAAATATTTTTTCCACTTTTGTCTAAATTGTAAGAACCGATAATGCATTGGAATTCTGTACTCGCGTGCTCTCTCAGTTCTTTTATCTCATGGTATTCTTCATTAAACATCATGTGCATATGCGTCTTAGCAAAACAGTGTTGCCAAAAGGAAGTACCGTCACATACTTGATGTTACTCATACCCTCCTTATTCAGAGTCATACATTACATTCATTCTGGGGTTATGCAGTTCTGATGGCTTGTTATCTCATGAATTGTATGCCCTCGTCGGTGTTGGGGGAGAAGATACCATTTTCTCTTATTTTTCTAGAAAAGGAGTTGTTCTCCCTTATCCCTCGTGTGTTTGGGTCTATTGCGTTTGTCTATCGATTGTCTCCAGAGATTGACAAGCTCTCTCCTAGAGTTGTTAAATGTATCTTTGCAGGGTACTCTAAAACTCATAAGGATTATCGTTGTTATGATCCGTTATGCAGGAGATATTATGTCAACGTAGATGTCACATTTTTTGAGTTAGACATATATTTTTATCATTTAAGTGACAAATTGACACCTTACGATTTGGTTAATGAGGTCTATATTCAACCTCCTCCCATGCGCCCACCACCTCCATCACCACCTCTATCATCATCTCCACCATCACCTCCATTAGCCCTACTACCTCATTGCTCGGGTCCCACCACTACCATATCACTATAACCGACAGCCTGCTCCTGCTCATGTTCATGACCCGGTGTCCAACACGCCCCAGGTTTGTTCTGACAACACTACTTCTAATGATGGGGCTGACGATGTTTCTCAGCAGGGGTTATTTCGGGAGGCTGATGATCAGATCACTGACAAGAATGGCGATTATCTTGATGTGCCTATTACTATTAGGAAGCGGAAGCGGTCATATGCTTCATATCCACTTGCTTCTCATGTCACATTCGATTATCTGACAGGTAACTTCAGAAGGTTTGATGTTATATTGTCCATCGTGTTCATATCAGAGACTTACCAAGAGGCATTGATGGATAACATGTGGCATCTAGATATGGAGGAAGAGATGGCAGCTCTACTGTCGAGAGGTACCTAGAGTATGGTCCCGGCCCCTACTGGGGCGTCTATAGTGAGTTGCAAATGGATATTTACTGTGAAACAGAATACAGATGGCAACATTGATCGATACAAGGCTCGGCTAGTTGCACGAGGCTTTACTCAAACATATGGGGTGGATTATCTTGACACATTCTCTACAATTGCTCGTCATTCTACCATACAAATTCTTTTATCGTTTCCAGTGGCTAAAGATTGGCCTTTGTTTCAACTTGATGTCAAGAATACCTTTTTGTATGGTCATCTTCAGGAGGAAGTTTACATGCTGCAGTCGTCAGGGTTTACTGCTGAGGGGAGGTGTTTGCATGTATGTAGACTTCATAAGGCAATATATGGCCTTAAGTAGAGTCCGAGAGCTTGGTTCCAGATGTTCTTAGAATTGTTTGAGAAGCAAGGGTTCAAACAGTCAAATGCATATCATTCTCTATTCATACAGAAAACCTCCAGAGGTAAGATTGCTATTATGGTGTATGTTGATGATATACTTATTACAGGAGATGACATACAAGGAATAAAGGGGGTGAAAGAATTTCTGGGTTGCGAATCTGTTACCAAGGATCTTGGAATCCTTAGATACTTTCTAGGACTGGAGTTTGCCAGAAATCAACAAGGACTTGTGATGACTGAAGGATATTCTGAATCCTCAAGCGCATCACGGAAGCGTGTCGATCGCATCGTATGCAATCGGAGCAACTAGTCATACTAGATGCTAGATGCAGCGGAAATTAAAATTTTTTAACTTTAAAGATGAAACCACATGATCACGAGAACACTTCTCGGATCGTTTCATCAAACCACAAAGTACAAGGAATACCTCTTGAAGCGTGGTTGTGATCGCGAGATCCCAAAGTAGAGATCCTCCTATCTTAAGTCCGATCCACGAAGAACGCACTTGCGGGCGCGATGATGAGTCACGTTCCTTCCCGCAATCCTCGATGAAGATCCAAGCGATGGCTCCCCCGATTTCGTCAAACGAAATCCGTCGTCTTCCTTTAGAGTAAGAAACTCCAAAGAAGATGGAGATCCACGAGTCGTCGAAGAAGAAGCCGAGAGTCTCTCTTTTCTCAACACAAAGTGGACGGCCACTTAATGGAGAAGAGAAAGAGAGAGAGGGCGAGAATGAGAAAGAGAGAGAGAGAGTTGTCACCTTGTACAACTCTTAATCATGTACCATGGAAGGCTGCCCTAGCCCTCTATTTATATTAGTTTAGGATCCATTGGATCTCAATCCATGGACTCATAGATCCAACGGCTAGGCTTGGTCTATGTAAGATCAATGGTTATGATTGTTGTTGGTTAAAACCAACAACATTTATTTATGATTAAATTAAATATATGTTGCAACATTATCAACACATTTTTAATTCAACATAAATAAATTAGTTGAGAGATTAATCATCATAATAAAATGGAGTCAATATAGCCTCCTAAAATTAAGGGGCGTCACCCATGACTCTTTCATGGGTGACGCCACCTCTAAATTTGGTGGCTTTATTTCTCCTTTTATTATATTATTTTATCTCTCAATTATTGCAAAAATATCCACCAAATTAATTCCAAATTAATTTGTGAATATTTCAATCATGCCATTGAACATTATGTGAATCATATTCACAACCCAAACTAATTTGTAAATTGCATTTCCAGTTAATTAACAAATGTGAATCCAATTCACACTATTAATTAACAAATGCTATTTACATAAATTCTCTCTCTTATATATACATATTATAAAACACATTTATAATACACATATATCATGGATAGTATTATCCACATTCTCTAATCCTTGATAATTAAATCTCATTTAATTATCTTGGATAATAATATGAATCATATTCATATTATGCTTGATAATTAAATCTCATTTAATCATCAAGTCCTTGCTTGGATATACATTTCATCAAATGAATTATTCTTGAACCCTTTCAAGAATAATGTGCTTTCTCCGCAGATACTTGGAGATAAGGACAGGGCGATTGTATTGTTCCATGTATAGTGACTTGGATGTTGAGATATTATCTCAAATCCAGATCGAACGAACCTCCCACAGATGCTTGATTAAATCAAGACCGCAAATCCAATCTTCTCATTGAATCTGAATCCCATCCAGACCAATGTCCAATACTTTGACTAAGATCGGATTGCTTCTCTACTGAAAGGAGTCACTAAAATCCAGACCTGTTTCATCACTCCCTCGGAATGGAAGCGTCATGGATATACAATCGTTTATGATCACATCACCCTTCAGGTATTCCCAATACCTGTACATCCTGCATACTGGAAGACCCATGGTCAACCCGAAGATCAAGATCTATTTTACACTGTCTTCTTCAGAGTTTGATCACTAAGTTTCTCATTTGATCATTGGGATTTGGTATCGATCATATACTTTCCAAAAGCATATATCATACCTAGGTCTTGATCATATACTTTCCAAAAGTATATATCAAACCTACAAATTCAGTCAAGCTTCCAAAGCGAGACGACCGTGCACGGAATTTGATTCTTCCCAATATCTCATGAGTGAGCTCATGTCTTCCGGTTCAGTAGGGAACCTGTATGATCCCTTTGAGAGATCGTATTACTCATATGCCCTTATATGCACACCAACGCGCCGGTGTATAGACCTTGGTTAGGACATCAACCTATTGGTCTGTCAAATGTACATACTCAGACATATAGCAATACATCTGTCTCCGGTCAGAGGATGCGTGCCTATGCTGTGACAGCATTCAACACAGGACTTAGGTTATCTCGATCTCGTTAAGTCAACTCTTTGACCTAACTAATCTGACACCTCCGAATCTCTATTCCTATGCAGAGGACCTGCATCAAGAGGTCGGTCAGATATCAGCCTATGTGAGAAAAGGATTTCCATCTCCTACTCAGGCTGGAGATCACATCTTAACAATCATTTGACGGTGCTTGATGAGTCCTCAATCTAACTCTTTAGATATTCATCCAAGCACCAGCCTCTATGATTCAATAATTGAATCAACAGCTGTATGATCATTAAGATAGCCATGGTACATAACCCTAATTGTACAGAGGGACCTATTATGCAAATTATTTATTCTTCATTTCAGATCAGGGAATGATATTCGCAATAACATTTATTGCATAATGGCTCGCCGTGGGCTCACATGTCCAACAATCTCCCACTAGCCCAAAGAGCCATTAATGGGCTAATCATTTAAACTCACACTCATGTGACAATCATAGGCTATTTAGAAATAGCTAGGTAAGCTGATCAGTCACTCTGTTCCCAAAAGACTATGCCAAGTCCTTTTACGGTACTTGCATATCCCTAGGTAACAGTGCTCGCATCCAATGCGAATGTTGCATCTAATGCAACCTATACTCAATCTAGTCAAAGCAAATATAGTGTCCTTGACACTATTATAACCAGTATTTCCATAATCCTTATCAGAATATCCTTATTCCGGGAGATCACTATCTCTCAAGGTATCCACAGTTAAGACCTTTTAGATCTCTATCTATAAAGTCTTAAGCTTTTGAAGATATGACTTTGAGATCACTATCTCAAAAAATCTTGTTTTCTTTGAAGATATCGTTATTACTGCAATCAAGTGTTTTTTTCTCCATAGTAGGATTAGTAACAGTTTACTACTCCCACTGCATGGCAGACATCTGGCTTTTGTACACATTTAGTATACATTTAGCTTCTCGTAACTGATGCAGAGGTGCAAGCAGTTCTAGCATTCACTTCCTCAACTCTTTGAGGTGTTATCCCTTTAGATAGGTTAGTATCAAATCTCAAGGGAAGGAAGCCTTTCTTGGAATTTCCAAGAATGGAATATGTCCAAGGTGTACTACAAATGTGACAGTCCCAATACCCTCTTTTCTTTGATTTTGAACAACTTCAGAACTAAGATCTAAGAGGTATTCTTGAGATCATATCTCAAGGTATGGAATAGCCAGTCTATAAAACACTTATTATCATCCTTATATCATTCCAAATGATTAGGATGTTATCTACATTTAGCACGATGAACACAATGGCACTCCCACTAAGCTTCACATGGTTCATCAAGATTCTATTTGAAATCATAACATTTATAATTTCATCAAATCTTATGTTCCAACTACAAGAAGCTTATTTGAGTCCACAGATGAATTTCTTTAGCTTTCACACCTTACTTTCCCTGATCATGAAGCCCTGGGGCTACTTCATGTGAATATCCCCAGAGAGGTATTCTTAGAGGAATGCAATCTTGAATTACATCCCGAAGATGCAATAGTCAAGTTGTGTAGCTAAGGGTAGCAATATTCTGATGAGTTTAAGCATGGTTACCGAAGAGCAAGTCTCATTGCAAGCAATGTCTTCTCTTCCGGTGTGTAGCTTGTGGCTACGAAACGAGCTTTGAAGGTCTCTACCTTCTCATCAGGTTCCCTTCCTCTTGAAGATCCATTTATACCTTAATGGGTCTAACCCTTATAGGTGGATCCTCGAGGGTCCATATACAACACTTGTATATGAAGTCTACTTTAGACTTTATTGCTAATATCCATCTTTCCATGTCATGATCTTTAGGAGCTTCATCACATGAAGTCCGATCATTGTCAGACTTGGCTGACACATGGAATACATCCTCAAACTCATTTGAAGAGGTATTAATGTTTCATCTTTAATTGTCCTTTTAGTTTCCGATTTCAGGAGTCTCATTATCTTCTCAAGATTAAATGAGTTCCTTTACTTCATTTTCATCTTGATTCTCAAGATTCTCAATCCTCCAAGAATCACATTCTCAGAGATGAGATCTTTTAAGAATCTCAAGGTCATAAAGTAGGTATCCAATACCATACTTTATTTTCCTAATGAAGTCGCACTCTCAAGTGCTAGATTCCAGCTTACATCCATGGAACCTTATTAAGGATATATATTGTAGTCTCTACCACACATATATACATGGAAACTAAGAGGATAATTATGCTAAAATTCATCATTGATCAAATCATGTCACACATGATCCAATTGTATCTCCCTACAACTCTATTGAGTTCAGGTTTATCAGGAGGAGTGAGATAGAAATGATATTCATATCTCCATAAGGTATTCTTTGAATTTTATCTAATAGGTACAAGCTACCTAGGTTAGATCAAATTCATTTCATCTTTCTTCAAATTTTGATTCTAAACCAAAATTGTGAAATCTTTGAACATTTCAAAGGTTTCTCAGGTGAAGAGAAGAAATCTCATGTCATACGTAACCATCAATAGATATCACATATCCATAATGTTTACTATGATATAGGTGATCTACATACATCAATATGTATGAGATCTTGAATACCTCGACATCTAACACCATTCCCAGAGAAGGGTGTATTGGACATTTTTCTTTGAATACAATATTCACAAGTATGTAAGATTTGAAATTTTAGACATTCTAAAGTTTCATATCTTACTAGTCTATTGATCACATCAGCAGACATATGTCCAAGACTTGATGCCAGATCATTGTCAAATGATCTTCATCCTCCTATTGATCTATCAAGGTTTAATTTTCAGTATTAGAAATCTTAATGAACCATTCATTAATTTTTCTAATTTTGTGGAGTCCACTAGATATTAGATTACTATCTGAAATATTTCCATCATAACTCTTTATGATAGTTCTATCTCAGAATTCATGTTTATTTCCAACATTTAGAAACAAACAATGAGGGTATTCTAATATCTAGGTCATAGAGACATTCTCTAAGACTAAGGGCTCTCCCACTGAGAATATGAAGTCCATCTATCCAACAGAGATTGGTGCAACAATTACATCAATATCCATGTAGATGACTACTAAACCTTAAGATCAAATTTCTAATCTTCTAATATATATGCAACCAATTGCAAATGTCATTAGAAGATTGGGATACAATTGTCAGACTTTATCTTAATAAATAAGAAAGTCAGAGTCAATGATTTATGTAGATTATTCTGATGCTCTATCTGAGTCCTTCACTAAGGAATTTAGACAGACTTGATAGTCATACTATCAACACATCAACTTATTGCAGTATTGGCATTCATCCAACTCTTTGGATGTCATATGGAAGTCACAGAAGTAGGTCAACTCTTTGACTTTCCTTCTTACTCGGGTCCGACCCATGCTTCCACTACGCTCTCTTCATCTATAAACAACCATTGTTCAAGACAAAGAATCTCTTATGTTGAATTCAAAGGATTTCAATACAAGAGCATTTCAACATTTATACATGCTTCATTAAATTCATTCAAAATGATTATTGTGAAGCTTCATGAATGACTAGAGTATAGACAATAGAATGATGACACTCATCATATCTACATACATCTTAACTCTTAGAGACTTAGGTTCAGGTAGGTATTCAAACATTTTGAATACATCATCTCTTTCGAGCCACCATTCTGCATAATACAGAGAACCAAGTCATTCATGATTAAATGTCTAGAGCACGTATGCCAAAATATCTTCTTTTATTTTATAAGGATTATTCGACAATTACGATCACCATCAACATGTCACTTCCTAAGTACACTCGATGAAAGATCAAGACTATAGAGACATACAAACCCTAAGGTGATGCCTTATTGTCTTATTTAATTGCCCTTCCTCATTATGTTGAGGGAACTTGCACACTGCAACCACATACATTGTGTGTCCAATTGCAAGTACAATATCTGGATCATGAGTCCAATCCAAGATATTTTTACTGGTTATCATTGAGTATAACATTGAGTGGGTTTAATGAAGGATTATCTAAAATAAGAAATTTGCATAAGTGTATATATATATTATATATACATGTTTTACTTTGATTTAGGAATTTTTATATCAAAGTTGTCTTGCCTTGTCAACACTGAAAGTTCATTCCCTTAATCACTTTCAATGTAAGAGATATTCTTACCATTATATCTCTAGCAAGATCTGGGATCTCCTTCCCTATCTTCGTTGCATCCCAATAATATGAGAACCTACAACTCGGATAAAAAGAAGCGGGAACACATTCCGCCTTGCAAGTCCAACTTGCATCTCCCAATTCGGTCTTTAACACCCGGGCCCACCACCCCTAAGATGATGTTGACCCGTCATTAATTGAACCAACCGTCAACAGGCTTAATACTCGCTATACGCAATCCAATATCGCCCCAATAATATGAGGACCCGATATTGGGGTCACTACGTATACGGCCTTACTCTTTCGAGAAGCAAAGAACACGATCCAATTAAATCATGTACAGGATCTGTCACTTCGGACAGGCGTCTCCTATACACAACAACTGGCGACGAAATCCTTTGCCTTGACGGGAGACCATGGATGTCACTTATGTGATCCTCCACCTCATATTCAAATTGTAATTAATTATTGTGAATCATATTCACATAATTAATTCTTCCAAGGGAAATACACATCTATTCAAAATAGAATGTTTATTGGATATAATTAATTTAATCACATTAAATTAATCATCAATCCAATCATCAATCAACAAACATGTCTTTTACTTGAATAGTAGGTATATACTCAAAGTACGTATTATTCGAATTTTAATAATTAGAAAAATACACATTGTCTGTCTCCAGTATTATACAGTCCCTACCCGCTGTCATGGCCAGTACCGACGAGAGTGGGACGGACCACATACGTTGCAACCCGCTACCCCAATGCTCTCCGACTAGGCACCACATCCGCCTCGGGAAAGGATAATACCAGATAGACCATCATGTACTTTGAGATGCTCATCGGTTTTTTAACCGAAATTATACCATATAATATAAATCAAAACATTTTTGATTATAAGGAGATTTGCTAGACAAATCCCCAATCCTATTCAAGCAAAAAGGGTTTTTCATGTAAAAGTTGTCCTACAACAATTGTAGGATAAACTATAGTTGTCATGAAGGCAATGTTTGTTGATGAACCAATGATCAAGATCTAATATCTCATCATTGTGGTTTAGGCAAGTGTCATTCAATGAAATAATTATCTCTTTAAATATTTCACAAATATTTATCACTAATTATTCCAGAAAATTAACAATTAATTTTCATCATGATAATTGAATGACATATCACAAGGTTCAAGATCAAAATTGTTAATTTCCAGCAGTGACCCCCAATCACTAAAATTAACTTTTCTTGATCAATTTAAATCCAAAAAATGCAAACTCAGTTTCCAAAGATTGCCTATTTGATTTATTAAAGAACCCAAGTGATAATTCACGCATTTCAAAGCGGATTAAAACCGTAATCATCTCATTAATTACGTTCAAATCCGCAGTTCCCGCAACAGTGAATATAGTCATATTCAAAAAGCCATATCTTGAGCAAATAAAGTCCAAATTTAGTAAACTCAAGTCCTATGGTTTCCTTGTTTAATGGGGAACAAAATCCATTTGAAAATTTCGTGTTTAAATATTTTAAACAGAGCCGAAAAATTCAATTTTACAGAGGTGCGAAAAATTGAAATGCAGTAAAATTTCGCAACCCTTTCAAGAACCAAATCGTCTAAGGTGTATGGATCACATCCAAAACCTTATTCAACCTGGCTCTGATACCACTTGAAGGATATTCTGAATCCTCAAGCGCATCACGGAAGCGTGTCGATCGCATCGTATGCAATCGGAGCAACTAGTCATACTAGATGCTAGATGCAGCGGAAATTAAAATTTTTTAACTTTAAAGATGAAACCACATGATCACGAGAACACTTCTCGGATCGTTTCATCAAACCACAAAGTACAAGGAATACCTCTTGAAGCGTGGTTGTGATCGCGAGATCCCAAAGTAGAGATCCTCCTATCTTAAGTCCGATCCACGAAGAACGCACTTGCGGGCGCGATGATGAGTCACGTTCCTTCCCGCAATCCTCGATGAAGATCCAAGCGATGGCTCCCCCGATTTCGTCAAACGAAATCCGTCGTCTTCCTTTAGAGTAAGAAACTCCAAAGAAGATGGAGATCCACGAGTCGTCGAAGAAGAAGCCGAGAGTCTCTCTTTTCTCAACACAAAGTGGACGGCCACTTAATGGAGAAGAGAAAGAGAGAGAGGGCGAGAATGAGAAAGAGAGAGAGAGAGTTGTCACCTTGTACAACTCTTAATCATGTACCATGGAAGGCTGCCCTAGCCCTCTATTTATATTAGTTTAGGATCCATTGGATCTCAATCCATGGACTCATAGATCCAACGGCTAGGCTTGGTCTATGTAAGATCAATGGTTATGATTGTTGTTGGTTAAAACCAACAACATTTATTTATGATTAAATTAAATATATGTTGCAACATTATCAACACATTTTTAATTCAACATAAATAAATTAGTTGAGAGATTAATCATCATAATAAAATGGAGTCAATATAGCCTCCTAAAATTAAGGGGCGTCACCCATGACTCTTTCATGGGTGACGCCACCTCTAAATTTGGTGGCTTTATTTCTCCTTTTATTATATTATTTTATCTCTCAATTATTGCAAAAATATCCACCAAATTAATTCCAAATTAATTTGTGAATATTTCAATCATGCCATTGAACATTATGTGAATCATATTCACAACCCAAACTAATTTGTAAATTGCATTTCCAGTTAATTAACAAATGTGAATCCAATTCACACTATTAATTAACAAATGCTATTTACATAAATTCTCTCTCTTATATATACATATTATAAAACACATTTATAATACACATATATCATGGATAGTATTATCCACATTCTCTAATCCTTGATAATTAAATCTCATTTAATTATCTTGGATAATAATATGAATCATATTCATATTATGCTTGATAATTAAATCTCATTTAATCATCAAGTCCTTGCTTGGATATACATTTCATCAAATGAATTATTCTTGAACCCTTTCAAGAATAATGTGCTTTCTCCGCAGATACTTGGAGATAAGGACAGGGCGATTGTATTGTTCCATGTATAGTGACTTGGATGTTGAGATATTATCTCAAATCCAGATCGAACGAACCTCCCACAGATGCTTGATTAAATCAAGACCGCAAATCCAATCTTCTCATTGAATCTGAATCCCATCCAGACCAATGTCCAATACTTTGACTAAGATCGGATTGCTTCTCTACTGAAAGGAGTCACTAAAATCCAGACCTGTTTCATCACTCCCTCGGAATGGAAGCGTCATGGATATACAATCGTTTATGATCACATCACCCTTCAGGTATTCCCAATACCTGTACATCCTGCATACTGGAAGACCCATGGTCAACCCGAAGATCAAGATCTATTTTACACTGTCTTCTTCAGAGTTTGATCACTAAGTTTCTCATTTGATCATTGGGATTTGGTATCGATCATATACTTTCCAAAAGCATATATCATACCTAGGTCTTGATCATATACTTTCCAAAAGTATATATCAAACCTACAAATTCAGTCAAGCTTCCAAAGCGAGACGACCGTGCACGGAATTTGATTCTTCCCAATATCTCATGAGTGAGCTCATGTCTTCCGGTTCAGTAGGGAACCTGTATGATCCCTTTGAGAGATCGTATTACTCATATGCCCTTATATGCACACCAACGCGCCGGTGTATAGACCTTGGTTAGGACATCAACCTATTGGTCTGTCAAATGTACATACTCAGACATATAGCAATACATCTGTCTCCGGTCAGAGGATGCGTGCCTATGCTGTGACAGCATTCAACACAGGACTTAGGTTATCTCGATCTCGTTAAGTCAACTCTTTGACCTAACTAATCTGACACCTCCGAATCTCTATTCCTATGCAGAGGACCTGCATCAAGAGGTCGGTCAGATATCAGCCTATGTGAGAAAAGGATTTCCATCTCCTACTCAGGCTGGAGATCACATCTTAACAATCATTTGACGGTGCTTGATGAGTCCTCAATCTAACTCTTTAGATATTCATCCAAGCACCAGCCTCTATGATTCAATAATTGAATCAACAGCTGTATGATCATTAAGATAGCCATGGTACATAACCCTAATTGTACAGAGGGACCTATTATGCAAATTATTTATTCTTCATTTCAGATCAGGGAATGATATTCGCAATAACATTTATTGCATAATGGCTCGCCGTGGGCTCACATGTCCAACAATGACTCAGAGGAAATATGTCACCGATCTGCTAAGTGACACGGGCATGCTTGGATGTCGACCTGCTACCACACCCATGGATCCAAGCATGAAAGAAGCAGATTGTAGTTGCTAGGTCCAATGTTGAATCTGAGTATAGGGCTATGGCATAAGCATGCATAAAAATGATGTGGGTTCGTGCAGTCCTTACATATCTACATATAGATGTTTCTCTTCCCATGTCGATGAAATGCGACAATCAGGCGGTCCTATTCATGGCAAATAATTCTGCATTTCACGAAAGGACAAAGCACATGATTCAGAAGGACGATTGCCATTATATATGCGACATGATTCAGAAGGGCTTCATTTCTACATCTCATGTCAGCTCAGGGGACCAGACGACAGATATTTTCACCAAGGCCTTACTTAGAGGATCATTTCAGAAGTATCCGCCCAAGCTGAGCATGAATGACATATATGCTCCATCTTGAGGGGGAATGTAGAAATATATTTCTATATTTTTGTACTCTTTTAGCCATTAATTTTTCTTTTGTCAGTGTTAATTTGCCCATAGATCTCTGAGAGCCTAGAGTCCAAAGGAATGAGCAAGTCTCTAATTTTTCCCAACAAAAGCATATCAACAATCAACACAACCATACTCAACAAAACATGCGTCCATATGATGTAAACTTGGAACTGCTAATGTGTATATCTTGATAGGGTATTAAGAATGTCTACTTGTCTGTGACATAGACTTATAAAAGGATCAAATTATATGTTAGTCAGCTAATATTGTTCCATCTTTTTATCCCATTAAGAAGACTATTTTGGATAACAAAGGACATCATCTGTCTTCCTGGTGGGGGGACTGATATCAGGACCTGATCCCACCTATTTTTTCTAAATGCTCTTCAATTGGGATGGTCACAGTCAATCCCTCACTTACCTTCGTTTTGTATAGAGAACCTTTCTAAGATTTATGAAGCCCCCTCGAGATAGATCTTCCATGGCACTTTAGGCCTTCGATTAAGGACAACAAAACTCTTCTTTGATGGTCCATATATGACTTGAAATGGGCAGGAAACTGATTCAATATTTGTAGTTTACATCCTCGATTATATTCACTTTCTACAAGAGTACCATCCATGATTGGAAGCTATCAAAAAGATGATTACAACCACCACTTGCCAAAAAGATAAGTAGGCCTCACGGGATAAAGATTTAGAATTGTAGAATCCTTACTTCTACCATCTAATTCGTCTGTAAATCCAACCATTTTTTTATTTCTCCATCTTGACTCTAGGGCCCCATTAATGGAGTTACCAGCCCTGCAATGAAATTCCCAATTCCATAAAAATCTTCTTCGCCTAGCCCAAAAGAAACATAGTATTTGTCCTAGGGCTAAAAACTTTAGGACATATAGGGTCGAGCTAAGTAGGATTAATGGCTCCAGCATCACGCCAAAATCGTTTCCACTTTCCAACGGTAGATGCTCAAACACAAACAATGGATGACTGCAAGTTCAATATGATGCATTCATTGGATTAAAATCAACTGCAAGCTGTACTTGTAATATTACATAATTGTCGATTCATTTTTGCTAATTAAACAGCAAGATGGATTTATGGAGTATTCTGCTTTCAACTGTCCTCATAGTCTGTCCGACGTCCTCTGCTTCTGCTACGATGATAAGCAACAATACAACTGTAACGAATACAGCTTAATTTATCATAGTTATAACGCCACTAAAAACACCCATCAATGCACGTGTATCTGTATTGTGCCAATTAGACGATCTCAATCATAATCCCTCCGTAAATTGTGGTCCGAAACATGGATAGGCACATCAGCACTCCGATCTCAACTAAGAACAAATCGAAGCTACGAAATTAACCTAAAAGTTCCAATAACATCGAGAAAAAGAAAAAAAACGTAGCATCAAACCACAATATGCACCAAAACGCTACAAATGGATCGAAGAAACATCTCAATGACGATCATTACCGCTACGATCCGTACCTTGGCGATGCGCTTGGCGGATCGGGACATCATCATGCGGTTCCATCCGAAGACGACTCCGATCCCGAAGAGCAATCCCAAGAGCGTCCCGGTGATCAACCCCATCCCTCTCCCGCTCCTTCTCTCGCTAACGCTGCTCGTTGGCGTGAGTGTGCGCGCGCGCGAGAATGCCAGAAGGCGTAGGAGGAGATCCGACGAAAGTGGGGGAGGATAGAGGGAGGGGAAGGAGAGGTGACACGTGTGGGCGCTCGAGGTGCTGGAGATGGTGGTGGTGGGTATATACGTAGGTAAGGAGGCAGCAACGCCGCTCCCGCGGCAGTACCCGATGACGACAGTTTTGCATGAAACTATAGAGTGGTGCGATCGTCTCGATCAGATATAAAAATTCAAACAAAAAAAATGACAAAGACTGTTAGGTCTGGGTATAATCCAATGGTGGACCCATGATTAGTAGAATATAAATTAATATAAGCATTTAATGGCTGCCCCTGGGGGCAGCTCGTTGTCCCATCCTTTTTTGAAAAATATCATGTATATTTATCTATATATTCATTTTACATATCATTTTAATTTCGTCAAAAACAAATACTTATGTACCCTCCATCTAGAACATGTAATTTTAACGATCTTAGGATTGTTGTAATCGTACATATTTTAAAGGGAGGACGTAGGAGTCTCTGTTTCTAATGAAATTTGAATGACATATAAGAGGAATATAGACATGAATATACATGATGATATTTTTCAAAAAAATGATGAAAATGTCGGGGGGGGGGGGGGGGGGGGGGCAGCCTGGGGCAGCCCCATTAATCTCGTAATATAAACATGTATGTGTATAGAGGTATACAAGAGGATATTTTATATGTAGAATTTTATTGTAGTGACGGAATATAAGATATTGAATATTTAGTCTTTTCTTCTTTTATTGTCATTTGAAAATAATGCTTCGAATTCAATAAAAATATCCAAATATGACGTAAAATTACTACAAAAATCATGGTCAATTAAACAATTCTAAAGCAATCAAGGGACATCTACAATATTAAAGTGAAGATTAGTAAAAAAATTTGCTTTAGATAGCATTAGCCAATTAGTAAAATGATGTTTGTTTTGGAAAAAGCATGCGCAAATGCCTACGGAGTGTGTGTAGGGATGTTATACAATGGGATATGTGCCCATTAGGTTCCTGATGAGCCCCACATCGATCTCTTCACTTTGATCTTCATCGTGCGTTTTACTCATTCACGTCTATATCTAAAATCAGAACTAATCATCATCCTGCAAACAAATAATTCCACATTTATCTCTTAGTTTTATTCCCAATTTAAAACAATTGCCGGATATTCCCACAGTATTTCCTTATTCCATATCGAGAAAACCTTGTCTCTCTTTCTCTTGTTCCTGAAAACATCAAGAAGCTTGAAGACGAAGAAGGAAATGAAGAAGCTTAAATTGTGATGGTAAGTTCTTCTCTGCATTCTCTTATTCGTAGCATTAGAACTGTTTATTATAATAGGTAGTACAATGTTGTTAGTAAGTTATTCTCTGCACATTGTTCATAATGCCCGTAACTAACGGTAATAATATCAGTAATATGAACATCAATAATCAATACTTGTATAGACATTGGTAATTTACCTTCTCAATTATATAATAATAATAATAATTCAAAAGTACTATATAAATGTAATCACAATAACTAATTACATTAAGTTTAATAATATGGACATCAATATTTGGTACTCAATCAAATAAACATTAATTATTTACCTACTTAGTTATCTAGTGAACATTCAAAGTATTAACTGCATTTTAGTAGCTAATCGTAATAACTTCAGTAAGATGGAAATTAGTAATCAGTATTTGTTATATGTACATTAGTAATTTACCTTCTCAAATATATAATAATAACTCAAAAGTACTAAGTAAATACAATTTCAGTAACCAATTACAATGAGTTTAGTAATATGAACATCAATATTCAATACTTGTTCATATAAACATTAATAATTTATCTATTCAAGTATCTAGTAATCATTGAAAAGTACTAAATATTTATAATTGATGAGATGCTTATTATTTAGAATGTTTCAAATAAGTGGAGCATATTTCCATAATCATCATCACATACTTATGGATTTTAAATCACATTTGAATATATATATATATATATATATATATATATATATATTACTGACCTCGTAACAATAATTTACTCGAAAGTGTATGAATAGTTTTTTAGTAACATCCATGAATTATTGAACTCTGAACAAGGTAACGTTATGGATGTAAATTACTGATAATTGTTCTTGCACTACTAATATCACAACAAATATTTACTTGAGTAAGATAAATGTGTTAATGATGAAATGTATAACAAGTGTTTTCTTCTACATGAAATTAAGGATTTGATTTTTCTTTCCAAAATCGTCTTCCTTTTTTAAGTACACAATATAATTGGAAATATAGAGTCCCAAACATGTTAATATCCACCCAAAATCGTCCTTTATAGATAAACTCTCAATTGAAAATACGCGTGAGTGGCCTACATATAAAGTCCATATTCGATGGAATGAACATTATGCATGAAAGATCTGAATATATATATATATATATAGAGAGAGAGAGAGAGAGAGAGAATGAGGTAGATTCATATCTCTATAAATACAACCTTAGAGGTTGTACTTGTATTTGAAGAATGAGATTAACATGGTGACCCTTCTCATACTATAATTGTAGACAAAAGCCATTATTCTTGTTTAATTACTTTATCTTTAATGCCAAGCCTATCGTGAGTTTATAATTGGTAGACAACTTAATAGGTCTATTGGCATTGTATATATATAATATTGCCCACTAAGGAACAACACAGTTACGGCTTTAGGAAATTGAAAATATGATGGATGGTTCTAGAATTATATAAAGTAACATGCAGGTTAGTTTAGGATATGTATGCCTCAATGGCCTGACACGTAATATTATTAGAAATGTAATGAAGGATGTGTGTTGTACACGCGTAACATTAAGGGGAATCTAACGTTGGAGGAAGATCCCCTAATGGTTAAATAGTATCAACTCGAATTTCATAAGGGGAGAGAAAGAAAACTCTTCGGATACGGGACATCAATGAGAAAGGAACTTATGCAAGCAAGTTTCCCGCATGGCGTAGATTAAAGAAGAAGGTTTACAGGAATATTCATAATTCTGAATCATGATCCATGGAGTTCTAAATGTTTACCTCTGCAAACAACAAATTATCAGGTGAGTGGTTCCAAGCATATTTTCTACAAAAACTAGTTAAACTTCGCTAAATTTTATAGCAATGATTTTACAATAGTTCCATGCTTATGAAGGTCTTATAGTAATTAATTCATGTGTTTATCATGACATTTTATATACCAAGTTCAATTATGATTTTCATGTTGCAAACCAGAGGCAGCTTATGATTCATGAATGCCAATTTTGTTTGGATATTTATGATTATGCCGTCAAGACTTTTCCATGGTATAATATAAGAACAATGCACACTATGGCCTACTCCCCAGAAAAGTCATGAACAAGTCACTACATGTTGGGGTAGGTGTATCCTCGTGGTATACCTATGGCCTACTCCTTGTGGCTCAGGAGGGCTTTGGGCCCGCATTTCTTATACTAATGGGCTTTGGGCCGTATGCGAAATGTACTCGGTCTTTGGGACCATCAACATGAAATGATGAGATTTTCACGGTCTAGGGTTGAGTTTCTCTCCTTAGGCAATTTTTACACGGTTCATGACTTAGTACGACATGTTGGGGTAGTGTGACATTGAATATGATGTGGTAAGACTATTAAGATTTTTAAATGTTATTTCACGCATAATTATTCAAGATACATGTCAATTCGTGCAGATATTATCTTTTTATGTTTTCTAGTAAATAATTATTTGATGTCATGCAAATTATGTTGATAAAGTAGTTTATCAAAAGCTTGAGATCCGCTCGCTGGGTCTAAGCTCATTCATGGGTTTAGACTCACCATTCTATTGTTATTATTATTACAGATAAATCTTGATCGGAAACTTGGGAGGAACGTGTACAGTTGCACATCACTAGCAGGAGGTTGCGCCATCAAAGACCTTAGTTTTTGGTAACTTTTTGATGCCTTAGCAGATGTTTGATGAAAACAAAGTTGCGGATTTTTGTATGGATATGCAAGAATGGACAGTGATGATGATGTAAATATGTAGATCTTGTTTATATAGAAAGGTAGAATGTGACGTTTATATTTATGGTTGATGTGGTCTTGATTGGATTATAAGTCTTTGTCATAGAATGAAAAGAAGTCGTTTTAGGTACAGGTAGCGGTTGAGAGATCCATGTTATAGAGGAAACTCTGTCAAAATTTTGCGGAAAAAGAAAAAGATTAGAATAGATTAATGATTTAATGGGAGGTTTATAAATAGGTTCCTGTCGCGCTCGTCTCGGATAGCGGGACGGGTCGTGACAACTTGTGGTATCAGAGCAAAGATTTTGGGATTCATGATTAACAGTTGAATTTGGAAATTGAATTATTACAAGGATTTGAGTATGGAAGGAAATTGGATTATTGATTTTTACTGGAATATTGAGGATTCATTGTATTCTATCATATGAACTTTTGGGATTTTTATTAATTCTTTCAGAGAACTAATGAAAGTACTACTTTTTATAGGATACGATGGCAGCAGAGCAACCTCCTAGGACTGCACAAGGTTTGGGCGACGGGAATGGGATGAATAATAATAACCTGCAAGATACTCTAATGTTGATTTCCCAAACATTGGGAAGCATGGCTGCCCAATCCATGCGACCACATGATTTCGGACAACAACTGCCTTTCGAGCATGTTCGCAAGTTAGGGGCACAATCATTCTATGGTACGGCTGATCCAAAAATGGCCAAAGCATGGTTTGAGAATACAGAAAAAGTATTCAATCTAATGGACTGTACATACGAACAACGTCTGAAATTTTCTGTTTTCCTACTAAAAGAAGACGCTTACGATTGGTGGAAGTCTATATTAGTAAAATATGCAGACCCTGCTATTACTCCGACGTGGCAGATCTTTCAGAAGGAATTTAATGAAAAATATTATCCAAGAGTTTATCAGGAAGAACATCGTCGAGAATTTTTATATTTAACTCAAGGAAGTATGTCAGTGGATGAGTATGAGAAGCGTTTCATTGAATTATCCAAGTATGTTCCTTCACTAGTGGCTAAAGAGGAAGAAAAATGTCGCCGCTTCGAGGATGGGTTACACATTGACTTAAAGTCTATGGTAGCTATTGCAGGATATACTATTTATGCTGATCTAGTTGAGGCAGCTCGGAGAGCAGAGAAGGTAGTCCACGAACAAAGAAGATGCAATGTATCATCAAGGAAAAGAGGTGGAGAAATCTTTCACTGGAAAGGTGATGGGCCCAAAACATTCAGAAATTTCAAAAATCCCAAACAATTTTATATCGGTGCACGAGAACCAAGGGCAAAGGAAGTGACAATGAACACTTATCCGCGATGCGGTTCTTGTGGGCGGAATCATCCCGGGGAATGTCGTAAAGGTACGCGAGATTGCTATCACTGTGGACAGACTGGACATATACGACGTGATTGTCCTATTTGGACCAGGAAACATAGAGATACTCAAGAATCAAACCAACGACGGAATAATAGTGCTAGAAACCAAGTGCCCTTAAATAGGGGGAAAAAGAGGCACAATGAGCAAAATCTCCAAGTTCAGAAAATACAAAATTCTGCCAAAGCCTTTAACATGACTCTTGAAGAAGCCATTGCCTCAGAAGATGTTGTCTCAGGTATTACAATAATTTTCGGCAAAGAGGCTTATACACTTTTTGATTCTGGAGCTAGTCATTCTTTTATTTCTCGAAGTTTTTGCATCCATACCGATGTAGAAATGGAAAACCTTGATAACACCTTAGCAATTACAACTCCTAAAGGAGAACCTGAAATTGTTCGCCACATTTTCAAACACTGTGTGATGTGGATAGGGGAACACCAGATCTATGCGGATCTAATTCCTATGCAGATCAAAGAATTTGATATAATCATACGAATGGATTGTCTGACTGCATACCATGCTCTATTGGATTGTTATAAAAAGGAAGTCATTTTTCGAAAATCAGGGGAAGCTGAATTCATTTACTCAGGAGGTAGGAAAATATATCCTACTCCTATAATTTCTAATATATTGACTCACAGATTGATAAGGAAGGGATGCTCTTCTTTTGTTGCTTTTATTTATAACACAAAGGTAGAAGCTATTAGGCTAGAGAACATTCCTATCGTACAAGACTTTCCTGAAGTATTTCCGAATGAACTACCGGGGCTTCCACCGGATAGAGAGATCGAGTTTAACATCGATCTAATCCCTGGGACAACTCCGATAGCACTGGCAGCCTATCGGATGGCTCCGTCTGAGCTCAAGGAACTGAAGATTCAGTTGCAAGAATTAACGGACAAGGGTTTCATACAGTCTAGTATATCACCCTGGGGAGCTCCTATCCTTTTCGTCAAGAAGAAAGATGGTTA